>OY992887.1:89261939-89384439 GCA_963921405.1 Cepaea hortensis
CTATGCAGTATGTGTTTGCGTTTGCATTGACTTAGAGGTAGGCACGTGCTCGGCAAATTTGTATTCTAAGACCAATGGTTGGAAAATATAGTGCATCACCTACATGCAGTACTACTTCTAGTGTATTGGACTGATTTTTGAGTGTGAATTAGATTTCCCTATTACCAGTGTCCTTCGCCTTCATGCGAACCCACTCCGACTTCTGCGGTACCTGCAATTTACGACCCCAAGCCAAGAAAGAGAAGTCACCATTGTAGTCCAACTGATCACTGCAGGCGTTCGATTCGCTACCTTGGCATCAGCACACCGGAAGTTTTAGAGCGAGCGCTCTTATCCATTTGCCATGCTGTCCTCCACACGCTTGTTTTACTTGGGCATCTAACTGAATAAGGTCACTACACCTGAGGAGCCGCTGTGGTGCATAGTGCCACAAAGAAACACAAACAAGATATGAATCTTGCACAGTAGAAAAGAAACAATCTAAGCTGTCAGAATGAGTATTCTAAATGTTTCCAAAGAGTCTAATACACAACAACAATTTAAAGTCTAAAACAGAAAGGTAATCTATTGTCTAAAACAAAGACAATCTAAAGACTAAAGCACAAAGGCAATCTAGAGTATAAAAGACAAAAACAATATAGAGTCTAAAACACAAAAACAATATAGCGTATAAAACACATAAACAATCTTGTCTAAAACACAATAACATTCTAGAGTCTAAAACACACCCCCCAAAAAATCTAGAGTCTAAAACACAAAAACAGTCTCGAGTCTAAACCACATAGACAGTATAGAGTCTAAAACACAAAGACAACCTAGAGCCTAAGCACAAGAAGAAACCAAAGACTAATTCGTTTCACTTCCTTCTAGAGCTACAAACATCCTTCTTGCTCTTTATATTCTTATTTTAATATTGCTATTGGTTCCCCCAAGTGTGCCTACCCTATGTGTGTCAGGTTCCATCGCTAGAAGTACAATGGATGATTCACCAAGAAACGAGAATTAGAATCGATCAGCTTTACTAGAACACGACCACAAGCAATAAATTATACGAGGGTAAGTTAATAAGTAAGTCACAAATGGTTGTAGACAAATAACTGAAGATGATAACAACTTTAAACCATTTTATTTTTATACATACATTGTCCCTTTATTTCTCAACATAATTTCCACCAACATTCATGCACTTATCCCATCGTGTTATCAGTCCTCCCAAACCGGCTGCATAGAACTTTGTGCTCTGTTTTCTAAACCATGTTTTCACTTCACAGTCAACTTCGGCGTCATTCGCGAAATGTCTCTAGCCAAGGTGGGTTTCCTGTTTATGCTGACAAATGTTTGTCCCGTAAAGCAGTTACTAGCTGGGTAGAAAACGTTACGAGGGTGAATCAATAAGTACAGCTCTGTGGGATGGTAGGTCAATTAAAACAAAGCACGCAATTCTATGCAGCCAGTTTAGGAGGACTGATAAAACGATGGGATAGGTGCATCAATGTTGGTGGAAATTATGTTGAGAAATAAAGGGACAGTGTATCTATAAAAATAAACTGGTTTCAAGTTGTTATCATCTTTAGTTATTTTTCTACAGGCATTTGTGACTTATTTATTAACTTACCCTCGTACGTTGCAGCCAAAGCCATCGTCAGCATACACATAACCAACACACACATATGCTACATGAAAAATTCTTCGTGAACGAACGCACACACACGCGCGCGCACACACGCGCGCGCAAACACACACGTACACACACACACACACACACACACACACACACACACACACACACACACAAGGTTTCAATAATGGACATCGAATTATCATTTCTTTGATTTCTTCTTATTATATACATCGTTTTCCCAAATGATGTTTAAACCTCTCTTCAAGCAATTTGTATAGTGCTTTAACCTAATGTGACAATTAAAAGAACACAATATGCGATGTTTGGGTTTCATAGAAAAGAGCCAGCCACAAATCACACGTTTATTGGAATTCAAAGACACTTCACTCTACCTCTTATATGTATCTCTTAATTTACTGAGGAAAGTAAACTTCAAAACGGTAATCAATTATCGCGTATACGGAGAATTAAGTTTACTGACAACGCAACTTATGTAGCGAACCGCACAAGTGAAGTACCTAGTGTATTCACCCGACAGCCTGGTAGTCATGCGTTCAAATCCTCATAACGGTTGTCCCAAGCTCATAAAATGGACACTAGACTTGTTTTCTGGTCGGGCCAGCAGCCGGTATGATATTGATCAATCCACTCGTCGAGTGCCGTTTGGTCAACAAAATTTGAATTAAACGCCATACCTTAAACACGTCATGATAGCCAGAAAACAGACTCCTTTACGTTTTACTGCGCGTGTAATATAATTATCTGCAAGTACTTTAAAGGATGTCGGAATCAACTCCAGCATGTGTGGGCTATTTATAATTTTCTATGCAACTTTTACCTACAGTAGTTTGACATTGCTTTCTTAACGACCGACATTGATAACATCGAAATAAAGGAACCCCGGGAAGGTTAACCCGGTCAACAAATGCCCGCAGAAGTCGGATGTGTCGGCCTAACGGCGCAAGAACGCAGCTCTGCTGTAAACAGACACAACGCAATCACGTCCGGAAAAAAAACTCCGGATGAACGAAGAAGAAGAAGAAGAAGAAATAAAGGAAAGGTCTGCTTTCAAATTGTGTGCAAATGACTTCCAACCGTCGACTCGGTCTGTCGGGAACTGACGAAATTCATTGACTGTTCCTAAAGCCACAGCGTATAAAACAATTTCATATAGTTAGATAATTTGTAATGCAATATCCCTACTTACCACTATTCCCCGCAGAGCTGGCACATAAATGTACATTACAAATGAGGTCATTAATTCTCGGAGATACCAGTCGGCAGCACGATGTGTATCTCAGTGCTACCCCAGGCAGGTCGCCGAGGCTAATCTAATTTACCATTATAAAGACTTATCGTGTTCATATGTCATTACAGCCACCCATAGTTGACAAGCCATTACAGCGGGATGCCCGATAAAACAACATAGATTAAGGCATGTCTCATATCTTTTAAGGCACTGGTTCCCAAGTTTTCGTTGTCTCAGGGCACGACTGTTGAAAATGAGAATAGTCGTTTACCAACGCCAACGCTTATTTGCTTAAATGATTAATACGGAGGAGCGATTGGCCGAGTGGCTAGATTGCGGGGTTTGCTTCGGGAGATCCGGGTTCGAATCCTCGGTAAGGTGTGTATTTGTTTCTTTCGGAGGCAACTAGAAAACCCTAACCTGCCCAGTTTGCGGTGACTGCACTAGCCAGGCGGCCTTAATCCCTCAAGCTCAAGACCCCTCTGTCCTACTCCGCAAGGTACTATAGGCAGTATATTGCAGTGACAGATAAATGATTCACATCAACGGATGTATAGCACTAAAAGAGATTTATTTGTTCCATTCTGCACAAAAGTGTATTTGATGTTCTGTAAACCAGCAGACTACGAAATGACAAACAATAGTTTTCTTCCAACAGTTTGCTATCATTTTCAAACTAGATCCCTTTCAATATCAAAGAAGACATGTTCCATAGTTGTTCTATAAATGTTAAACACGGGTTCATAGCTCAGTATGGCCTAATCGATACGAACGCTTGTTCTTAAACATCCGGTGTGCTGATACCAAGGTAAAGGGCTCAACCCCATACATCGGACAGTTTGACTAAAATGTTGACCTATCGTCCTTGACTTGGGGACGTAAATTACAAGTACTTCTGAAGTCGGAGTGGGTTCGCATGATGGCGAGGGACACTGTTAATAGGGAAAGCTAATCCACACGTTAAATTCAGTCCATCACTACTAGAAGTTGTGTGTATGGAAACCAAACAAACAAACAAACAAAATAGAACAGGGGATCTGCCAACCAACATTACATTAGAGAAGTTCCATAAAATTTTTATCAACATACCACTGCAACATACAACATTTTGTATGGATATGAAGCGTTGACAATGAGCAGACAAGCAGATGGCTGTGGAATTATTGTTTCTGAGGATAATGCAAAGAATAACATGGACAGACCAAAAAACCAACGACCAAGTCCTACAAGAAACATATGAAAACCGTAAACTGATTAGAGAAATTAGACGCAGACAGTCACAATTTTTGGTCACGTTATGAGAAAAAATAAATTGGAGAACTTGGTGACAACTGGCAAGATCGGGGGAAAGAGAACAAGGGGAGGACAGAGAAGTAAATACCTGGATGGCTTGGCCACGTTGTATGGTCGAGACAAGAACACTAAACTGATCCACGACTCTAGTGATCGAGTGAGATGGCGAAACATAACAGCTTACGCTTACTGGCATGATATATGATGATGATCACTAGAGAACTTCCAAAACTTTGCTATCAACGTCACACTAGAGAACTTCCAAAACCTTATTATTAACTTCATACTTGACAACTAATAAAAGTTTGCTTTTAACGTCAACTTGGTCCCGGTCGACGTCATACCAAAGAACTTCCACATCTTTGATACCAACGTCGCACCAGAGAATTTCCGAACGTTTGCTGTCAACGTCAAACCAGAGAACCTCCATACGTTTGCTGTCAACATCACACTAGAGAACTTCCAAAACTGTTCTATCAACGTCACACTAGAGAACTTCCAAAACTGTTCTATCAACGTCACACTAGAGAGCTTCCAAAACTTTTCTATCAACGTCACACTAGAGAGCTTCCAAAACTGTTCTATTAACGTTACACTAGAGAACTTCCAAAACTGTTCTATCAACGTCACACTAGAGAACTTCCAAAACTGTTCTATCAACGTTACACTAGAGAACTTCCAAAACTGTGCTATCAACGTCACACTAGAGAACTCCCAAAAGGTTGCTTTTAACGCCACACCAAAGAACTTCTAAAGCTGTGCTATCATCATCAAACCAGGTAATTTCCAAAAGTATGCTATCAATGTCATATCAGAGAACTTCCAAAACTGCTATCAACTTCACACATGAGATGTTTCAAAACTGTGCTATCAATGTCTCACCAGAGAACGTCCAAAACTTGTTCTATCAAACGTTTTATATCAAACGTTTTCTAACAATGTCAAGCTTTGTCTAGATCAACATCAAGCCAGATAATACTCATCACATCTGATATGAAATATGAAATACGAAAATGAGATAGGTTAATGTGAAATTACGACATCATAAATATGATCGCCGTTACAATATATCGAAAAGGGCAGAGACCGAAAAGGATATGGATACAGAGCCAGAGGAAGATCAAGAACATCTTATACAGACAACATAAACAGCTAAACAAACACAGACACGTCTAAATCACGGCAACACATCTCGCCTTTGAACATATGCCGAGGCTCTCCACAACACTATGCTTAGTGGCTGGGGTGGGATAGGGACAGAAACATCCTCGACATTGGGGTTACACAATAGAAAATAGAATTAGTCACCTCTCGAGACAGTGAACTCGGGTCTAGGCAATAGAGAATAGAATTAGTTACCTCTCGCTACGGTCAGTTTGGTGTCACACAATATAGAATAGAATTAGTTACTTCTCGCGAGAGTCAGCTCGGGTCTAGGCAATATAGAATAGAATTAGTCACCTCTCGCGACTGTCAACTCGGGTCTAGGCAATAGAGAATAGAATTAGTCACCTCTCGCTACGGTAAGTTTGGTGTCACACAATAGAGAATATAATTAGTCACCTCTCGCTACGGACAACTCGGGTCTAGCCAATAAAGAATAGAATTAGTCACCTCTCGAGACAGACAACTCGGGTCTAGACAATAGATAATAGAATTAGTCACCTCTCGAGACAGACAACTCGGGTCTAGACAATAGATAATAGAATTAGTCACCTCTCGAGACAGACAACTCGGGTCTAGCCAATAAAGAATAGAATTAGTTACTTCTCGCGACTGTCAACTCGGGTCTAGCCAATAAAGAATAGAATTAGTCACCTCTCGCTACGGTCAACTCGGGTCTAGGCAATAGATAATAGAATTAGTCACCTCTCGAGACAGACAACTCGGGTCTAGACAATAGAGAATAGAATTAGTCACCTCTCGCTACGGTCAACTCGGGTCTAGGCAATAGATAATAGAATTAGTCACCTCTCGAGACAGACAACTCGGGTCTAGACAATAGATAATAGAATTAGTCACCTCTCGAGACAGACAACTCGGGTCTAGACAATAGAGAATAGAATTAGTCACCTCTCGCTACGGTCAACTCGGGTCCAGGCAATAGATAATATAATTAGTCACCTCTCGAGACAGACAACTCGGGTCTAGACAATAGATAATAGAATTAGTCACCTCTCGAGACAGACAACTCGGGTCTAGACAATAGAGAATAGAATTAGTCACCTCTCGCTACGGTCAACTCGGGTCTAGGCAATAGATAATAGAATTAGTCACCTCTCGAGACAGACAACTCGGGTCTAGACAATAGAGAATAGAATTAGTCACCTCTCGATACGGTCAACTCGGGTCCAGGCAATAGATAATAGAATTAGTCACCTCTCGAGACAGACAACTCGGGTCTAGACAATAGAGAATAGAATTAGTCACCTCTGGAGACAGACAACTCGGGTCTAGGCAATAGAGAAAAGAATTAGTCACCTCTCGAGACAGTCAACTCGGGTCTAGGTAGTAGAGAATAGAAATAGTTGACTCTCGCGACAGAGCCTTATCATGGATCGTTTGGGAAGCACTGATAGATAGCAATGATATGATGCTCTACGGGTACTGTTGCAGTGTGTACAAGGTGTATGTAACATTCATGTTGCACAACAGTGTCTGTAATGTTACAACGTATATATGTAACAATGATATTGTGCAGCAGTGCTTGTAATGTTACAGGGTGTATATGTAACACTGATGTTAACTTTTGTCATTTTGCTTGTAATGTTACTGCACATATTATGTAAAATTGATGCAAACTCGTGTCATTGTGCCTGTGCAGTTACAATATATGTAACATTGATGTTAACTTTTGTCATTGTCCTTGTATAGTTAAAGTGTGTATATGTAACTTTTGTTTAAACTTTTGGCATTTTGCCTGTGTAGTTACAGTGTGTATCTTCTTCTTCTTCAGCTTTCCGAGCCATTGAGGTTCTTTGCTGCAAATACAATCCGTCTCCATTCGTCTCTCTGGTGGACCTTCTCTTGCCAGTCGTTGATTCCAAGTGCTTGTAGGTCTGTACATGTATTATCTCTCCACCGTCTTCTTGGTCTACCTCGGGGTCTACGGTCATTTATTTCCTGAGTGAAAGCAAGTTTTGTTTCCCTATTATCTTCCATTCTTTCTATATGCCCCAGCCATTGTAGTCTATTAGCCTTCATGATACCAGTGATTAGCGGGGACTTAAACAGATCATAAATGTCTTTGTTACTTCTTCTTTTCCACTCTCCACTTTGTGTATCCCTAATGGGTCCAAAGATGCGTCTTAAAATTTTGTTCTCAAAGGTTTGTAACAAGGCTTCGTCTCCTTTCGTTGTACTCCAGATTTCAGAGCCATACAGCACAACTGGTCTGATCAGTGTTTTGTATATTGTGATTTTGGTGTTACGAGATAGCGCCTTTGATTTTAGTAGATGTTGTAGTGCATAGTATATCTTATTTCCAGAGTTGATTCTAGTTTGTATTTCTTCCCTTATGATGTTGGAGCAGTTGAAGATTGTACCCAGGTATTTGTATGTTTCCGTTCTTTTAATGGTCATATTATCTATTTGTATGTGGCCAGAGTTTTTAGCCATTCCGTCTCTTGAAATTACCATATATTCTGTGTTATCTTGGTTGATAACCAGACCCATCTGTTGGGCTTTTTCCTTTAAGTGAGTCAATATTTCCAATGTCTTTTGTTCACTTTGCCCTATAATATCTATATCATCTGCATAACCAAGCAGCTTGGATGTTCCTCCAATATCACATTCCTCCTTTACCTTCCTTACAACTTTCTCTAGAGCCAGATTGAAGAGTAGCGGCGATAGTGCATCACCCTGTTTCAAGCCAGATGTTATTTGGAAGGGGTCTGATTTCCTGCCTTTATATGTTACTATATTATAAGTATCTTCCATGCATAGTCTGGTCATGTTGATTAACTTCCTTGGTATTCCAAATTCCTGCATAGCATTCCATAGACTATTCCTATGGACACTATCATAAGCCTTTTTAAAATCCACAAAAATGTTATGGAGATCTCTTTTATATTCCCAATGTTTCTCGGCTATTTGTCGTAAGATAAATATCTGATCTATTGTTGATCTGTTTTGTCTAAAACCCGCTTGGTAGTCACCTAATATGTCTTCTGAATATGGTTTTAGTCTATTTAGTAATACTGCGGATAGTATCTTATAGCTTGTGGACAGTAGTGATATTCCTCTATAATTTCCACATTGGAACTTGTCTCCTTTCTTAAAGATAGGTATCAATAATGACTCTTTCCAGTCATGGGGTAATTCTTCTGTCCTCCAGATTTTTATTATTAGTTCGTATAGCTTTAGATGTAATGCATGGCCACCTGCCTTTATAAATTCAGCAGCAATTCCATCAGTCCCAGTTGCCTTATTGTTTTTAAGTCGTGTGATTACATATAGGATTTCTTCAAATGTAGGTTCTTCAATTTGTGGTTCGCATGTTAGAACCTCTTCCTGTGGGAAAATGTTACTTGGAGCTTCACAATTTAGTAATTCAATAAAATATTCTTTCCATGTGTTGCACATTTCCTCATTGGTATTTATCATATTCCCATTTTTGTCTTTTAAACCATATGTATTTTGTTGGTGCCCTCGTTTCATTGACTTCAGTTCTTTAAAAAATTTTCTGGATTCATTTTTCTGGTGATTAGTTTCCATATCTTTGATTATATTACTCATATATTCTCGCTTCTGCTGTCTGACTATTTTTGTAGCCTCTTTACATTCATTTCTATAATGCTCTTCCTTTTGGATGTTATTGATGTCATTTAACCATACATGTCTGGCATTCTTCTTCCTAATGACTGCTTCTTCACATTTTTGATTGAACCATCTGTTCTTTCGATGCGTGGTTAACACACCGAGACATTCTTCTGCGGTAGATTGAATTGTATTCTTGATGTTCAACCAAGTTTGGTCAACGCTTTCCTCCGAAGGGTCTTGCAGAGTTTCAAGTTTACATTTTATTTCATCTGTAAATTTCTCTTTGACTGTAATGTCTTGTAGTTTTTGTCTGTTATATGTTGGGTGTAATCTTTGTAATTTAGTATAGAAAGCTCTCTTAAGTTTTATTTTAAATTGTGCTCCAACGAGGAAGTGGTCACTGTGGCACTCAGCTCCTCTATAACTTCTAACTTGTTGTATGTTTGATGCATTTATGTTGTTAATTAAAATGTGATCTATTTGATTATAGGTTCTCTTGTCACATGATTTCCAAGTTTGTTTGTGTATATCCTTTCTTTGTAGTCTGGTACCGCTAATCTGCAGTCCTTTGGCTTCTGCCAGGTTGATGACTCTCCATCCATTATCATTTGAAGTTGTATGTAGGCTTTCCATACCGGCCACTTTTTTATGAGTTTGCTCTCTACCTATTTTTGCATTGAAGTCTCCCAGCACAATCAGGATGTCCTGTTTGGGGGTTTCTTCTATGACATCTTCCAGATCATTATAAAAGTCTTCTTTAATATCATCTTCTTTCTCTTCAGTAGGTGCATGTACATTAATCATCGTTATATTTTTCCATTTACCTTTTATTCGTAATTTACTAATCCTGTCATTAAAAGCTTTAAAGTTTAAAACGTTTCCCCATAACTCTTTTTTGATGACAAATCCTGTTCCTAATTCATGTTTATTTTGGGTGTTTCCTCCATATATTATAATCATTCCATTTTGCTCTAAAGTACCCTCTCCTAGCCACCTTATTTCTTGAATTGCTGTTATATCCATTTGATATTCAACCAGCTCCCGGGTTAGTTCTTCGGCCACTCCAGCTCGATATAGTGTCCGTACATTCCATGTTCCAAATCTCAAAAGTCCTTTAACGTTCCAAGGTCGTTGTCCAGATAAGTCAGTCCGATATCGAGGCTCATGTATTTGTTTCTTAACAAAGAAAGTTTTTTTTTTACAAAGATGGGGATGTTAACCCCACGCTTCAACCCCCAACCTGGAGGACCAGGGTGTTTCTCTTTGTCTGTTCTCTACCCTTTGACCAGGAATTCCGGTTTCAAGATGGCGACGGACGGTCGTGTTGTTTTGTGTTAGTTAACTTTTTCGCGTAGGGAATGGATTTATTCATCTCTTGCGTGTAATTGATGTGCCAGGATGTAAAACCAGGAGTTTCTACTCAAGATCTGCGCGGGTGCTAGGGAGTTCGTGCATCGAGCGAAGCCATCCTTGAGTGAATTTTCAGCAGCGTGTGTGGTTCTCAGCAGTCTGTGTTTACGTTTTTTCAACATGGCGGAACAACGTGTGTTCTCCGAGCGGTCAGCAGTCAACATAAAAAGAGGGTGGCCAAACAAGAACACTACGCAGGAAGCCTAAGAAGATTGATAAACCAACACAGAACTGGCGTCGTTAGCCGCTACACGCTGCGGGATTTGCTGACGAGGGGATCCGAGCACTTATGGACTGAATGGTTCGATGTGCAACGAGGATGATCTGTCGACTAACTAACTAACTAACTCTACCCTTTGACCTGTCCGGCTTGGGAGGCCCTGCTGGTAGCTACGCTACCGCCGGCATAGCTCTCAGGGTCATTGAGAAACTCAAGCTCCCCCACCACGACAAAGTGGAAACACCATCGGGGGAGTTACAGTGTGTATGTGTAACAATAATGTTACTTTTTCTCACTGTGTCTATGCAGTTACAGTGTGTATGTGTAACAATAATGTTACTTTTTCTCACTGTGCCTGTGTAGTTACAGTGTGTATGTGTAACAATAATGTAAATTTTTGTCACTGTGCACAAAGGCTAAAATAGTAAATGACCCCTACTCACACCATAAGATGTGTTGGGTACATGATGCCAGCGCCATGTTTTCATAGACCAACCGACACTAGATGGATGATGTGGTCAGTATCACAGCGGCCGTCTTTACTTCCCACAACATTTCATGGTCCCCATTTTAGTCTCTATTTACCTAGGAGTCTGGGTAATGGATCAAACATCCTCGACGTGTAGGGTATTCGAACCCATTACATATAGGACGGTGTGGTGGCCACTGATATTTTGCGGCTCCGCTGTGCGTGTAAAATAAAAAGAAGTTAAATGCACATCCTTTACATCACTTCGCAGTCAACCCCAGCATGATTTAGTTATTTTTTATCTCTTGGCAAGTTTACGTTCAGTAGTTTGCCATTGCTTTATGAGCGACAGACACCCATGCCATTTTATAAAAACCCAACGCAAGGCGGTCTGATGCCAAATCGCCCGCAGCATGTGTTTCGAACGCGGTATGCGAGATTATGACCTGCGCCAGTAACCCATTGGCCACGGAGCCGGCTGTGCGTGTGCCGTTGCAAATTATATGTATGTGCTGTTGATGTTAACTTGTATACCTGTAAGCGTGCAGTTGCGGTGCGCGAGCTGATATACTGTTGATATTAATATGCCTTAATACGCACTTGTATATTTACAGACTATATGTATTTGAGAGCCAATATATACAGGAATAACTGGCCTGTGGCAGCCTAACGTCCACTGCATCTGTGTCCGTCTCCAGTCGTCTTGCCATGCTCGCCACTGGAACCAGATAGACGCAGAGCGAGGTCGACGGAGTTGCGCGACCACTTCCTCACTATAATCCAAACTAAAGCGCAAGTCATTCGTTCTTCATCAAATCAAAAGATGCAATGAATGAATGGTCCTCATCATTCGTGATGGACGAACATCCATAAACCATAACATTAACATGCGTTAACTATGCTTGTACAGTTACAGTGTGTGTAGAGTCCCATGGTCCTATAATAGATCATGGAATAGTGGATTGATAGAATATAGAACTGCACGCAATTCAGCGTGAATATCGAGCGGTTAGAGATTTACGTCTTGAACGAGGTAGACAAGGCGAATCATAAGCGAGGGGACAGCGTCTCCTCGAGGCAATTAGTTGGGCTGGAGCCACGTTCCGTTTCGGACCTGGTTCTTGTTTCAATTAGCACGGCCACACATTGAGCCACTACTAGAATGTTGTTAGGAATTGTGGTTGTCGAACTGTTCTGTTAACTGGTAACTGGTAATTGCGCTTATAAATTTGGCGTATTTTGTGATTAGCCAATAGATTCTGCTTGCTTGCTTGCTTGTGTTCGTTGGCTTGAGCTCCTAGTTGCTTGCTTGCTTGTGTTCGTTGGCTTGAGCTCCAACGCGAAGTCCTGTATGTCGGATGAAGGCATCCTGTTGTCCAACATCAGTGTGATGTCATACAGGACCTGAGGTTTGCGTGAGTATCCGTTGTCCCATGTCTGGCTTATTGGTGTGCAGACTGGTGGTTCCTCGCCGTACAGGCAGACACTCTCCGACTTCGGAGGAAGCCAATAGATTGTGGAAAACAAAAGCGTTATCGTTGTGTTATTTCAGACGCGTTGAGTTATTTTGAGAGAGAAGTTGTTATGCACTGTGCAGAGTGGAAGAACTTGAACAGAACTGAAGAGAATAATGGAAACAGATACAGTGAGAAGATCAAAGCATTGCTGGTCAGAAATGCGTTGGTACAGAAGTGTGACCGCACAGTCAGAAAGATTTAATATTTGCACCACAGCGAAACCTCCCCAATCACTTGTATCGCGGTGTCAATATCGGGCAAGATGTGTATCTGGCAGAACGAACGCTCTGTGCACCCACCGGTCTCATCTGGATTGGGATTTCGCCCATGAGGTATAAGACCATAGGTCTTACCCAAGTATTGTCGATGCCAATATATCATCATCAGGTAGCCAATTAACCACGTATCAGCCATGGGCGTATTAACGAGCAGTCTCGCCTACGGTATTAAACGACCTTACTCGCCTATGGCATATACACAGTAGACGAAAAAACATGGGTGTGAAACATGGACAGTAAGCTGACTCGCGGAGAACATTTAATGGCAGTGGGAATGTGGTTTCTGGAGGAAATCCAAAGAATGCCATGGACAGGCGGAAAAACCAGCGGGTAATTCCCTCAAGAAACGAATGAAAACCGCAACATGTTACAGAAATTAGACGTAGTCAAGAATGTTTGGGCACGCTGTGAGAAGAAATAAACTACAAAACGTAGTGGCAACTGGCAAACTGAGAGGGAAATAACAAGGAGAAATTAGACATAAACATATCTAGATGGGCTGGCCATGTGGCATAATCGAGACAATAACACTGAGCTGATCCACGACTCTGGTGATCGAGTGAGATGGTGAAACATGGCCGTCCACGCTTATCAACTTAGCCCATTATGATGACATACATTGATGTTATGTTTTGTAACTGCCTGTACAGGTATAGTGTCTATACAAGTCCAGACAAATTTTGGGATGATATATTTGCAACACCATGTTACTACATGTAAATGCGTTTTATGGAGGCGGAAAAAAGAAATTACTATTATTGTTCAATGCACGCGTCTATGTTTGCATGTCATTATGCATTAATATGTATGTTTCAGCCTGCATCCCCAACAACACGTCTGTCTGATTTGTTTTAAAACAAACATAAATTAGCATTAATATTAACGTATACATATTATGAACACGGTAGAGAAGTGGATAACACACTTGCTTACCGGAAAGACCGGTCTCCCTTTTAGAAGGCGTTACGGACGCGATTCGTAATCCCGTATACCCGGGTTCGAAACACAGCGGTGCTAGTTTTTTTTCGAAAAAAATGATAAGTGCCGGTATCGTTCAGAAAGCAATGGCAAACCACTGAACGTAAATCTTGCCCAGGAATCACGAACAGCCAAAAATGTTAAGATTGACTGTTACGTCCTGTGAAGGACATGCAAGTAAATTTTAAATTTTTTACCGGATAGAAAGTTTTTTTTAAAAGTCTTAAAAGTCGAGAGGATGGACTTCATTGCACCTGGTTTAACCCATAATGCTCGGTCTCTTTCCGCTCGGTCTCTTTCGCACAAGGCACGAACTCCGTAGCTCCAGCGACAACCCACAAGAATCTCTGGGGAAAAATGCACCCGTGAACCGAAAGACATAGCCCATAATCGAACCCTCAAACTTCGGAGCGCGAGACAGACGGAAAATTTAAAAAGGGGTTTAGAGGAAAGAGGGTCAACGTCATTGCACCGGGTTCGATCCAATATACTTCGACCTCTTCCCACAGAACGGCCTGCTAAAGCAGAACGGCCTGCGAAACAGAACGGCCTTCCAAAGCAGAACGGCCTGCGAAACAGAACGGCCTGCTGACACAGATCGGCCTGCCGTAACGGAGCGACCTGATCAAAAAGCGCGGCCTGATGAAAAAGTACGGCCTGATGAAAAAGAGCGGCCTGGTGAAACAGAGCATAACTCCATAGCTCCAGCGACGAGCCTCGGTAATCTCCGACAAAAACTTGCACTCATGAACCACGAGGGCACGAACCCACGACTTTCGGAGAACCAGGCAGGAGGCTTGATCATTATGGCGCAGAGACATGGGCTGCTGACCAATATGGGTACCATGGAATGTTCTGAGAAGTAAAGTCGTCCTGAGCGCTATCGGCATCGGACTTGGGAGTTGAAGCCCAGCCTTTCAGAGGATTCACCAAACAGCCAATCAATCAACCACCCAATCAACTAACCACCAACCAATCAATCAACCAACAAACCAATTAATAAATCAAGCAACGAATCAATCAACCTAGTAATCAATTAAAATATATATTAACAAATCAATCAACAAACAATCCAATCAACCAATCAATCAATCAACCAATCAATCAACCAACTAATTAACCAACTAATCAATTAACAAATAAACTAATCAACCAACCAATCAATCAATCAACCAACCAATCAATCAATCAATCAATCAACCAACCAATCAATCAAACAACCAATCAACCACCCAATCAATCAACCAAACAATCAACCAACTAATCAACCAACCAATTAATCAACCAACCAATCAACCAATCAACCAATCAAACCAATCAACCAATCATACCAATCAACCAACCAAACCAAGTAACCAACCAACCAACCGACCAGTCAAACTAACCAATTAACTAACCAACCAATCAAGTAACCAACCAATCAAGTAACCATCCAACCAATGAAACTGTCTTTCTAGTATAATACACATCGACATTCGTATTGAACAATAGGGTGGATACAAATTGTATTTACGAATCATTTACCTTACAATGGATTTCCGGTAATCCGTGAAGTCTCAACTTACTAACCTACTAACAATTTCCAATAGTTAATTCACTAGTGTAGGCAGTGCTAAAGCATTATGTAAATGCGCCCATATTTCCCAGGGCATGAAGTTTGCTCACGCAGCCAGAAAGCCCATGACCATCCAGAACAGCAAAGTGGAGTTCAATCAAGTGTCACGAGCACCTGCTGTTATATACCATATGTTGTCACGACTGTCTGCCTGCTGTACTTAGCCAGTTAGACACTACTACAGTTTGGTGGATGTAAGATTAGTGTTTTGTAGCCACGTCCAAAGAATGAGCAACGACATGAAAAATAGAAGCATCATCGGCATCATCATCATCATCATCATCATCATCATCATCATCATCATCGTCGTCATCATCATCATCATCATCATCATCATTATCATCATTCTCGTCGTTATCATCATTCTCATCATTATCATCATTATCAGCATGATTATCACCATCATCATCATAATCATTATCATCACCATTATCATGATCATTATCATCATTATGAACATCATCATCATCATCATCATCATCATCATCATTATCATCATTATCACCCGCCCCCCTCCCCCTATTATCATCTTACACTTTTGCCGTCAAGCGTGGTCGGGCGGAACAGTTGACGTTCCAGCGCCCCATTGGTGGCACTGGATAGTGTCAATCCCTGTGATTGTACAATGCCTTTGATGTTATGAAGCCATTTTCTTTTTGGGCACACTGTTACTCTCTTACGGCGTTGTATTCTAACGAGATGGCAAACCCACATGATCTTCCGTCATTCAATATATGTGGCACAAGGCGTTGATCCCACTGTCTGTCTAAATGTCTGATAACATTCTTTCTTACTGTAACCGGATAGTTAAGATGACAGCTCTTTTCATTCATCCCTTGTCGCAGGTGTTGATTTTGTGTAAATGTTATTTTTTTTTTGTGTAAATGCTATTTGGTTATTTCCAAAGCTGACAATAATAGCTGAGAGTTAGTATGAATATGCTATTTATTATCTGTCGTTTTGTGGATATGGGTATATTTGGATGTTTCACTATGGGATTTAGTTGATATATAAGCGAACTTGCTTTTTTAGACCTGATTTCGATTTCTCTGTCTATTCTGCCGTTCTCTGTGATCATACTTCCTGGATATTTAAATTCTTCGACTAGACTATGTACAATTTATCTGTATATTTAGTGGACCAGAAGATATGTTAATCTGCATTACTTTCGTTGTTGTTGTATTTATATTTATATTGTATAGAACTCAGCTTATAAATATGATTATATAATCTGCCCCCGTCACTGTGAAACGGGCACTGATCGCATTTATTGCTGGAGGATCTGTTGTTTCATCTAAAGTAAAGAGGTCGAATTGTTCTGAATTGATTCAGTCAAGGCTTGAATCTATGGATATACTGTCTATATAGATGTTAGAAAGGCACGCAACAGCTACACAAATCCGCTTACATAAAAAGTTGTGTGCTGCCTTTCTTCTGTTTGAATGAGAATGCTGGACAATATGTAATGACACGTTAAAGATGT
Source organism: Cepaea hortensis (assembly GCA_963921405.1). NCBI lineage: Eukaryota > Metazoa > Mollusca > Gastropoda > Stylommatophora > Helicidae > Cepaea > Cepaea hortensis. The sequence continues at coordinate 89,278,834 of OY992887.1, forward strand.
TGGACATATAAATGTGGTTTTTGAGAAGAATGTTGAGAATACCGTGCATATAGCATAAAACTATCACTAGCAATCTTGTATATACTACACCCCAGACTACAACCTATAAGCACACGTGTATATACTACACACAAGAGACTGCTGCCTGAAAGGACACTTGTATAAACTACACATGGAAGGCTTCAACCTTCAGCCTTGTATGTACTACACATAAAAGACGAGCACACTTGCATATAATAAAAACAGGAGACTCAGCCACCTTCACCACAACCACAACTACTGCTAATACTACTACACTATTAGTGTAGTAGTAGTAGTAGTAGTAGTAGCAGTAGTAGTAGTAGTAGTAGTAGTAGTAGTAGTAGTAGTAGTAGTAGTAGTAGTAGTAGTAGTGGTGGTAGTAGTAGTAGCAGTAGTAGCAGCAGCAGCAGTAGTAAGTAGTAGTAGTAGTAGTAGTAGTAGTAGTAGTAGTAGTAGTAGTAGTAGTAGTAGTAGTAGAAACAGTAGTAGCAGTAATATCAGTAGTAGTAGTAGTAGTAGCAGCAGCAGCAGCAACAGCAGTATTAGTAGTAGTAGTAGTAGTAGTAGTAGTAGTAGTAGTAGTAGTAGTAGTAGTAGTAGTAGTAGTAGTAGTAGTAGTAGTAGTAGTAGTAGTAGTAGTAGTAGTTAGTAGTAGGTAGTAGGTAGTAGTAGGTAGTAGGTAGTAGGTAGTAGGTTGTAGGTAGTAGGTAGTAGGTAGTAGGTAGTAGGTAGTAGTAGGTAGTAGGTAGTAGGTAGTAAGTAGTAGTAGGTAGTAGTAGTAGTAGGTAGTAGTAGTAGTAGGTAGTAGTAGTAGGTAGTAGTAATAGTAGGTAGTAGGAGGAGGAGGAGGAGGCGGTAGCGGTAGCGGTAGCGGTAGCGGTAGCAGTAGCAGTAGCAGTAATAGTAGTAATAGTAGTAATAGTAGTAGTAGTATCCTCGCTTACTATCGCAGATGTTTCAACACATATCATTCCTCCCTTAGACATAGCACTAATGTTACCTCAGAAAATCAAAACAATATGTACACTACAAGTAGCTATGTCATACATACAAGACCACAACCCTCCCCCTTACCTTCCCCTGCCCCTTTACCAAATCTCTCACTATACTTTAGAGTAGCAAATAAGCATCACAAGAAAAGGCATCTGCGGTGACGCCTCATCATCCGACCACACCGCGTAAATGATCTGTGAAGAGGGCACATGACATTTCAGGATAAATTCTTCACAGGTTATAAACGTTGGGAATGGACAGCGTCTAATCGCTCGGACATTGCTAGCATGTGAAATGATAGAACTGCGTGTTTTAAGTCCGCACGTAGTGAATAGTAAATTTAGCATTGTGGATGGCACATATTGGCAGAACAAGGCCACTTTATAGTCAGAGCTCTCGGCAAACAAATAAATGTACACGAATTATTCCTGTGGCTATATTTGGATGTGAGTCAGCACCATTTCTCAAAAATTAAAGAAAGTCGAGAATTTTGTGTTTAGGTTTATCAGAAACGTTGTTATAATATCGTGAAACAGGAAAGGCACACTTTTAAAACACATAAATTAGAAGAAAAAAAACAAGCTGTCATAAAGATTCATAATGAAGTAGGTCACTATCTTCCTATTAAGAGATGCGCGACAGGGATGTGTCATGTCACCAGATCTTTTTTCCCTGTATAGTGAATATATTTTCAGAAATGTAGAAAATATGAACACAATCCTCACTGGGGGACGTAACATAAATAAAATTAGATATGCGGATGATGCAGTATTGATTGCAGACAAATGAGCAGGATCTGCAACATTTAGTAGATGCCGTTGTTGCACACAGTGAACAAGTAGGGTTAGAATTAAACTGTAAGAAGACATAGGTTATGGTCGTCACTAGGAAGAAGGAAACACCACAATGTAATATACAAGTAAATGGGAATATTCTTAAACAAGTGAGTCGGTACAGTTATCTCGGAACACCTATAACATCTGATAGGAGATGCCTTGAAGAGATTAGAACAAGAATCGCCATGCGAAGGTAGCCTTTTGTAAGATGGAAAACATACTTACCAATGAAACAAATGTCATTAGCAACAAGAAAAAGAGTGTTGATGTGCTACATAGAACCTATAATTTTCTATGGTTGTGAATCGTGGACAATGAGGAAACACTCTGAAAAACATCTGATGGAAGTGGAAATGTGGTTTCTGACGAAAATGCAAAGAATACCATGGACAGACAGAAAAAGCAATGACCAAGTCCTACAAGAAACAAATGAAAACTGTAAATTGATTAGAGAAATTGGATGTAGACATTCACATATTTTCTGACACGCTATGAGAAGAAATACATCAGAGAACGTGGTGAAAACTGGAAAGATTGAGGGGGAAAGAACAAAGGGATGGCAGAGAAGTAAATACCTGGATGGTTTGGCCACGTGCTATGGTCGAAACAAGAACACAGAGCTGATCCACGACTATGGTGATCGTGTGGGATAACAAAACATGGCCGCCCAAGCTTACCGGCATGGCATATGATGATGATGCTATTTGGATGTGAGTCATAGGCCATCTCTCAGAAACTAAAGAAAGCCGAGCCTTTTGTGTTTAAGTTCAGCAGAATCATTGTTACAATATCATGGAACAGGAAAAGCACAAATAACGTCATTAAACAATAGGGGAACATCGTGGTAATTTGGCCCGTAAACAGCATCATACTACGGAAACAGATACGGTCACATGAAATACCAAGCAATTCTTACGGTTCAAGATAGAACATTTATGCCCCCTCATCCCCCATGCATTTCAATGCATATCGTTCTGTTGTCGTTGGTGTCTAAGATTAGCTTTATAAGTGATGTATGAATGAAATGTGCCCAAATCTTAACCCTTTGGAAATAAAGTTTGTTCATTCGTTCATTCGTTCAATCGTTCGCTCCTTCGTTTCTCTCTCTCGCTCTCTCTCTCTCTCTCTCTCTCTCTCTCTCTCTCTCTCTCACACACACACACACACACACACACACACATTCTCTCTCTCTCTCTCTCTCTCTCTCTCTCTCTCTCTCTCTCTCTCTCTCTCTCTCTCTCTCTCACTCAATATTTAATTATTATGTTTACTGCTACTTGATTTCGTCATATGCAGCATGAAAGCTTTTATACTTTAAAATTCTGCGGCTGCTGGTTTTCTAGTGACTGCCACTTCCACTGACGATGAACTGTATTTTTCGTGGCGGACTTTTGTGTTGGCATTCCGGCAGCTGCATTATGTATAAGTAAACCTTTGCAGGCTGTTGGTTTGTCGAGACTCATGGCTATTATACTTTTCACATGGGGCAGTGAGGAGCATTTTATGTGATATTCACTGGCACAGGAATGGAGCATGATAGGCAACCCTTTGCTGTGAAGTTGGAACCGCGACTAACTAACTGACTAACTATACAATTTCTACTGATTATGTGTTTACTTTATTCTAGCTACTATTATCGTATTGCATTGACATTAACATTCTTCAAAACGTACACATTTATATGTATCATGAATATTGCCGTTTTTGTGTGGATGCTCATGAAAGTTGTCAGAGTAGATGTGTGTAGTTGAGAGTATGTAAGTTGTGTATATTAACGTGAGTGATTGAGTGGCACATTATATGTATGTGTGTGCGTGGCCTTATGTATTAGTGAGTAATTATTGGCGTCAGAGAGAGAGAGAGAGAGAGAGAGAGAGAGAGAGAGAGAGAGAGAGATGAATGAGTGTGTTTGTTATTGTGAGCTGGTGTGTGGGAGGAAGTATGTGAGTGTAAGGGAGTATGTGTGTGTGTGTGGAAGTGTGGGGTGTGATTGTGTGGGTATATGATTGGGTGAGTATTTTCGTAAAGGACGGATGGATTGATTGATGTGTGTAGGTAGGGTTTTCTGTCTGTCTGTATGTCTGTCTTTCTGTCTGCCTGTCTTTCTGTCTGCCTGTCTTTCTGTCTGCCTGTCTTTCTGTCTGCCTACCTGCACGCACTATGATGTTGCCATTATGTTTCGTTGCCCCATTAGACAGGTGTTGTCCCCTTCTGGCACTGAAAGAGTAAAACTAGGGTTATCGTAAACTGATCGCGTTTTAACTCTTAAAGACAGGATAGTCATTGGTATTTGGAACCAGTAAAGATAAGCCAACAATGGCGGTTTTTGTCTTACATGTTTCACTGACAACATACAGACGATACAACATCTACAGCCCATATCGGGGACTAGGGATGGAGTTATGGATCTCCATAGCACAAAGCCTGGGATAAACTGTAGAGACCATGTCTTGCTCATGCAGCATGACCCCCTCTCTCTCGGCCTGTCTAACACCAATTCATCGTGAACAAAACAAGTTGCAGAAGCTGCCGGATCAGCAAAGCAATGCTCTAACTGTTCACTTGTCGGAGCATCGGTCCTAGACCAGTTGCTGATCAAGGTTTAGGGCCAGATTTGCCCTGCCATGACATTTAATCTTAAGGTTGCATATCCTCGCACTAAGATAAGGTTTGTACCCTCCCAATTTCTTTCCTCCACCCGAAGCCTTCGTTGGCATAATGTGGTGTATCGAGTTTAATCAGGGCCGCCAAACAATCGACGCTAACAGAAATCAGGTAATATTGTCTACTGTTATCCGGTAACTCTGTCATATAGTGGTGGATATAAACATTTATAAACTGTTTGTTTTGTTTTTCAACCGGTTTTACTGTTAAATCCTTCCTTTATAAATGTCAAAATGCTAGTTATAAATTAATTCGTGGAAGTAACTAACATTTAAAAAAAAAAAAACTATTGCATTCCCTTTCATTCATTCATTCATTCAGTAGCATGTCCTTTGCAGAACCTCGCTCCCATAACAACCTTCCGGAAAACTTCTCGATCACATTCCCTTTACATGTGAAAATTAAACGAAGCTGTGGTTAAAAAGAAAAAAGCGTACCCCCTTTGGAGTTCACGAAACTCAACTGTGCAGTGTTAATATCCCTATTCATCATTATCACACGCCATGCTGAGCAGCAATCAATCGTGCACCTCCACAAACATCCACCCTCTGTGTTTTTGAAAGGTTCGACCACTGACTGACTTCCGCGTCACTCGGTCAAACTATCCAACATTTTAACCCTCTTTCGTCCCTCGATCTATCCAGTTATCCCAACCTTCTCCAGCGTCTCGCATTTCATGACGTAACCAAAGATAACAATTGTCTCATTCTGATGTGGGTAGTTGAAATGGCTGTCTGGACTGGCCCCGTTCATTGTAAATACAGTGGGCCGCGGTAGGGCTGTGGCAAACAGGTATGCCTGCCTGCTCGACGGTCATATGTTTGAACCCGCACCGAGACGGGTTTTTTTAAATTTTAAATTGATATGATTCACCAAGTTAAACCATGCAAGAATGCCATGGGAAGTTAAAGCCGCCATACTGATCACGTGACCCATTGATTTTCGATTGGTCTATCAAAAATATTGGGCGAGCACCATATCAAACCATAGCGTGTAAAAGAGTCATTTCTTTACTTTACTTTACTTTACTTTACTTTACTTTACTTTACTTTACTTTACTTTACATGAAGTTAAAATGAAGTCGATAATTAATGAGCGACCTACCTAATTGTGAGAACACTTTAATCCAATCCATCGTTTGAAATCCCCTGCAAAGTACAGTAGAAATACTATAATATTTATGTTTATACGTTTATACCCAACACAACTATGGGATGCGTGAACGATCGTTCTAATAAAGTAGAAATACGAATAAACAATATGTTATCATATTAAACTAAACATACTACATGAAAGCTTACCAGTATATTCTTAAAATGACATAAAAACAAACACCTTGATCAAGAGACCCGCTCGAATCAATGACATACATTGCAGCAAGACTAAGGTCCTAAAATATTGACCTACGTATAGTAATATGGTAGATATTAGTGCATCGAATTAATGGGATTATTTTATGACAGAGTCTGAATTAATCGACAATATTAATGCGCTGTAACAGATGGTGTCTGTTGATGGAAGTTTGAAGGTCCCGTTGATTGCTTTTTTGTTTAGTTGATTCTCATTTAGAATAAAGAAGTGATAACGATGGAAATAGATAGGCAACTACAGTTTGGGTAAAGATACATGAAAATGCTCCAAGTTGTATGATGTAGAGCAGTGTTTCCCAACCTTTTTTGCGCTTTGCCCCACCTAAGCCTTTCTAAAATGTTTATGTCCCCTCCCCCCTCCCAACATATACATAATTTTTAATATTCAAAAATCAAAATGTTCACTAAAGAAACTTGAATGATAGGTTTTAGGAAGAAATCACTAGGAAATGATGATCCCAAAGCCGCTAAGCTTTGAATGATCCTTGAATGGTTTTGGGAGAGGGATGAGACAGCTGTGCACCCAGTCGTGCGGTACTGATGGTGTCCTAATGCTCTGGTTAAAGCAGTCGGTCATCTCCGTCAGGTCTACATCGCTCAAAGCTTTCATGTGGCCATACCTAACCCCATCAGGCCCTGGTGCCGTGTCTTTTGCCTTCTTCAAAATATGTTTAACATCTTCAACCCATATGATGTCTTCATAATGCATATTCTTCATGGTGCCAGATAACTCCTCTCTATCTGCGCTAAAAAAATCTCTGGAGAAACGCCTCCCCTTTCTCTTTGTCCGTTGTCACGCGCACACCATCATCTCTATAAATTGTTCTCACTGTCATAGACCGATCCTTTCTTTGTATTTGTCTGTGCAGTTTCCAGAATTTTCTAGTGTTTTATCACCTCTAATCTCCTTCATGAAACATTCCCATTTTGTGTTTTTGGCCTCTGAAGCAAAGCGCTTGAAAACCTCCACCCTATCTCTCTTGACATTTTCCGCTGTATCCACTGCCTCTCGTGAGCTTCGGAGTGTCTGTCGTACTTTCCTTAGCTGCTTCACTGCAGCTCTCTTTGCTTTCCAAGCTTGGTCTACTTCTGGTGTCCACCATGAGGGCTGCAAAAATGGAGTTTTAACGGTCATGTTGCATGCCCCCTGTCTGAGGCGTCCAAGAAGGCTGTCGGTCAACTCATACCGGAAGGTCTTGCGCGCTCTCCCGGCCTTAACTTTCCTGGATTTAGAGATCAGGACTAAACATGGCATGTGATCACTCCCATGGTCATTCAAAACAGTCCACTTTATATCAAGGACTGATGACTGGGAGACAAATTTTCGAATTGCCCCCCTTAACAATTGAATTGCCCCCCTGTGGGGCGTGGGCCCCACGTTGGGAAACACTAATGTAGAGTTAACTGGTGTTAGGTTGTTAAATGGTCAAAGAAACCAAAACAGAACTAATGGGAACGTGATGTGGTAAGAAGAGAAAATAGGGTGAATAGGTAGCGATTGTGAGAGCATTATTATTCTTAGAGTAGTAGTAGTAGTAGTAGTAGTAGTAGCAATAGTAGTAGTAGTAGTAGTAGTAGTAGCAGCAGCAGCAGCAGTAGCAGCAGCAGCAGTAGTAGTAGTAGTAGTAGTAGTAGTAGTAGTAGTAGTAGTAGTAGTAGTAGTAGTAGTAGTAGTAGTAGTAGTAGTAGTAGTAGTAGTAGTAGTAGTAGTAGTAGTAGTAGTAGTAGTAGATGTTGTTGTCACTATTGTAATAGCAATAGTAATGGTGGTGGTTGTAGCAATACTTGTTGTAATAGTATTAGTAGTAATTGTTGTTACTGCTCTAATAGTAGCAGCAGCAGCAGCAGCAGTAGTAGCAGTAGTAGTAGCAATTATTGTTTTTGATGTATTGGTAGTGGTAGTAGTTTTTATTGTAATAGCAGTAGTTGTTGTGTCGTTCAAGTTCTCGCTGTTACGGTTGTAATATGTTGTAACAGTAGTGATTGTTGTTGCTGTTGTAAAACTGAAGGTGCTTTAAATGTGGTTCAATCTATGGTAAGGAAATATATATCCTAGCATGGGAAGACAATAAAGAGGTATTGAGACAAGCGCTAGCAGTCTAACCTGGTTAACTAATATCGGGAAGACATAGGATGTTTCGTCGGAAAGGCGCAAATATCGCAGTCCTGTTGACAACAGGCAGAACGCAAACACGTCATAGCAACAACAACAACAACAACAACAACAACAACAACAACGACGACGACGACGACGACGACATCAAAACAACACAAAAGAATAGGACTAAAGATGAGGAATTACCAAATGGAGCCAAAAGAAAAGGCGGAGCATATAAAAGATGGACAGGGGAATTAGAGGGTGCATGGGAATCTCAGTATATGAAGTCCATAAACGTGGAATCTCCATGTTTGGAGGCCGTAAACGGGTACTTTCCTATTGTTTATGCTTCACCTAGACACCGCAAGATACTAAAGAATCACGACGAGATGCTGAAATGATGAGACGAGGAGGTAAGTTTCTCTCCCCATCCCTTCCTCAAATGGAAGTGAAGGAAAGAAAACATGTTTCAGTGCGATAGTGATTATTCAGTAATGATACTTCGACTATATAAAGACACGGTTCCTTGTTAAATAAGGTACAGGAAGGGGAATTAGAGAAGCATGGAAACGGACAAAGATACATGTAGGTAGACAACACCGAGACACACTAGAAAAAGCACGTATAAGCGTACCATGAATTTAGAGAACAGGGGATTTCTTATCGCAATTTTGTTGTCAGCAGGCACCACTCAAACACACAAAACAATCAGACTATCGATGAAGAAGTAGTTTTTTTAATGGGATTGAAGTAAACAAAACATTCCTTAATGCGATAGCGGTTAAACTTCTATGGCACTTCGTGTATATAAACACACAGATCCTTGTTAAATAATGTATAGTGTGGTGGATATAAAGAAACATAGAAAATGACCACGCTAAATGTGGGTAAATAACATAGAGAGACAAATTAAAAGAAACAGATATAATCGTACCTTGAATTTCGCGCACAGAGATGGTTTAAGACTCACGAAGTAAGACTGCACTAGATGATGATTAATCATATCATGTTGTAGTAAATACTCAATTTCACATTTTGATATGAAACGAACAGATTTTCGCAACTGTATTGATCATTACGTAATGAAAGTGTTATCGGATAACAAACGTGAATTGGCGTCTTGGACATTGATTTAAATCAACATCTTCATTGCGTGCCCTGCCAACTGGCGTAGGCGTTTATGTCTCTCCTCTATTCATGGTCCTTGGCGTTCTGGATAAACTCTGTTGATGATATTCCTCCATACCACCGTCTCAGTCCATCCAGTATGTAACAAGCTACGTGGAGGGTCCCAAATAACTATGTCACAATGCTTCATTAATATTCTATAGCCCTGGCTGGGATAGGTCTTTGCTTGCCAACCCTCCTCCGTTCCCTGGACTCACTGTCACTCTCTCTTTCGACCTCGGGGCCTATTCCCTGCAGTGCCTTTCTGGCTGACCCATAGATAACATGGCGATCGTCAGAGTAAACTATAAAGTAATTTTAATAACTTAATAAAGGACAGCACAGGATAACATCAAGGCAGTTAAAACAGATAGTTCTATACAAATAAACAGGGGTAATGTTTGTAGTCCAGGCACAGAGCCTCAAGGTTTTCCATCATCGACCAAGCCTAAAAGAATGTCCGTTCCGTCCACATACAGCTCACCGAATGTGTCTTCAGTTCTTTCATTCCAGGTACGTTGTTCGAACAACAGGCCGCTGTAGAATCAAGCTTCCAAGTTTCCATGGACCACAGTCTATAGTAATCAAATGTTCTAGGAAAGTGCCATGGAATCACTTGGCACAATGTCGGGTAGGAAATAATATCACGGAGAACAGTTCTTAAATAATAATGGGTGTGTCTGAGTGATTGGCGGGGTCCAGCCAAGAATACAAAAGGACTCGATCCTAGCGTATCGAGATGACTGGTGATGTGTCAGAAAGGCTGATGGTTATTCTTTCAAGGTCAGCGGTGGCTATATCTCGTAGAGATCACACCCTTAGACCTGGCATGGCCCAAAACTTGACATGGCCTCGTCTTAAACATACTTTCTGCGTAGAGGCCCTGTCGATACCTTCGGCTCGATTCCCTTCCAAAAGAAGGACCCTTTTCATTCACCAGCATGATGCGGCACTTAATTTGTAAAAATCTTTAAATTTTCAATACATGGTGCCGACAACAAACTATAGTGGTTTAAACCTACATTCATGGCCAAAGAAATTATACTAGTGCGTATTTGGTGCAAGGCGCGCCATCGGGTTTTCCCTAAGACACGTCAGACTTCTAATCATTCTATTAAGAAGATCGGGTTGTAGAGGTAACCCAGAGAACAATCCTTCAGGGGAATTATTCGGACAAGAGAACTGAGAGTTCCCGAAAGCCATTTTCTCCTCATCTCATCTCATCATGTTCCTCTTGTACCTTGCGGTGTCGAGGTGAAGTATAAACTTCGTGAGAGTGCCCGGTTATGGGCTTCGTATATCGACATTCCCATGGATTCTGTTATTCCCTCCGTCCAACGTTTACGTGGTCGGCCTCTTCCTCTGTTTCCATCTGGTCTGTACATCATTGCTTGTTGTGGCATGCTGTTGACTGGTAGCCTACTTGCATGGCCAAACCATTTGACTTGCTGCTTTCTAATAAAATCTAGTGCTGCTTTAACCCCCACTTTAGTCCTGATTTCTTCATTTCTGATCTTATCTCTTCTTGATACGTTGAGTATTCTTCTCAGGAACCTCATTTCTGTTGTTGTGATTTTTCTTTTCTCTTTTTCTGTCATTGTCCAGGTTTGGCATTGGTAGCACAGAGTTGGTAGGAAGATTGTGTTGTAAAGTGCTTTCTTAGTAGTTATTGATACATGTTTGTTCTTTAGTATTGGTGCCATTTGTCCAATGAGTTGATTTGCCTTATTGCACCTATATTCGATCTCGTCTTCTGATCTGCCATTTGATGATATTATACTTCCTAGGTACTTGAAGCTCTTTACTTGTTTCAAGGGATGTTCGTTTAGGTGAACTGTTGCTGTTTGTTCTTCTTTAGTTATAGTCATTACCTCTGTTTTGCTTGTACTAATTTTCATGTTATTTTCCCTACACATTTCGTTTAGACTATTCATGTGGTCTTGTAATTCAGCTTCTGATTTTGCTATTAGTGATTGGTCGTCCGCAAACAGGAGTTCTCTAATGATTAGATTTGCAGATGGTTCTTCTTCTGTGTTCTCGTCATGCCGTATTCTTGCTGTCTCTGCTTGGCTGGTTTCTTTACATATGTTGTCTATATATGTTATGAACAAGAGAGGGGACAGGACACAACCTTGTCGTACTCCAGATCTTATGGTGAAGGGTTCTGAGTGTTCTCCAGTTGCTCTCACTATGCATTCACTGTTGTTGTATAAACTTCTACATAGGTTTGTTAGATGTGTACTCACTCCATATTGTTTAAGGATTTCCCACAGCTTGTTTCTATCTACCCTATCAAATACCTTGGTCGACAAAGGCTAAGTAGAGTGTTTCATTGAATTCAATTGATTTTTCTATAAGTTGTCTAAGAGCAAAAATGGCGTCTGTGCATCCTTTGTTTTTCCTAAATCCAAGCTGCGTTTCGCTTAGCTGGGGTTCTAAAGTAGTTCGTAATCTTTTTTCAAGAATTTTGCAAAATATTTTCCCAGTATAACTCAACAGTGAAATGCCTCTGTATTGTGTGCAATCTCTTTTGCTGCCTTTGTTTTTCCAAATTGGGATAATTATGGCGTTTCCCCAGTCTCGTGGTGTCTGTTGTTCTACCCAAACATGGTTGAATAGTCTATGTAGCCAAGCTGTTCCTACTTCCCTTGCTGCTTTAATTAGTTCATTTGGTATTTCATCCTGTCCTGGTGATTTGTTTAATGGGGCTAATCTGATGGCTTCTATAATTTCTTCTTTTAGTATGTCTGGTTCTAGTTCCTCGGTGACATCTGTGTAGGTCTCTTGAATTCCTGTGACATCTGATGGGATGTTGAGAAGTTGTTCGAAATACTGCTTCCATCTTATTAGGATCTGTTTTTGTTCACTTATTGGTTCTCCATTTTCGCTGTTAATTATTTCAGTTGGGTCAAAGGGTTCTCCTCTGGTTCGCATTGCACTTATCTTTTTGTAGAAGTTTCTGGTTGCCTCCTTGTAGTTTTTATTTAGGGTTTCTCCATACTCTTCCCAGTCTTTTTGTTTTTCCCTCTTTACTATTCTACTCACATGTCTTCTCGCTATTCTGTATTCTCTGTAATCACATTCCTGTTTGCTCTTCAACCACTTTTTATATTTTTCCTTTTTTTCTTTTACCGCTTTCTTTACTCCTGCGTTCCACCAACTTGTTATTTTCTTTATCCGTGTTTTGCGTTTTTTCGTGGTTCCGCATGTTATTTTTGCAGTATTTAAAATGCTTGATTTGAACATCTCCCATTCTTCTTCCACTGTTTTTCTTTCCGTAGGTAATTTTACAAAGAGTTCAGTTAGTTCTTTCTCATAATTTTCCCTTACTGCCTCGTCTTTGAGGTTTTTTAAGTTTACTGATTCGCATGGCATGTATTTTTCTGCTCTTGTTTTCTTCTTCTAATGGTTCTTATTGTGGCAGCGACTGCTTTATGATCTGTGTTTATACTGAAATTGGGCACTGCTCTTGCATCTAATATATTTCTCTTTCTGTTATTTCTTGTTAATATAAAATCAATTTGGCTTTTAGTATCTAGATTGTTCCATTTATACCAGGTGTATACTTGCGAATCTTTGTGTTTATAGAATGTGTTTGTTATATAGAGGTCGTGTTGGCTGCAAAGCTCTATCAGTCTACTTCCGTTATCATTCCTTTCATTTTGCTGATCTCCAAATGCTCCCAGGTGTTTTTCTATGCCCACTCTGTTATGTCCTAGTCTTGCATTGAAGTCTCCCATAACTATGATGTTGTCCTGCTTATCTATTTTATTTAGCACATCATGTATGTCTTCGTAGAAGTCCTCGCATTCTTGCTCATTATTGTTTGCATTACATGGTGCGTATATCTGTACATATGTTGTGATTGTTTGTTCTTTTATTCTCACTGTTATGATTCTTTCTGATATATATTTTATTTCTAGTATTCCTCTTGCTAGCCGTGGTTCGATGACTATTCCCACACCGTGTCTTGCCCTTTCTTGCTGTTCTACTCCAGAGTAAACAAACGTGTAACTGCGGTGGAGCTCCTTGCATCCTTTCCCTTTTGTTCTGGTGTCCGCTATTCCCATCAGACCAATATTCCTCTTCTCCATTGTTTCTATAAGCTCTTCTTCTTTACTATTGAAACCACAGACGTTCATTGTGCCTATTTTTTGAATCGCTGATCTATCTCGTAGTCCATTAACATTGCCGGGTCGATAGCCGTTTGGGTCAGTCCGTTTATACTTCTTAGTTTTTCTACGAGCAGTATGAAGATCCCCTGCCGGCTTGCTAGGCCAGTCGCAGGTTTAGGACACTAATCTGACCACAGGGAGTCCATCCCCTATGGCGAGCCATAGCCCCGTTAGCCCATGACCTCGCGGTCATGGTTGCCCGGTCTGCACCACGTGGAGGTGGGGGTTGACTTGTGTAGTCTGCGGGTCATCGGCATGCTACTAATTTTCGCTCTTCACCCCTCCTGGGAGAGGCTAGCCGATCCTAACCCTGCTGGCTGCAGGGCCAGGCGCATTCCACCACCTTACATACCCATTTCCCCCTGTTTACCCAAAATCAAAGAAGGCATGAGGACATGGGCCACTGGCGTTTCGCCACATAGGCCCCCTCTTAAGAAAGTCGAACCCTACGAACTTTCGACTACCAGTGGTTCTGTTCGAATGGCCCCACCCTCACATTCAACCATAGGATGCCGTGAAAGAAAATCAGCTCCCACATTCTCCCTTCCGGGGATGTATTCGACCGTGAACTGATACGGTTGTAGGAGCAATGGCCATCTCATTAACCTCGCGTTCAGTTTCTTAGAAGTTGCCAAAAACATCAGAGGTTGATGGTCGGATTGCACTTTGAACGGTACTCCATACAGATAAGGTTGAAATTTCTGTACTGCCCACACGAGAGCCAGACATTCCCGTTCGACGGTGGAGTAATTCCGTTCCGCGGGTAACAGTTTTCTACTTGCATACGCCACCGGACATAGTACCGTAGGATCATCTCGCCCTTCCTGCAACAAAGTTGCCCCAATCCCTATGTTACTCGCGTCCGTTCTTAGAACAAACGTTTTCTCCAAATTTGGGAGTTGCAGGACTGGCCTATCCACCAAAGCCAGTTTCAGCTTCCCATAAGCTTCTTCACAACTCGGGGTCCAGACTATAGGATCTGGCGATCCTTTCTTCAGGGTTTCGGTTAACGGTGCCCCAATTTCGTTGAACTTCGGAATAAATTTCTGGTAAAACCGACACAGAGACAAGAAAGACCTAACATCCTTTTTGGATTTAGGACGGGGTGCGAGTCTGACCTTCTGAACATTCTTTTCTTCCGGTTCCAGTCCCCCCTGGGTAATAGTATGTCCCAGAAATTCCAAGGATTGGTAGCCAATCATGCATTTGGCTGGACGGGCGGTTAACCCTTCCTCTTTTAACTTTGTGAAGATCTGTTCCAAGGACTTCAGGTGATACCTCAGATTGTCAGACGCGATGAGAATATCATCCATAAAAGAGACGACAGATGGATCCTTTAAAGGCTCTAATAACATTCTCATCATGCGGGTGAACACACTGGGCGCATTGCTCAGCCCAAATGGCATCACCTTGAATTCGTAATGCCCGCTCGGAGTACTGAAGGCAAGCAAGGGCCGAACCTCGGGCTTCACAGGGATCTGATAATATCCCCGGCTTAGATCAATTTTCGAAAAGTACTTTGCCTTATTTAGTCTGGCAAACAGTTGATTTGTGTTCGGTAACGGTTCAACTTGGAATGTCGTACAACTGTTTAAATGCCTGTAATCAATACATAGGCGGTGCTCCCCACTGGGCTTCCTCAACAAGACAACCCCGGCATTGTAAGGAGAAGTCGAAGGAGTGATGATGTCATAGTCCAGAAGCTTCTGGATTTCGGCTTCCAAGGCCTTCTCTTTCGAAAAGGGCACTGGATATATTTTTTGGCGGACCGGGTCTTGGGTAGTCATATCAAACTCGGCCAACCCTGTCCGCCCTGGCCGATCGGTAAGAATCTGCTGATGGGACTCCAACAAACGGATGACCAGGTCTGTTTCTTCAGCCGACAGATCAGGATTTATATGTACATCCCTATAGGTTTCCCCAGGGTGTAAAGGATACTCCCGATCCGCGTCTTCACCCGATTCAGTTTCCATCGCGACCGCCATAGTCATGAGTGGGAGAGGAGTACCATCGGATCGTTCTTCATATTTTTTGAGGAGGTTAATGTGGAAGATTTTGGATTTCCCCCTGATCCGGATGGCATAGTTGGTGCGGGACACAACCCTTTCCACCGGGAAAGGCCCCTGCCAACCAATCTCGAGTTTATTGGAACCTACTGGAAGTAACAACAGAACCCGATCCCCCACTTTAAGAGACCTATCTTTCGTCCTTTTATTGTAGTAGGCCGCGTGTCTCTTTCTGGCCGCCCTCAGATTCTGAGCTGCCAAAGCCCAACCCGTCTGGAGTTTCTTCTTTAACTTTTCGACGTATTTATATGAGAATACAACTTCTTCGGAAGTTTCCTCCTCTGTCCAACATCTCAATAGGGCTTCTAAGGGACCCTTGATTGGCCTCCCGAATAGTAGAGTGGCTGGTGGCAACCCGGTCGACACATGGAGAACTTCCCGATAGGCGAATAAGGCGGCTGGGATATATTCATCCCATCTGTCTTGTTTCTCTTGAGCCAACTTTCGAAGCATGGTCATCAAGGTACCATTAAACCTCTCTACTTGCCCATTAGACTGAGGGTGGTACGGGCTGGTGTGAATGTGGTTGGTCTGGAAGATACGGAAGACTTCCTCCATCAGCTTACCACAGAACTGAGACCCATTGTCCGTTAGGATCTGGTTTGGAAATCCCAACCGAGTAAAGGTCTCCATCAGTACATCAGCCACTCGTTTAGAGTCGATTGTGGCCAACGGTATCGCCTCACCCCACATGGAACAGCAATCAACCATCGTAAGAATGTACATATTCCTCTTCCTAATCCTAGGAAGAGGACCAACAAGATCGATGGCAACTCTCTCGAAAGGAGAGTTCATAATGGGCATGTCGCCCAAGATTACTGGAGCTGTCCAGTGTTTTGGTGCCACTCGCTGGCACTCTGGGCACGACTTTACGTACCGACCCACGTCTTCAGTCATCCCTGGCCAGTAGTAATGGCAGGAAATGCGCTGGAGTGTTGCCCCGACACCCATATGTCCACTGAATGAAATGGTGTGTCCCATACGAAGAAGCTGTTCCCGATAGGCCTGAGGAACTACCAGCTGGCCATGCTGGCGTTCCTCCACTCCGGCTCTCCGGTACAGTAACCGATTCTTCATATAATACTGACCCCGTCTTGGTGGGTCAGCACTTTTTGGTAACTGATTGAAGCAAGGTTGCAAAGTAGCATCCTGGCTTTGAGCAGGTCGTAACTCCCCAGGCAAGGGATTCACGATCAAGGCCGGCGTCTGCTCATCTCCCGATTGAGATCTGGTTTGCATTGCCCCTACGTACATAGGTTCTGTAGGAATCCCTAAAAAGACGTAGCGACAACCCAAGATCATGGTGAAGATAGGATCGAGCAGAACGGCTGCCTGGATAGTGCCGGTAACATATTTCGATTTGATGTCCACCTTCGCAATCGGAAGAGACATCGCTACCGCACTCTTGGTCGCCGTTTGAATCTCAATAGACTCCCCGGTTAGCTGCTCCGGGCTCACTAAGTGTGATGAAATTACGGCCTCGAACTGCAGACCGGTATCATAGAGACACTTGACTGGTTGTCCGTTCACAAGTATCGTCTCTACTACTGGTGGTTTTTCTGAATATGTGTTCTCAAGACCCCTCCCTTCCACCTCCTTGTTAGACCCCTCCCTGGTTTCTACAAGACAGGCAGCATAGTGAGAGTCTTTCTGTTTGCGCCGGCAATCGGCCGTATTGTGTG
Organism: Cepaea hortensis; assembly: GCA_963921405.1. NCBI lineage: Eukaryota > Metazoa > Mollusca > Gastropoda > Stylommatophora > Helicidae > Cepaea > Cepaea hortensis. The sequence continues at coordinate 89,295,906 of OY992887.1, forward strand.
TGGAAGATTTGCAGTAGGCGCACCACTTTTCACTCCACTTTCTTTTAGGAGATCCAGGTGGATTCTTACCAGGGGGTTTCTTAATTGGAACTTTATCGAAAGAATCCTCCTTCTTGGTGCGGGCTGGCTTAGGCTTCTTCTTCTTTCCAGAACATCTGTCTGGAGATCGGGGACTGGGTTGTGTCAGTTCCCAATTATCCCCATGAGCTAGCACATACCTTTCCGCCAATGTATTGACTAAGTCTAACCTCTCTGTCCCATTTTCTAGCAAGAAGGTTTGCAATGGGTTCGGCATCATCCTCTTCATTTGTTCCACGACCACTAATTCTTCTAAACTTTCATAGTCGTTAGCAAATCCCGATAATTACATCCACTTCAAAAAGTAAGACTTCAGTCTAACACTGTAGGCTGCGAACATCTCCCCTAGCTCTCTCTTCGACTTTCTAAACTGCTGTCGGTATGTATGGGCTGTCATCTGGAAGCTTTTCAACAATGCTTTTTCCAGGGCCTCATAGTCATTCTCCATACCAGGTGGCGACCTTGAGTATACCTCTTACGCTGTCCCCCTCAGGCCCTGTGAGAGTTTCAAGTTCCATTTCCCACGTTCCAATCCCATAGCCAAACCCATCGACTGAAATCTTCGAAGATACTGGTCGATCTTATCTTTGTGTTCATCAAACGGGAGCAATGGGAACTTCATTGCTTGGTATGGACCGCCACTAAAAGTTGTTGAATCAGGGAGAACTGCGCCTCTCACTGCACCCTCGCTTTCTTTGGCAGTTTGAGCTTTCAGCTCCAACTCTCTCATACGGAACTCATGGTCTCTGGTCGCCTGCTCTGCCTCCACCTTCCTAGCTTCGCGATCTGCCTCAATGTTTTTTTCTTCGCTCTCGGCCTCCCTTTTCTTAGCTTCGCGCTCAGCTTGTCTGAAGTCTCTTTCCACTTCTTGAACATATTTCTGTAACTCCGCCCCATCATAGCCCATCTCACGCCCTGTAGCCTGTACGTCAGCAACATTAAATTTAGCTGATGCCATCTTAAACTCAGAGGGTAAGTGAGTATACAATTCTATATTAAATTTCTATCTCAAGTACACAAATGGATATATTACACGACCACAACACGTCGTATGTCGGTCAGTCTGTGTCAGGAAGAGTATAGACAATAGCCAGGCACGGTAGGCAGAACCTATTGATAGTAGACAAGAATATCTGTCCCCTATCACTATATCAGCCAGAACTCCACCAGGATTTCAAATATCCCGCGACGTTCCCCCAGAGATTGTAACAAGCTACGTGGAGGGTCCCAAATAACTATGTCACAATGCTTAATTAATATTCTATAGCCCTGGCTGGGATAGGTCTTTGCTTGCCAACCCTCCTCCGTAGTCTGCACTCACTGTCACTCTCTCTTTCGACCTCGGGGCCTATTCCCTGCAGTGTCTTTCTGGCTGACCCATAGATAACATGGCGATCGTCAGAGTAAACTATAAAGTAATTTTAATAACTTAATAAAGGACAGCACAGGATAACATCAAGGCAGTTAAAACAGATAGTTCTATACAAATAAACAGGGGTAATGTTTGTAGTCCAGGCAAAGAGCCTCAAGGTTTTACATCATCGACCAAGCCTAAAAGAATGTCCGTTCCGTCCACATACAGCTCACCGAATGTGTCTTCAGTTCTTTCATTCCAGGTACGTTGTTCGAACAACAGGCCGCTGTAGAATCAAGCTTCCAAGTTTCCATGGACCACAGTCTATAGTAATCAAATGTTCTAGGAAAGTGCCATGGAATCACTTGGCACAATGTCGGGTAAGAAATAATATCATGGAGAACAGTTCTTAAATAATAATGGGTGTGTCTGAGTGATTGGCGGGGTCCAGCCAAGAATACAAAAGGACTCGATCCTAGCGTATCGAGATGACTGGTGATGTGTCAGAAAGGCTGTTGGTTATTCTTTCAAGGTCAGCGGTGGCTCTATCTCGTAGAGATCATACCCTTAGACCTGGCATGGCCCAAAACTTGACATGGCCTCGTCTTAAACATACTTTCTGCGTAGAGGCCCTGTCGATACCTTCAGCTCGATTCCCTTCCAAAAGAAGGACCCTTTTCATTCACCAGCATGATGCGGCACTTAATTTGTAAAAATCTTTAAATTTTCAATACATGGTGCCGACAACAAACTATAGTGGTTTAAACCTACATTCATGGCCAAAGAAATTACACTAGTGCGGATTTGATGCAAGGCGCGCCATCGGGTTTTCCCTAAGAAACGTCAGACTTCCAATCATTCTATTAAGAACATCGGGTTGTAGAGGTAACCCAGAGAACTATCCTTCAAGGGAATTGATCGGACAAGAGAACTGAGAGTTCCCGAAAGCCATTTCCCCCTGTTTACCCAAAATCAAAGAAGGCATGAGGACATGGGCCACTGGCGTTTCGCCACACAGTATCTTTTCTCTTGGTCAGGCTCTTTTCCCACTGATCTTTCCAGTTGTCACGTTGTTTTCCAACGCCTCTCTTCTCATCACATGACCAAAGAATGTTGTTTGTCTCCTTCGTATTTTTTTTTTTTTTAGCATATCCTTTACAGGACTTAGCTGTCAACACCAGCATCTTTCAGCTGTATGTTGATCTCTTGGCAAGATTACGCTCAGTAGTTTGCCATTGCTTTCTGAGCGGCCGGCTCAGTATCCCGCAAGTCACGAGCGGGGGTCGAACCGCCTCAGCTCTCGCTCCGCTACGAGACTCTGCGTGATAAACGGGATTACAGAGAGAAAGTGTTGTAACCCCACAGCCAGAGAGACCGGCCTCCTTCGTATAGTTGCATATAATGTTCAAATTTCATTAGCTTCTTTCGGGTAATCTTTATTAGTTACTCTGACAGTTCAAGGTAATACAACATTTGTTTCGGCAACCACATCTCTGTTGCTTCCAAGTTCTTCCTGATTCGTTCATTCACGTTCCAAGATTCACTTCCATACAGCACAACAGGTTCTATATCATATTTCAGCACTCAGTTTATTACTTTCTATGATAGTGACTTACTGCATAATATATTTTTTTTTCATTTTATGAAATGCAGATTTTGTGTAACCTATTATGCACTTAATCTTTGTCACGCATCTTCCATCTGATGTTGTAATTGCCCCTAGGTATTTAATTTTATCAACTTGGTTCCAGGATTTCCTTTCTAATGTTATCTTACATTTTGATGAGACGTAAAAAGAAAGATAAAATCAACAACAATAAAAGTAAAGCACGCCTTTTGCAGGATTTACATAGCATTGTGCATATCGCGAAAGACCCACATTTGTATAGACCAATCAGCACTTGGTGGATGATGTGGTAAGTACAGGGTGTATGTTTAATGACTGTTCAGTGTTTGAAAATAGTGCCGTTCCAAGTTTTGTACTTGCCCTCTGTGGAGTTAGTGCAACGAAATTGGTAAAAACAAAACTTGGAATGGCAATATTTTCAAACACTGCACAGTCATTAAAAATACACCCTGTATCACGCCGACTACTTTTATTTCCCAAGACATTTACTGGTACAAATTTTAGTCTGGCTCGACCCGGGAGTAGGTCAATGCTCCCCGAAGCAGTTTGAACCAATGACCATCCGGCAAGTAGGTCTGCGTCTAGCTACTACACTCAAAAGAAAACAAAATAGAAAGACAACGTAGCAAAATGTCCGTTGAACACTAAAACAACCTGCCTTTCTTCAGAAAGTAATCCCACAGTAAACATTACAGCCTCGCCATGTCGACACGGCCTTTGGTTTCCTTCATCTCACCCAATTTTCACTCTACGAAGAAGACCCACATTGAATACGTGTCACTCCTATACACATAACTCTTGAGACGTGATGTTAATCAGTCTTAGATTGGTGTGATGTGTTTTAAAATAAGGCTGCCCATTCGTCTTATACTTAAAGCCATGTGGCGTTGGTGATCATGTTTGTCCACAATCTTCTGTTTTGTGTTTTTTCAATCACAAATCTTCTGTCTTGTGTTTTGTCAATCATTCCTTATACTGATGTTCCTCCCTGCTTATAATTTTACGCTGTCCAGCATCTTTTATTTTGGTATTCCCTTTACTCTTTTTCTGTCCAACTTTACCGCGGTTACACCGTCTTTCAGTTTTCCCGCTCTCATCGGGCTCCAAAAGAATGTGGATTGTCTGCTTCTGATGTGAGTAAACAGTTCTCTTTGTGAGTCAGCCTCTGGCCTTCATTACTCCTTTTATCAGTCTTTCCTGCACTCGTCATTCTTCTATAAAACCACATCTCTGCTGCTTCCACAGAATTCCCTAATCAATCAATCAGGTGCCGTCTCCACAATGAAGATTAGCTGCAAGGGATCTCCAACACCGTCTGTCTCTCGCCTTGACTGTGCATTCTGTCAGGCTGATGTTCGTCCATCTCTTGGTGTTATTTTTCTACTTGTATCGTTGTCTACTTCTTGCTCGCTTGCCCTCAACCTTGCCCTTCAGTATGTTTGTTTATAAGAGTATTATGTCTTTTAACGTCGCCGAAATATTTCACTTGCCTCTTTTTTTATTTCTTTCATGAACTCTCTTTTCATTCCCTTTCTTTCTAGAACTTCTGTATTTGATTGTTTTTGTTTCCATGAAATACGACATATTCTTTTGTATATCCACATCTCCAGGGCCTCTATCCGACTTTCTAGTTGCTTGTTCAATATCCAGGATTCCGTGTCATACAGTAGTGTAGAATATACGTAATATTTGATAATTCTCATTGTTATTGGGTTGTTAATCTCTTTATATGTTAATACTGATTCCATGCTGCTGACAGCATCTTTGGCACATAATGTCCTACTACTTTGTTATTTGCGTGCTCCGTGGCGAAGGTGTTACGAACGCAGTTCCTAATTCCGCATACCGCAGTCAAAACACAGCTGCGGGCGATTTGGCAGCAGACCGCCTTGCGTTGGTTTTTTATGAAAATGTTATAAGTGCCGGTAGTTCAGAAAGCAATGGCAAACAACTGAGATCGCAAACAGCCAAAAAATGCTGGAGTTGACTGCTACGTCCTGTAAAGGATATGCAGCTAACTATTTTTAAGCCTGTTATTTGTTCGTAACTCAGGTCCGTAACTCAGGATTGGTTCGATATAGCTCCTAGGCAAACTAATTAAAGAAATTGAATAGTTTAGTTAGATTATTTTAGTTTAGTCGACGGATCAACATCACGACACACGAGTGTAACCCATTAGTGCTCCGTTCCACTCTTACCTCAAGCCTGAGTCCGGAGAAACTCAGCTCAGTGCACGAACTCCGTAGCACCGGCGAGGATCCTGAAATACTTTGTGTAGATTTTTAACTTGAAAATTTGCCAGGACGCCGTTAGGCTACTCTTTTTCGATTCCCAACTGCCGAGGGATTTTTTACGTGCGTAACAATACACACGGGCGTCCGATCTCACTACCCAGAGACCATGGTAAATTTTTGTACTAGAAATCCACGTGAAAGAATCCCGGCCCCCTATCGTGGCTTGAACTCCGAACCTCCAGTACTCGAGGCGGACACCATACCTCGAGACCATCAGCCCCCCAGAAATAGAATGAAATCTTGTACATAAGCCAACATCTGGGGATTAGTGGCAGTGAACACAGTTTATAAATCCCACACACAGGATTCGAAATTATGAAGCAATCTTGAAACAGACCGCCTTGCGTTGGTTTTCACCATGGTAAGAGGGACAGTCGTTCAGCAAACAATGGCAAATAACTTACCGTAAAATTGCGTAGAAAATCACAACAGCCAAAACATGCTGGAGTTGATTGCGACGTCTCTAAATGACACGTAACTTATTATTTCATTTAACATTGACATAAATATAAAGACATCGGTGTAAAATGTCCGTTGAACACTGAAATAACTTGTCTGTCTTCAGAAAGTAATCCCACAGTAAACATTACAGCCTCGTTGTGTCGATGCAGCCTTTGGTTTTGCTTCATCTCTCCAAATTTTCACTCTACAAAGAAGATCAAACTAAATGCTAGTTACGCCCATGTGTATAACTGTTTATACTTAATTTTATTCAGTCCTTAAGAAAAATAATGCAACAGGATATGACAATATGAGATGAAACAACATATTATAGTGCGTTCACAAATGTTTGCCCTCATTCACGTGCAATGTTTCTTAAAAGTATTTGTTGCATCGTTATGAAATTTTGTTCTGTCGTTTGATATTTACTCCCACCCAAGGAATATGTCTTTGAATTCTCCAAAGACAATTGAAATCATGGAAAGTGGTGACATTTCTTTGATGTTTTGGCGAAAATGTGCTGAATTCACGCTAACAAACTTTATTTGCAGTAATTCACGCCAATTCAGGTCACCCCTGAACACTTCCGTTCCACTATGTGACATGCTTCTATTAAGGAAATGCCCGTGCACTATGGAGAATATTCATTACTACACACTGATGTTTCCGTGTGAAGCTGTAATACATTTTATAATATGCACTTCATATCTGACTTGTTAATAATATACCGCATGTAAACAAACACTGAGATCTTCTGTACATCACCATAACAAACATATTTTTGTTTGGTGTGCGCAATGATACGGTTATAAGCTAAGTCTCACCATTTTCCCTCAGCTGGCTACTGAGTTATCGATTTTTATACTGGGGGAAACATTTGTGAACGTTTTATTAGGGTTATGTGACTCTCGCGAAAGAGAGATTGGTAGCGAGATAATAAACACAGACACAATGTATACACCTTACAATGAACTCAAACTCTGTAGACTCTGTAGACACATATCTCAATGAGGAAAATAACAATAATAAACTGTCAACTGTCAAACTGTCATTTTACTGCCTATACAATACCTTGTGGGGGGGGGGGGGGGCTTCAGTATGGGGAATGAAGGTCGTCTGGCTAGTGTTGTCCCAGCGAACTGTGCAGGTTATCGTTTTCTTTTTTTTTTCTTACCGAGGATTTGAACCCGGGTCTCCCGAAGAAGAATTAGGCATTCATGTGTTTAAGAACGAGCGCTTTTAACCATTCCACTATGCTGACCTCCACTCGTTGCTAGTTACTCTGGCAGTCCAGGGTATTCACAACATTCTTTTCAGAAACCACATCTCCATTGCTTCCACATCTTCATAATTTGTTCCTTCACATCCGAATATATACCATACAACAGAGCATGCTTTATATAACATTTCAGTACGCTATAGCTTGCTTGGGACTACCCTTTGCCAGTTTTACAAGGCTGGATCGACGACAACTTTCCTTTGTTCAGAAAAAAAAAATTCCACTTGTGCTACGTTTGGAAATCGAACCCTGACAAACAGTTTTGAATCGTGTTTATAGTGCAGATGAGCAGATAGATTATCATAGCTTGGAGAGAATGGTGCTGCAGGAAGTGACTAGGGGAATCTGGCCGATACTCAGGACTCAGATGAAAGGCCAGTTGGACACATAATCAGACTGCTATGGTACCTAGAAAAAGATCAGATATTACATGAATGGTCAGATTACGTGAAAAACCTGTATGACGATAACAGAGACGAACAGTATGATGTTCAAAATAATAATGAAGGACCAGCAATTTTGAAGATGGAGGTTCAGAATGCTCTTAACCATATGAAATCTGGCAAGACCCCCGGTTCAGACAGCGTCACAACAGAAATGATTAATGCTTTAGAAGAATATGGAATAGATCAAGTTACCAGTCTGTTTAATACAATATATGATACTGGAAATATACCTCAGGAGTTATGTAATTCTGTATTTATTGCAATCCCAAAGAAATCAGGAGCCTTGGAATGTGATCAACATCGAACAATTAGTATAATGAGTCACATCACGAAGATTTTGCTAAGAATTATCATGCAAAGAGTTAGGAGGAAAATACAACCTGAAATAGGAGAAGAACAATGTGGGTTTGTGGAAGGCAAGGGTACAGTAAATGCTGTGTATATACTGAGAAACATAATCGAACGTTCTATAGAAGTAAACAAAGATCTACACCTTTGCTTTATTGACTACACACAGGCTTTTGATAAAGTGAGACATGTCAACATGATAACGATGCTTGAAGATCTACAAATTGATGGAAAAGATCTTAGACTTGTAAAAAACATATTGGAAACAACAAGCTGCCATAAGAGTTGATAATGAAGTAAGCCAATATCAGCCTATTAAAAGGGGTGTGAGACAGGGATGTGTGATGTCTACAGATCTGTTTTCCCTGTACAGTGAAAGTATTTTCAGAAATATTGAAGATATGGAAGGAATCAACATTGGGGGACGATGCATCAATAACATTAGATATGCAGATGATACAGTCTTGATTGCAGACAATGAACAGGACCTGCAAAATTTAGTAGATGCGATTGTTACACACAGTGAACAACTAGGGTTAGAATTAAATTGTAAAAAGACACAGATTATGGTCGTCACTAGGAAGGAGGAAATACCACAATGTAATATACAAGTAAATGGGAATATTCTTCAACAAGTGAATAGGTACAATTATCTCGGAACAGTAATAACATCTGATGGGAGATGCCTTGAAGAGATTAGAACAAGAATCGCCATGGCAAAAGTAGCCTTTAGCAAGATGAAAAACATATTGACCAATAAAAAGATGTCAATTGAAACGAGAAAAAGAGTGTTGAGATGCTACATTGAACCTGTACTTTTGTATGGATGTAAAGCGTGGACAATAAGCAGTCAGGCTGAAAAACATCTGATGGCTGTAGAGATGTGGTTTCTGAGGAAAATGCAAAGAATACCATGGACAGCCAGAAAGACCAATGAACAAGTCCTTCAAGAAACAAATGAAGATCGTAAATTGATTAGAGAAATTAGACGTAGACAGTCAAAAAATTTTGGGCATGTTATGAGAAGAAATGGATTGGAGAATTTGGTGACAACTGGTAAGATCGAGGGGAACAGACCAATGGGAAGACCTAGAAGCAAGTACCTGGATGGCTTGGCCTTGTGGCATGGTCGAGACAGAAAGACGGAGCTGATCCACGACTCTGGTGATCGAGTGAGATGGCAGAACATGACCGCCCACGCTTACCAGCATGGCACATGATGGATGGATGGATGGATGGTACCTTTAGTAATGGGACACTTTGTTGGCTGTTGCAGAAATGGGAATATACTGAGTGCCGTGATGTCGATTTTTTACTCAGCTGAACTGTGAAAAACTGTGCTGATAAGTCAGTGTACTTATGACCCTACCATCACGCCTCCTATAACCAGTAAATAGAAAGTTTCTGTCGTTGAATGTTGACATTTACTGCACGTGTCGTGATCGCTAAAGAACTTTAATGGTGTGTGCAGACACAGATTTGTACTTTAGCTGGAGTGACACAGCCTAGCATAGTTGATGAAATTGTCGGTAGTCAAATAGCAGGATTACGAGCGGGGAACTTATGGGTCCCGGGCCGCATAAGGCTTGCAAAATCATTTAGTCTGGCCTTGTCAAAGCAACCACAGGTGAGATTCGAAATTCATTAAATCAAGGAGCTGTATAAACAATAGTCGATACATCTAGTAGCAAAATCATCAATACCAGTTGACATCATTTACCTCAACTAAGAGAAGCAGTTCCAGCCATTGCATCAGGGGTCAGTTAATTACATGTTTGGCCAAATTTGGCAGGCTGACAATTTGGTAGGGCCCGTAAATGATGTTATAATTACTCAAACGAAGTGATTATACACAGCACGCTGCGAATAACGCCTACCATAGCTACGTGTTAGTCACAGTCGCGGCTGGTCACGTGACGTTTACTACAGTCGAAAATGTTCGAATATCGCGATAGAAAAAGGAGAGGTCTTTTCAGGTTAAATGTATTATATATATATATATATATATATATATATATATATATATATATATATATATATATATATATATATATATATATATATATATATATATATGGTACTTCAATTTTAATTCACCGCAAACAAAGAAGAATCCCTTCGAGTCTCATTTGCATCGGTCCGGCAATCATTTTCCGGTTTAGTGTTCGGTGGACTGCTAGACCGATCGATGGATGTTTTTTTTTAGTTTTAGTTTTTTTAGTTTTTTTAGGCCCTCACTGTCGTCGACAGTATATATATATATATATATATATATATATATATATATATATATATATATATATATATATATATATATATATATATATATATATATATATATATAGTGATTTAAATTTTAAATGGGAGCCATTCTTAAATTTCGCAGTTGTGAATAACGCTCAGTATTATTCGCAGCGCGCTGCGAATAACGACTCCCTTAATCAAATAACCCTCGGCAGATAACATCCCACCATCGCAATTCCCAACCCCTGGTCTAGATGGATAAATGTCTCTTGTCGTAATCGACATTTGTCATCAACCCTTTTTGTGGGTGGAGGAATGGTGATAATCCGAGCTTGCGTTTCCAGGCCGTATGGTTTGGTTTTTGCATCATACCGGCTTTTTTTGTTTGTTTTGTAAACAGATGTTGTCTGTCCATCTTTTTCCTATTTATCCCTTAGCTCAGTGGTTCTCAACCAGTGGAGAATTCCACCCAAGGGGGGAATTTGAAGGTTTCCATGGGGGGAACTAAGACCACAGATTGGCAAACTCGAAATGGCTTCAGGCATAATATCCTAGTTTTCTATTCATCGTTTTGTTTGATGAAGCACAATCTTCTGGCATTTTGGTGTCGTGTATTGAGTGACAATTCTTTGACATTTTACTATACTATAAAATTAATCTATGCATGTAAAGGTTATATACAAATATGGAAGAAAATAAGGATTTTCAGTATTATAGGCATGTTATTTTGAATGCACCTTTTGAGGCTGACAATTTTTGAAAGGGGAAAATTATTATTCTTTCGTTCGCTTGAGAAATAAAAATGGGGGGGGGGGGGGGGAGAATGACATTCTGGCATATGATGAAAGGGTGCATGGGCCAAAAAAGGTTGAGAAACACTGCCTTAGCTCTATATCCAACTCACCACCATCTTCATGTAGTAGCTTCTTAGTAGGACGTAGCTCCCATCACGGAGTGAGGAAAAACCTCTCTATCTCTTGCCATTTCCCTTTATATTTCCCGTGTCCATATTCGTGCCTCTTATTTCATGAACCAAGCCTTTCTATCATTGCTCTTACCAAGCCACTGTGTAATATGGCCACGGTATTTTAGTTTCAGAGAAATGGTACCGTTTATGGGTCAACTGCTTGCTTGCTTGCTTGCTTGTGTTCGTTGGCTTGAGCTCCAACGCGAAGTCCTGTATGTCGGATGAAGGCATCCTGTTGTCCAACATCAGTGTGATGTCATACAGGACCTGAGTTTTGCGTGAGTATCCGTTGTCCCATGTCTGGCTTATTGGTGTGCAGACTGGTGGTTCCTCGCCGTACAGGCAGACACTCTCCGACTTCGGAGGAATCGGCGATCCTACTGACTTTAGCCAGGACCCCGAAGGGACCTGTTGCCCAGGACGCTCGACGAGGACGCGTCAATAGGTCTTGGCCAGTATATAACCCGGCCCTGGTGCCTTGGAAACACCTCTGCGTCCCTATGGGTCAACTGAATCTAATGTTCACGTCTTGTAGAAATTCAGTAATTTTCTTCTTTTGTTGTTGTTGTTGTTGTTGTTGTTGTTGTTGTTGTTGTTGTTGTTGTTGTTGTTGTTGTTGTTGCATATCCCTTTACAGAACGTTTCAGTCAACACCAACATCTTTCAGCTGCTGTTGATGTACTAGGCAAGATTGCGCTCAGTAGTTTACCATTGCTGTCTGAGAGACCGGCTCAAATACCCCCGTAAGTTTCCAATGCGGCGAGAACCACTACCGATTCTCGCGCAGGTTACCTACCTCACGGGAATATACGGGATTACAGAGAAAGACGTTAACCCCTAAGTCAGGGAGACTTATTGGTCCACGAAATTCTCAGAATAGTTTGTAACATTTGAGATCAAAAGCCCCACTTGTCGTCTTGGTCCACGATATTGTAAGAATGGTTTTGTAACATTTGAGATCAAAAGCCCCACTTGTCGTCTTGGTCCACGATATTGTAAGAATGGTTTTGTAACATTTGAGATCAAAAGCCCCACTTGTCGTCTTGGTCCACGATATTGTAAGAATGGTTTTGTAACATTTGAGATCAAAAACCCCACTTGTCGTCTTGGTCCACGATATTGTAAGAATGGTTTTGTAACATTTGAGATCAAAAGCCCCACTTGTCGTCTTGGTCCACGATATTGTAAGAATGGTTTTGTAACATTTGAGATCAAAAGCCCCACTTGTCGTCTTGGTCCACGATATTGTAAGAATAGTTTTGTAACATTTGAGATCAAAAGCCCCACTTTTCGTCTTGGTCCACGATATTGTAAGAATGGTTGCATAAATAACATTTGATAATTCATTCAGTAGCGTGACGGATTCAATGAATCTGTTTAGCAAGGTGGAGAAAGGAATGTTTCGTGTGGAATGGCTCTCGTCGCTTCAGAGGTCACAGATTGTGAGAATTGTATGGATATTTTGCCCTGGCCATGCGGGTGTACGGGAGAATGAACAGGCTGATAGGCTAGCAGGGAATGCACCTCTTGGTGGTATCTTGCCCACGGACAAGGAGGAGGTGGTCGTGCGCTTGTGGGACCAGGTGGAGAAGGCGGAGGGACAGATTGAGAACCCATATGTGGATAGAATGAGATTGCGGGGGATCGGCAGGGGTTCTGAAAGAATCTCAAAACTGAGAGGGAAGACCAGGAGAACTTTTAATCAGATAGCGGTGGGAACGATTAGTAGTATGACTCTTCGCTGGCTGTTGAACGAGGGGACTGAGCACGTATGGGAATGTCCTGAGTGCAGTGATGTCGGTTCTTAACTCAACTCAACTCAACTCAGTAGCATGTCCTTTGCAGAACCTCGCTCTAAAACAACCTTCCGGAAAACGTCTCGATCATAAGCAAGATCTCCCGCGTCCGATACACTTATCTTGAGATCATCCACCACATCTTGCACCCATCTTCTCTTTGGCCTTCCTCTTCCTCTCTTACCAGGCATATACCCCTCCATTATTGTTCTCTCAAAACTTTCATGACTTTCCAAGTTACCAAAATATTTCAGTTTTCTTTGTTTTATCGTCTCTAATAGCCAACATTCTTCAATATTCAGCTTTTGAAGTATGGATCCATTTGTTTTTTTTTCTTTATCAAAGATATTGTTAGGACCCGTCTATAACATTTATATTCGAAGGCATTTATGCGCTGTTCAGCTTGATTAGTACGTGTCCAGGTCTCACAGGCGTATGTTGCAGTAGGGAAGATGCATGTTCTTAAAAATCTAATTTTTGTAGTTCTATCTGTCCCACTCCATAATTTATTCAGTTTTTTTTTGTTTGTTTTTTTTTGTTTTTTTGGTTTTGTTTTTTTTGGTTTTGTTTTAGTCTTTTAGGAGCAATAGACATTCGTCTTTTAATTTCTTTCATTTTGTCACCATTGTTGGTAATGAATGACCAAAGATATTCGAAATTTGCCACCACCTCCAATGTTTCCTCATTAACATATATTTCTTTCTCCATAGTAATTTTATCTGTATGCATTATCTTTGTCTTTGCTATGTTAAGATATACGTTATGGTTTTCACTATTTCCTTTGGGTCGAGGTTATTAAAATGTCTATACCATTCTGTGATGTGGATAGTAATACTGTATCATCAGTATATCTAATCTCTGGTATTTCATGACCACTGATATTTAGGGCTTAAGAAACACCAATGGAAGAATTAGAGATTGGCGCAACTGAGAGGTCTGTCATGAGTAAACTGTCTCTTCTGATGCAGAGTAGCGGGTTCGTTACACAGACCGGTCATCTGCACATAACAGTTTACTTCTCGTTCATAAAGCAATAGCCAACTACTGAACGTAATATTGACTAGTACATAACAAACTGTCAATACAATAGCGGCTTGCAGTGACTGCAACATCTTGCACAGGAAATGCAATTTTCTTAAAGAGGGAACATGAGAGAAAAAATGAACAAAAGAAGAAGCGATAGGCGAAAGACATTTATAAAACAAACATACATGAATCTATCAGTGTAGACAAACGTATCCTGCCACAAAAAGACACAGATAAATAACTTTGATATTTTCATGTAGTGTTTTTCGTGTCGTTGTGTCGGTTTGTGATTGCTTACGAGATTGCGAACAGCGTCGTTAAATCCCTACGCCAGGAAGACCGGCCTGTCTCTACTAGCACTTTTTATAAAGTTGCATATCCGTTACAGGACGTTGCAGTCAACGCCAGCATTTTTCAGCTGCTGTTGATGTTTTTGGCAAGATTACGCTCAGTAGTTTGCCATTTCTTTCTGAGCGACCGGCTCACATACCCCGTAAGTAACCAACGCGACGCGATCCGCTACCGAATCTCGCGCAGCTGTGTTCCCCACGTGGATATACCGGATTACGGAGAAAGTCGTTAACACCTTCGCCAGGGAGACAGGCCTCTCTCTCTCTCTACTAGTACTAGAAATTACAAAATAGAAGCATTACAACTTACATGAATGACAGATGGTTTCATGCACACTGCACATCGCTGACAGTAGTTACTTCCCTTGGGCTAGGTAAACTATAATCCAGCATGTCTCTGCCACACAGAACAACGATATTAAATTTGTATCAGGGTCATTATATGCAGTTTATTTTCTCATCACTTCTGTCCTCTCTAATACACACGCATAAACATGCATGTACACACGCATTCAAAGTGAAACCTGCTTGAACAACATTGCTATTGATTAACACAGCGAGCATGCGACCTGTCGGCAAAAGTTTGTCCCATTGAAAACATGAAATGAAAGGAAAGCTTTTAAAACAAACTATGCGGAACACAAGTAGGGAAATATACATTGGGTTTATATTTATTCTATTTAATTCGTGTATTTTTGTTTTTTGTCGAGCTTTATGAAATACATGCCCGTGTTTATTTATTTATTTTATTTCAGAATGACAATTTTATTGCAGACAAACTAGATGCAGAAACACAACATTGCGCCACCAAATGGCTGCAGAGTCCTAACTCCAGTAGTTAAGAGAATGACATCTTGAGCATAGTACGTCTCGAGTGTCGCCTCTTGGTATTGTCTTTTATTGGGTTTTATGTCGTCATACCAACCCAATGAGAGATTAGACGTTTTGCTTCATCTTGCGAGCTAGCTGGCTTTTTAATTTACATGTTTTGTGGGCTCCCATTTTCCACTTCTTTCTACTCTGCAAATCAAAAGAAAAAAAAACCTGGTCTTCTACAATCCTAATTTCCAGTGTAGCCTGATCTATTGTGTTTAGTGATACCTATTATGATTATCACTCACGGTGCGATGCATCTGGTTCTATGGTGCAGGTTTAAAAAGGTCACAGGTGCTTTACTGTTAATCATCCCCGGTGGGTTTTTTTCAATGTAGAAATAGAACTTTCGTGTTAATCATCGTCCTGTGGTTTTTTTTTTTCAATACAGAACTTTCGTGTTAATAATCGTTTCGTGTTTGTTTGTTTGTTTGTTTTTTCAAATCATAATTTCATGTTAATCATTGTCCTGTGGATTTGTTTAATACTGATAGTTCGTGTTAAACATCGTTCCGTGGTTTTATTCAATACAGAACTTTCGTGTTAATCATCGTCCCGTGAGTTTGTTCAATACAGAACTTTCGTGTTAATTATTGTCCCGTGGTTTTGTTCAATAAAGAACTTTCGTGTTAATCCAGTGGCATGCCCTGTACATAACTTTCCGTCATAACTTAAAAAAAATAATTCCGTGCCCTTTGCGGGACGTTGCTGTCATCCCCAACCCCTATTGGCTCTCTGTGATATATTAGGCATATTTACATTCAGTAGTTTGTCTTTATTTTTTGAATGAGAAGTCAACATTTGAGTCCAACTGTCTGGCGTCTGGACAGATCCATGACAGTCTTTGGACATTTTATAATTTTCTCATGCTTTTACGTTTGCTCGCTTTGAACTCAAGCGTAGTACATACACGTGCTACTACTTCTATAGTATGTTTACTTTTATCTGCCCCAAAATAAAATTCCATATCTCAGTAACCAACTGAGAGGAAATGATGAGATTTAGCATATAACCTTATCATTATGTCCACCCAGCAAAAAAAAAAATTTTGTTCTGGAGATTGTACAGCAGATTTCAAAGTTTGTTTATATGCGGTATATAATTTACGGGACAGAGACGAAGTGCAGAATATTAAATGTATTACATCTTCACACGGAAACATTAGGGCTGAATAGTTAATTTTCACGTGGGACATGGGACTGGCCTTATGACAAGTGCCTCGCGTAGAGCCTTGTGTCGTCATCCGAACTGGCGGAAAATTACTGTAAAACAAGTTTGTTAGCGAGAAATCACTAGTTTTTCACCAAAACATCAAAGAAATGACACCGCTTTTCATGATTTATGTTGCTTTTGGACATATCAAAGACAAATCCTTGGGTAGGGGTAAATATAACACGGCAGGAAACATTTCATAACGATACAACAGACAGTTTTCAAAATAACTCATCGTGAATGAAGGCATTCATTTCTGGACAGACTATAGTACACTATACATATTTTCGCGTATTGATTTTTTTTGTTGTTGCGTATCCCTTATGGGACGTTGCAGTCAACACCAGCATTTTCAGCTGCTGTTGATGTACTAGGCAAGTGTTACGTTCAGTAGTTTGACATTGCTTTCTGAACGACCGACCCCCATACCAGCACGTTTTAACACAAGGCAACACGCTCTGCTGCACAAATCGGTCGCAGCTGAGTTTCTAACGCCTGGTACCCGGCTCACGAACCGCGTTCGCAAGCCTTTGGCCACGTGACCGGTTTACGTATTGATTATTGATTGCGTATCGATCAGCTTTTCCTATTACGAATATGGTCCTCGCCATGAGACGAATCAACTCCGGCTTCATCAGTACTTGTAATTGACGTCCTCAAGTCAAGGACGAGAAATCAACATTTTAGTCCAACTGACCGGTGTAAGGTTTGGATTCAAATGTTGACTTCTCGTCCTTAACAAGGTTTATAATAAGCCAGAAGTCCTGCCTCTGGTGTTCCCGTGTGTAAATCGTCTATCTATTCCATCTTGAATCCATGTATGTTGCAGTGTTCCTCTGGTACACTTCTCTGCATAAAGATGTTTTCTTGACTTCCGTGACGTTTTCGTCCCATGAAATTTAATACTTTTCTGTAAGCGAAGACAGTCAGAATTTGTGGGGACACATTATAAGAAGAAATACATTAAAGAACTTGTGGAAAACTGACAAGATTGAAGGGAAAAGAACAAGGAAAAGAAGGAGAAGTAAATACCTGGATGGCTTGGCCATGTGGCATGGTCTAGACCAGAATACGGCGCAGCTCCACGACTCGGTGATAGTGTGAGATGGCGAACCATGAACGCTCACGCTAATCGGCATGGCGTAAGATGATGAACATTTATATTCAAACCGGAATACATGCTTTTTAGCTGATTTGTCAAATATCCAGGTTTCGCCTTCAGACGTTGCCACACAAAATATGCATGCACTTGGTATTCTGACATTTCTTTAGTTCGTTGTATAAATCACGGGTTAGAATCCCCGTGGTCAAGCCGCTACGCCGCCTGCTTCGCGCTCCGATGGTTGTGGGTTCGATTTTGGGCGACGACATTCGGTTCACGAGTACAATTTTCTTCGAGATTCATGGGCGTCATCGCTGGAGCTACGGCGTTCGTGCTTTGTTCAACGCTTTTATCAAGCCGCCTTGCCGAAAGAGACCGAGCCATGCGGGATAACACTCGGTGCAATGAAGCCAATCCTCTTGCCAAAACGACGGGGATGTAATGAAATTGCCAACTACATTTGATTTGTTAGCCGTGAACTCTATGGAAGCCATAGTTGTGGTAAAGTAATACTTTCAATACACATGGATATATCCTTATGTTCTCTAATCTCCACTCATATGTCACATAATGTAATTTCGATAGAGTGTACACACTCCGTAGCACCGGCAAGGATACAGATGCGTGTAAACCAGAATCATATGCGATATGAGATCCCAAAAGGGCAACATGCGATATGAGATCCCAATCGGGCAACATACGATATGAGATCCCAAAGGGGCATGATGCGCAATACAAGACGCCTAATGTCTCTTAGCCTCTCATGCTCAAGCCTACCTCACTTCGCGAAGTGTTCTAATGGTACCAGCTGTAGATTATGTGTCCTTCTGGCATTCTGTCGGGTTACTGAGTCTCCACCAGATTATCAGGTCACTCAGTGCCGCACCATTCTATCCTGACCGTGACGATTTATCTGTTCTGCCACCCTATACACACGATCTCAAGGGCCCAGGCCACATTTGCCTTATCTTGCACCAATACCCGAGAGTTACACAGAAAAGAAGCGTTTTCAGAATCGGCATGCGCTCCCAAGTGAAGTCAGCGTACTAGAGTGTCTTCTGGGACGTAAAGGAGGCTGGTTTGATAATAGCCACATCACTCATTGAGTGCTGACTGGTCTATGAAAATAGTCCGGCACCAAATACCCAAAACTACACAAAGCTTGGAAACGAACCTCTTTTTATATCAGTAAAATAAGGGACCAGGGGACCATGGTAATTTGTTTTTCTTCGAGAGAGGTTCGAACACATGACTGCAAGACAAGCAGGCAAGCGTACCAGCCAACGAGCTACGGCGGATTCAGCTTAAGGTATAAGCACTGCATTATATACACACGAGTAAACATAAGAAATGTGACCTTTGGCTAATGAGGGTCGGTCTTTTCAAGAGAGGCTTATTTAAACATCCTGATTTCATAAGTGTTGACATTTCATAATCGATACACAATGTTGGATTTAAACAGAGCAAGCCGCCAGTGCTACCATCAGGTAACGTTAATTTACAATATCACAAATATTTACCCATGCGCAAGTTAAATTAAAGTAACTGAGAGAAAAGTTACGAGAAATTAGTGTTAGCTATGATGTCAAAACGCTAAAGAAGATACACGTGCAATTGGAACAATGCCGGGGACAAGAAGCAATGTGAATTCTTTATTTACCAAGCAATCATTTGATAAGAATAATTGTACGTTCGCGCGTCTTAGAATTTCGACCGTCATGCAAATTATTCAGAGTAAAAGTAATAATAATTACCGTAGTAACACTATTATTATGTATAGGATGGTTACTTTGATTGGGCTTGGCTAGCAAAGTTAGTAACCTTTTAATTTGTATGTTATAAAATCTCACTTGGTAACTACGATGCAGATAATTGAATGATAATCAAAGTTAAAGCTAGCAAACTGTGCCACATAATATTTACAAGAAGGTAAGTAGTTTTAAAGGTAGTCGACGATTTCAGCAAACAAACACTTGGAATGAGACAATATACACTGTATGTATCAAGAAGACTGAAATGTGATCTGAAGGAAGTTAACAAAAATATATTCAACTGTATGGATTATGAATGGTCAGAGGACACAGTTGTTCGATGTTGAGACGTGTGCTGAACGGGGATTTCCAAGTTAGCGAAGTAATACTCCTGCTCGTTTCCAATCGACTCATCATTCATTTTCGTGACTGAAAAGTATGTTTTCTCGACACATCAAGATACTGATTTGCGATTGTAAAAATCAAGGTTACCAAGAACTCCTATGCTGTTAGGTTTCAATGGATGTAACAATACAACGATAAAACGAGGTTAACCACGGAGCACAACAATTTTATAACAGTCGCATTTGGTTTTTGATGTCAAAGTTTAACAGTAACTTATCCCATTTTGTAGTGCAGACATTTCACTGGATATTTTATTACATTAGTTAGTGTCTTCGATGTTATTGTCTCGGTACGCTGGAATATCACTGACCTGAACTTGACTACAACTTTTATTAGTCAGTAAGATCTAAACGACGCTCACAGCGTGGAGAAAACTGTAATGCTGTCATTGAAACCATCTGCATGAAAACGCTTCGTTGGCTATTGAAGACGGGGATGGGGCACGTGTGGAAGTAGCTCGAGTTCAATGATGCAGATTCTTGATTTTATGTTCATATTTATTTAGGGTCAGTAACGTGGAAATGTGAATGTGGCCGAGGAAGAAGACTAGAGGTCTGGTTCATAATGGTTGTCCAAAGTGCAGATCCACTTTTCGAAGCAAATGTGTGACCTTTTGAAATGAAAATATCACAGCCGGTCTCCACAAGAATTGTGATAAACTGTAGTTTAGCTTAATTCTAATTCTGTCCACTCTAAGACGCAATCAATTAATTTCACAAGTTAAATTGCTATTGACTTCTTCAGTTACTAAATTATTTAATCATGGTACTTGATATATTTTATACACTGTGTACAAACTTCCTGCGTTGTTTCAGTCCATTGGTGTGTGTCTTCGGGATTGTTTCTAACATAATCATTGTCATAATTTATAAAAAGTTAATTGATAAAGATAGTTTCGCTTCATTATACCTCCTTCTAGCACTGGTGGATGGGAGCACGTGTATCCTGACTCTATTTCTATGGGTTTCTTCAATCATTGACAATGTTTTCCCGCTACCTTCTGTTAATCTGTCAGATGTATGCTTTGTATTATTTCATTATCTGAAAAAAGCATTCAGTGTTATGTCGGTTTTACTAGTACTCCACATAGCTGTCAGAGTGTGTCTAAGTGTTGTTTCGCTTATCAAATTCGACATTAGATTGACCAAACATCAACTCAAAGTAATAAATGTACTAATTGTCGTATTCACATTGGCGTGTTTCACTCCCGCCTGGTGTACTCGAAGTTTTCAATGGAAATTTAACCCATTTCTCAACAGAACCCGTTTAGGAAAGTGGCAAACCGTCTACTGTTTTAATGTTAATCTATTCATAATCTTCATAGCGGATATTCTAATTCCATTTGTAGTTCAAATAGGTTGCATATGGACATTTGTGATCTTTTCCATTGTCTTGAACAAATCTGCACAATTTCGACAATCGTCCCCTACCCCAAACATGAACATGAACAAATCCTGTAGTACACGCAAACAACACTTCGTATCTACACAAGGAATAGCCAGCAGATCTACAATAAATACAGACAATATAATTAATAAATACGGCAAAATTATGAAGATTGTTTTATTGCTAGTTATTTTGAATTCGGTTTGCAAATTACCGTCAATTGCGTTCAACGTATATAGTTTATTCATTATGCATGCTCACTTCGGTGAACTATATTCGGCTGTCAATGTATTCCTTAGTTTCTTAGGCCAAGTTTTTGAACTGATCGGCGCCAGTACAAAGATTTTCAACTATTACACTGTAAATGTCAAATTCAAGCAAGCATTTCTATGTTGGATGACACAGAAGAGAACTTGAACATTGGAAACAGTTTTCAGACAATATATATACTAGAGTAGTAACTCTGGTAAACTGCTCTACCTTTCTCAGATTTCAACTGATGCAGTTGTTGGTGAATCATCACCATCATCACGTGGCCTGCCAGCTGGCGTAGACTCCTATGTCCCGCCACATATCTCGTTCCCTGTTGTTGCGGATCATTTCTGTTGATAATACAGGGTGTTTGTAAAGTCTCACTACACCATGTATGTAGAACAATTTTGAGAAATGAAGTACATGACGTCATTTTTTAAAATGTGCTAAAAATTTATTAAATTAGTTACAATAGTCACTGTTATGCCGAACGCTGTTGTTTTGGAAGCTCGAAAGTGAAAATGAATTATTCATTACAATTTATTCAACACATTTCTAATCTTAATGCGATGTGGAGGTTGTTTGTCAGGAAATATTGCTATACATCTTTGAACAACCATCCGTGTGTATCGACCACCATTTCGAAACACGTTTTCAACCCCAAAAAACAGTTTTCTTCCATTGATTACACCATTCTGTTTGGAGTGCAAAGAAATACTCCAGCAGACGACTGCCATTCGCTGCATATTACTTCACAATGGACTGTAGAGCACATTTTTATGACGTCATTTACTTCATTTTGTTCTACAAAGTGTAGTGAGACTTTACATATATCCTGTATGTATCCATGGCGCCGATTCCTTCCATGATTATCTATTTCGGTTTGCCACTTCTCCCATTGATCATTCCAGTCGTGGCGGTGTTTTCCAATGTCTCTCTTCCCATTATATAACCAAAGAGCGCTGTCTCGTTTTTATAGTTGTATATAATGTCTAACTTCATTAGCCTTTGTCAGACAATAGTCTTTAGATACTCTGGCAAGTCACGGGATTCGCAAGATTCGTCTCCGAAACCACATCTCTGTTATTTCCAAGCTCTTCCGGATGTGTTCATTCATGTCCCAAGCTAAAGCCTAGACTTATATTATTGAGATATTAATTATTGTGTGTGTGTGTGTGTATGTGTGTGTGTGTGTGTGTGTGTGTGTGTGTGTGTGTGTGTGTGTGTGATTGCGTATGTGTCTCCGTGCGAGCGCGCATGCGAAGTCTGACAGTGAACAGTTGACAGCTGACTGTATGGTATCAAAGAAGTGTTGAAAAAACTGTTTTATTTGTTAAGACAAAACCAACCTTTTCCTTCCCTGAATATCTGAATATGTAAATGTGACTTCTGTTTGGGTAGCGAAGTAACGATGTCCCTCCTGTATGTAGTATGAAATTCTCAGTATGTCAATTTTATGTCCTACTAATTCCTTGCTATTCACGATCCGCTTCTCTAGTGTAAGTGCCTAATATTTCATGTTGCCATTCTCGTGTCCTTCTATAACCCTGTGGCAGAGCGCTCCATAATAGTTACCTCTGGGTATATTGCCGTCATATTGGCTGCTTTCACTTGCTCTACCATCGTTTTCTTTCCAATGTCTCTTAAATTCTCTACCTAGCCATAGGATCTTTGCGATTCTGTTTCTGGGATGAATAATGTGATAGTTTGTGATGTTCCCCCCTGCTTCCAGCATCTTCTTACTCTTGTTCTTGTTCTTTCATTCATTCCTTCGCTTGAAATTATTTTCTACACCTGCAATGTTTTCTCCATTTAGAAACTTCACTGTTGATCTTGTTCTGTTTCAAGCGTGTTTTATTCGTTGAATTTGGTTTTATTCTGTCAATCTACCCATTATATTTGCTTGTATAACCACATTTTGCGAGTGTCCGTTTTACCGTCACATTGCTTATTCATAATCCATGTTTCGGCAACACACAGTGATTAAGTGTGCATGTAAGATAGAGGGAGAAGATTCTTAACAGTTTTGTGTCATGGCACGGAAGGGAGTCAACACGAATTGGCCCATGCCGTCGGAGATTGCAATTTGTGGAGAGGGATGACCTCCCGCGCCAGCCGGCAAGGCACTGCATGATAGTGGTAATACTTCACAAAGCTTAATGTTAATTTCAAGCGCAGCTGCTTAAATTAAAATGTTGTTTCATATAGTTCCATTTTACTTTGTCAATTTCTGTTTTGTTCTGATTTCTTTCTGACGCTTCCGCCCTTGATTATTAATGTTACTCAGAACGAACATAAAATATTATAATTCTAAAAATCCGTTCCTCCCCCGATGTGTCTCCACCTTGACGTGGTGGGGGAGCTTGCGTGTCCCATCGACCCCATTTGCTTGCTGATGGATGAAAAACTACATATTGGACTGTCAGAGTCTAAAGTATTGCCAGCAGAGATGCAGGGACATCGTTACGCCCGCCAGGCGAATAGTCCCTAGCGGGGATGCTGTAACATCGTTACGCCCGCCAGGCGAGTATTAGTTACCTGCCTGCGAGGTTGCCGGCTGACGAGACAGCCAGCGGTCAGGCAAGGACAAAGCAGGACGCACGCAGGCCTCGTGCAGCCACTTCAGGTGGGCAGGCGCGTTGCGAGAAATAGCCAGACAGCTCTGGGATTCGGACTCGACTGGACGTATGATGGGAGAAAGGCTTGTGTAGTTCTGTGGCCCGAAAGTCGAGTGCTTGTACATCTTGTAAGACTGATTGTAAGCTGTGGGTTGCCTGTAAGGGTATTGTTATAACTTATGTATTGTGATGATCATCTCTAGATCGTGATCTGTAAATAAATCCATCGAAACTTCGTGTCGTCGAGTCTCAAGTCAAATCACGTTGTATTTGTACTGTCTCACATGTGTTAGGTTAACGAGCCATGTTTAAGACCCTGACATGTGTGGACGTGGTGGCATTCGTCCGGCTTTAAAATGAACGTGGTTTAAGTAATTAACATTTAAAACCTAGAGTTGTGAACTTAGAAATTTTTGTTCAACTTTAGAGTACATTTAAATGTGATTGTAAAGGCTCATTTTGATATATATTATTACATTGTTTGAACATGGAGACTAAATGTAAACGTACAGTGCATACATATTGTTTGATCTTGTAAACGTGTAAAACATTTGTGATTGTGGAACTTGTCACCGTTTTGACCTTGTCGACATTGTGAAGTTGTCGCAATTGTGACCTTGTCGCCATCTTGTAAACTTGATGTCTATGTCCTTACTGAATGTCATCTTAATGTAAGTGATGTGTCATCAATGTTGTAGAGTGTTGAGATATAGTTAGATTGTCTTTGAAAAGTGAATTGTGTAAAGTAGAAAGTTTCGGAAAGAAAGTGACTTGTGGTTTTGAAAAAAATTGTTGACGGACAACATTACGACCTACAATTATACTCAACGCCATACAAACCTAATCAAAACTTAGTGACAAGCATACACACCACATCAAACAGACGTTAATTTATTTCCTCCAAAAACAAAGCAGGTTTTCTGTGCCATCTGAAACCCTTGCCCGTAGAGGTCATTTGTGTTTTGAAGTAGCGACCCTACATTCCTAGTCCGAATTTCAACCGTTCTTCACCGCATCCAGGACACTTGAGTATATTTTTTTCTTTCTATATACTTTCGGATGCAAATTTAGGCACATAGTGTAAATAGAACACAATTGTAAATTGTTCACTTTACTAACAACTTGTAACAACTTGTGTGTCTGATATTTCATTTACATTGAAATTTTCCATCATGTCTTCATTAAATGATTTCATCGATATGGGTTTAAAATTAAAGTTAACAGGTGACGAGTTGACAAAGTGGAGTGAAACTAAATACTCTGAACACCTTCGTGAGAAAGCTAATGAACACGATGAAAGAGCGGCTAAAGGAGCTGCCAAGCAAGTAGAGGCAGAAACAGCAACCGCAGCAAAACAGGCAGAACTAGAACTGTCTGCAAAGACAAAACAAGCGGAGTTAGATACAGAATTAAAGAAGGCAGAGATAGCAGCTCAGAGTAAACGAGAAGAGCTGGAAGTGCAATTAAAAATCAAACAACTTGATACTGAGACTGCCATAAACAAAGAGTCCAAGAAATCTGAGAGACTGGAGAAAGAAAACCAGTTCAAGAAATATCAAGGTATCGTAAGAAATTATACCTCGGGTGACTGCATTGCAGCCTTCACCCAAAATTTTGAGACTTTAATGGACCATTATCAGGTCCCATTGTCTGAATGGAATATAATTTATATGAGAAGTTTATCAGGGGAGCCTCTGAAAGTCATAGAGACTATCCCCAAAGACCTCAGAAAAGATTACCATTATCTAAAATCAAAGATTATGGCACATTTTATGTTAGATGAGGCAGGTTAAAGAGAACAATTCAGCAAGTTGAGCCCCAAACCGACTCAAACGTTCTCTGACTACCTCTGCTTAGTCCGAGATACATTTTCCAAATGGACTTCAGCAGCTAAAATTGATAAGAACTATCAAAAGTTAGAAGATCTTATCATCAGAGATAAAGTCATTTCATCTATTCCATCATCATTTTCAAAGTTTTTGCAAGAGAATGAATGTACGAGTGTAGAGCAGATTGAGAGGCGTGGTTCGGCTTATTACACAGCCAACAAACATTGTTTTGCCAGTGAAGCTACTGAAACCAATTTTGTAGCATCGGCTAACTATGACAAACCCTATAGTAGGCAAAAACCTTATAAGCCTACATCAGAGAAGTACAACCATTGTAACTATTGTAGAATGCCACATCATCAAGGTGAGATGTGTGACAAGAACCCCGCATATCTTACATATTTACAGAACATCGTAAACAGACAAGATAAAGAGCGTAAATCCTTTAGAAATTTGCGTAAATGTTTCCTCTGTAAGGCGTATGGACATTATCGCCATGATTGTAAAGGTAGGCAAATGACCAAGAAAGCCAATGCCGCCTTATTTGATAGTTCATCATCAGATGAAGAACAATCAGAGAAACACCCTGTGAACTCAGCACAGGCTTTTGATATGTTTAACGCAAATAAATGTACTGTTTGTAATACCTTTTATGAAGATGGCATTTTAACATGCGGCCACTCCATCCCTATTGCCAATGAAGAAGCTAATTTGGTGGTAGATTCCAAAGGCAGAATAAACATCCATCAAGGATATGTGAATGGCAAGCCTGCTACAGTCCTTCGGGACACGGGAAGTTCACTGATTGGACTGAAGAGAACGTTCATAATGCCTACAGACTATACAGGCAGGCACGTAACATGCAGAACATTCTCCGGCAATATTGAAAAGTACCCACTAGCATGGGCATATATTCAAACACCTTTCCTCACTGGGAAAGTAAAATGCGCAGCATTAACAAACCCGGTGTGTGATATTATAATTGGAAATTTACCTGAGGTGAATGATATGCCTCATGACATAACATCTCTTTGCATTAATGAGATCACAACATCACCATCAAATGTCATCATTGATAATGTTGTACCACTTAATGAATGTATGGTAGCTAATGTAGCACTAAGATCTCATGACATCATTGATAACACTATTTCATCACCATCTGATATCATTGAATGTGTGAACGCAGTAACTAGATCTACTGCTAGAATGCAAGATGAAATTAATCAGACTGAGGCTATAGAAATGCTTAGCCCAGTATTACTACCTCCTAAAACCATGAAGGAGACTTTTGTAACAGCCCAAAAGGCTGATCCTTCATTGTCAAAATATTTTAATCTGATCGGCCAAAAGCCAAAGGTAACCAAAAATGCAAGATGGCATTTTGCTTTGAAAAATTGTATCCTCACCAGGTATTATACCAGAGGTGACACCACAACAGAGCAAACTGTTTTGCCAAGTGAGTATCGTAAGCAAGCCTTACATCTTGCCCATGATATACCTCTTGCAGGACATATGGCATACGCTAAGACCAGATCAAGATTATTATTACAGTTTTATTGGCCCAAATTCTGCAATGACATTAAGCAATATTGCAGGAGTTGTGATATCTGCCAAAAACTTGTAAAGAAAGGGAAAAACCCACAGGCAAAGTTACAAAGTACTGACTTAGCCAGTCGACCTTTTGAAAAAATATCTGTCGACATAGTGGGCCCTCTTAATCAGATAACATCCAGAGGGAATAAATATATATTAACTGTTATTGATCAATGTAGCCGCTGGCCTGAAGAGATTCCGCTAAAGAACATAACTGCTAATGATATAATGGAAGTTTTCTTCCATATATTTTCACGGATAGGATTTCCAGACACTATCCAATCAGATAGGGGAACGCAGTTCATCGCCGCATCTACTCAAGCTTTCACCAAAATGCTAGGAGTGAAGCAATGTTTCAATTCCCCGTACCATCCTCACTCGAGTGGAATTATAGAAAAATTTAACGGTGATTTAAAGCATATGCTTGCTAAAGTCACGCAAGAGCACCCCAATAACTGGGACGTATATTTACCTGCTATTCTCTTTGCTTATCGCGAAGTGCCACATGCTAGTACAGGTTTCTCTCCTTTTGAATTTATCTATGGTGCCAAACCACGTGGCCCATTAAGCATCTATCATCAAATGTTAACTGAACCCACTCCTTTACTCAAACCCATATCATCATACGTATACGTTACATCATTGCGTGAAAGAATCATCAAATCTTGTATAATTGCAAAGGATGCACTAAAATTATCTGGTGCTACATATAGACAATATGCTGACAAAGGTAACAGGACAATAACGTTGACACCTGGACAGGACGTTCTTCTTCTTCTACCTAGTGACAGACACTTATTGACTGATTCTTGGCAAGGACCATTTAAAGTGACGAGACAGATTTCACCTGTAGACTATGAGATCCAAATAAAAGACAAACACAAAATATTCCACGTCAATATGCTAAGACCATATTACAACAGAGAACGAACAAGACGATACAACAGCATGTACAGTGATAATAGACCATGAAGATGACGAGGCTAGTGACGAAATTCCAACACCTGCATTAGACACGACGAACTGCTTGAAGGAAATTAAGATCAACCCAAAGTTAACTCAAGCAGAAACAGACAGTTGCAAACAGCTCATACAACAGTACAACACCATTTTCTCCAACAACCCAGGACAAACAGAATTAGTACAACATCACATCACACTCACGTCAAATACACCTATAAAATGCAGACCATACACCATTCCATTGCATTACAAAGAACACTTACATCAAGAGATCATCAGCTTAGAGAAAAACAACATCATTAGACGATCCCAATCAAATTTCTCATCTCCAATGGTCATAGTACGCAAAAAGGACAACACAATAAGACTCTGTGTCGACTATAGGAAATTAAATAAGATAACTCTTTTAGATTTAGAGCCAATGGCAAACTCTGAAGATCTATTGACAGAACTGACAGACGCTAGGTTCTTTACGAAGGTAGACATGACAAAAGGTTACTGGCAAATAGCAGTAGACGAACAGAGCAGACATCTGACAGCTTTTGCCACACCTTGGGGACTGTACGAATGGTGCAAACTTCCATTTGGGCTTGTCAATGCCCCAGCAACATTCGTACGTATGACACGACTTCTACTAGTAGACATACCGAATATTATCTGTTACATAGACGACATTTGTGTTCACACAAAGACAATGACAGACCACATAAAGACATTAGAACAGACATTTGAACGCATTAGACAGCACGGACTGACGGTAAAGCCTGCAAAAGTAGACATAGCCTATCAGGAAATATCCTTCTTGGGGTACAAAATATCTAATGGCTTTGCCACGACAGACGATAACATTGTGTCCAAGATACTAAAACTCTCACTTCCGACTACGAAAAATCAAGTCAGAAGTTTGTTGGGACTTATAAATTATTATAGGCAGTTCATACCAGATTTTGCTGAACTGACCGAAGTATTTACTAACTTACTAACAAAAGATCAACCAGAGAAAATTGTAAGCAATGAATGCCTAAAATTTGCATTCCATAAAGTATTATCTTATTTCTCTGAGAATAGTTTAAAGAATCCCATTCTCAAATGCCAAATTTTCTTATTTCTTTCAGATTACGCACAGACGCGAGCTCCGTAGCGATTGGAGCAGTTCTGTTACAGGAACATGATAACAGCTTACATCCTGTATATTACTTCTCGAGAAAATTAAAACCTAGAGAACGCTCTTGGTCGACACCGCAGTTGGAAGCCCTTGCTCTGGTTGAGGGTATAACTAAATTTTCCAGGTTCCTTCTGGGACGTCATTTTATTGTGGAGTCTGACAGTAGTCCATTGAGATTTATCAATTCAGGTGTACCTTCCAACCAAATGATAGCTCGCTGGTCTCTTAAACTTCAAGATTACAGCTTTGAAGTTCGACACATTGCGGGCAGAACCAACACGATTGCCGATCTTTTGTCCCGTTGTCCGACCGACCCAGTAAGCACCAATGTCTGAGTGCAGTGTGTAAAATACACTCAGACCAACACAGCCATGCATCAGTGAAGTTTTTTTTCACGAAAGCTGTGTATGTCTATATGATGTGATAGGGTTTATTCCCAATATATATAGTTTTCTTATTTTATTATTAATGTAGTGATTGTCGTGAATAATTGTGTAGTGTGTGGTAGAAAGAGAACTTTATTAATTGTATATATTACGAAACAAGAACAGTGCCACATTCGCTCTGAACTTACCGCAAGCGAACTATCCAATTTATCCGTGGTATCTGCATTTGGAACATATCCAGTGATATTTTAACTCCATGTGTGAAAGTGTGACCTGAACATTGACATCTACACCACTTCAGTCAATCGAAATCCAGAAGTTTTTCCAGTGAAACAACCAACACATGAACGATCAGAACTTTGCACATTCCGTTTTACTACATCAGACCGGAACAAGTGTGTTCTACAAATTTTCAACATCAGCTGTTTCGTATGTACTTCCGGATGATTTAGAAATTTAGTTTAAAAGTAGCAGACGACAAACAAAAGCTTAAAAAGTTATAACACTTCTAAACTATTTGCGATTCAATAATTTCGAATACACAAATTGTGTATTAAGATTTTTCATTTAGTGTAATCTTAGAATCATATCTTGATTAATTTATTCATACTACCGACATTTTTTCGCTAGTATGGAGAAACATCAAGCTATGACGCTGAGAAATAGAAGAATTATTGTAAGATATTATATTTCTTAATTTTTGAAGTTATGTCCCTTTCATTTAATTGTTATTACATTATTACACCAAGGGCGTTAATTGAAATGTATATGATGATGTGTTGTATATAAATAACCATGTTGTTGCCAGATTGTTAACACGCCAAGAAGCCATCTACTGGGCATGGTAGAGTGTTACCGACATTGCAGACCGACACAAGAACTCCTGGCCAAATGAGGTCAGAGTTTGAGCGTTGAATGCGGCTTATATAAAGCCGTATTACAGTCTTGCCAGATGTTTTTTGTCTCAAAAAGCATATTATTACTTTTTTTTTTGAAAGGCTGCGAGGTAGTTGCTTGGGAAGCTGTTACTACCGATCTGACTGGGTCAATAATGCAATTAAGGTAATCAGCCATCGAGAGGATGAAGCTTGACGAGTGTTAAAGGTTGAACACCACATGTCTTTAGATACAATGTCCATTTCTTATGTGTTTCTATGCCAAGATATGTGTTTTTGTAGTTCTACACCAAAATAATTGTATATAACAGAAAGGTTGACTCTGACAGGTTAAAAATATTAACCCAGTATTGTATATAGGGTGTACATGAAAGATAACATCTTTCATGAAGAAGCCCCGGGGGAGCATGTCAGAGTCTAAAGTATTGCCAGCAGAGATGCAGGGACATCGTTACGCCCGCCAGGCGAATAGTCCCTAGCGGGGATGCTGTAACATCGTTACGCCCGCCAGGCGAGTATTAGTTACCTGCCTGCGAGGTTGCCGGCTGACGAGACAGCCAGCGGTCAGGCAAGGACAAAGCAGGACGCACGCAGGCCTCGTGAAGCCACTTCAGATGGGCAGGCGCGTTGCGAGAAATAGCCAGACAGCTCTGGGATTCGGACTCGACTGGACGTATGATGGGAGAAAGGCTTGTGTAGTTCTGTGGCCCGAAAGTCGAGTGCTTGTACATCTTGTGAGACTGATTGTAAGCTGTGGGTTGCCTGTAAGTGTATTGTTATAACTTATGTATTGTGATGATCATCTCTAGATCGTGATCTGTAAATAAATCCATCGAAACTTCGTGTCGTTGAGTCTCAAGTCAAATCACGTTGTATTTGTACTGTCTCACATGTGTTAGGTTAACGAGCCAGGTTTAAGACCCTGACAGGACAGCTTATGGGATAGGGACCAGACTAAGAGAGACACAACATGCTGCTCTGCAGGTGAGACTGAGGATAGCAGTCTAAAATTTAAATCAGGCGCACGAAGGCAGAAGTTCTTGGTCCGGACAAAACACTAAAGGCTCCCTGTCGAGGGCTGTGACTGAACGCCTCTAAGCCACAAACCCTCGGACCTGAGAGCCGGGCCGATCCCCACCTTTCGAAAAATAAAGGCGTGATACTGAGCAAGCTACATACTTGTCCCTGATACAAGTTCGAAGGCTCTCAGCTGGGGGATATGAGAGATTCCCGGATGAGAGGACCAGGCCGTTTCTCGTTCACCGCTGCACGAAGGTAAGGTGCTGAGCCGGCAGCACAAGTAGCCTACCTCGTGAGCGAGTACAAAAAGTCAAAAAAGTGCCCCGGTCGAAGAAAATGGCTGCGAAAACTGTATCTAACTCATAGAGAGTGTAGACAAAAGTGGAAGAACGTCTCAATGACGCAAAATGGAACGCACGGCGAGCGAACCTATTGCGTGGTCCGAAGTCAAAAGCAAAAGCTTACCGAGTGGGTGTCGCTTGCAGTCTGACCGCCCCTGGTGTGTGCTTGAGCGATCAGTGGCAAACGAGTTGCCCAACACATGGAAGTGAGGAACTAAAGCAGCCATGAGCAGGACGTGGCAACTCCTCGGGTGAGCCCAGTCACGGAGCAATATGTGCCGGCTCTGCAATTATGGAAGCCTCCTTGGATAGCGAGGGAATGCTCATGGTCTGCCCCTGCCTTCCCTTGAGGGCCGACCACGATGTCGTTCATCGTTCTATCTTGACCAGCTGAGATGTTAGCGACATCACAACAGTCCAACGTGCCTCGAAACCAGAGGATGGCTAACCTCATTAAAAAATGCCCGCTGAAGTCGGAAGTGTCGTCCTACGGGTGGCGAACTAAAAATTGACACTACGCAATTACGTCCGAGTGAAATGTCTCGTCCGAATGTCTCTCGTGCTAGGAACAGCTCTGACTACCTAGTTTCCGAATGCCGCTCTTGTTCGGAACAGCTCTGACTGGGTAGTTTTTCGAATGTCTGTTGAACCTGGAAAAGCTCTGATGGGCGCAACGACAAGCACATGTCCGAAAACTCGCTGAGTGGATGCCGTCTGCAAACCTGTCTGGTTTGTGCGGGAATGACCCGGGGAAACGAAATGACCAATATATTGAAGTGAGGATTTAAAGCAGCCATGAGCAGGACGTGACGATCTCCTTCGGTGAGCCCAGATCCAGGGCGTTATGTGTCGGCCCTGCAACTATGGAAGCAACCTTGGATGGCGGAAAATGCTATGGACTGTCCCTGCCTTCCTTTGAGGGATGACCGTTGTCTTCGACCGTTCAACCTTGGCCAGCATGGTTGCAGATGGCACCACAAAAGTGAGAGTCTCCCAGGAATGCTACCTGGTCAAAAAAGCACGCTAAAGTCGATGTGTTGGCCTACGGGTTTCGGCCCAAGGGCGCATAACAGACATACCGCAACCACATCTGAAAAATTACTCCGGATGAACGAAAAGAAGAAAAGCCTTTCAAGTGTAAGTTAGGTGTGAAACAGTTCCACACAGAAATGATCCTCGAAATGGGCGATTATTTATTGGCACGTTCTGATAGTTGGCTGGTTGGTTGATTGGTTGCTCGGTTGGCTGGATAGATGTTTGGTTGGTTGGTAGTCTAGTTGGTTGCATGGTAGATTGGTTGGCTTGTTGGTTTGCTGATTGGCTGGTTGGCTAATGCATTGGTTGTCTGGTTGATTGATTAATTTATGGGTTGATTGGTTGTTAGCTTTTTGAATTGTTGTTTGGACGGTGATCGGCTGTCTTACTAGCTGGCTAGTTGGCTGGCTGATTGGCTGGTTATTTCGTTGGTTGGCTAACTGGTTGGCTGGTTGGTTTATTGGCTAGTTGGTTGATTGTTTAGTTGATTGATTGGTTGGTTAGTTGGCTGGTTGGTTGACTGATTGATTACCTGATTGATTGTTTGGTTAGTTGGAAGGCTGGTTGCTTGGTTAGTTGGAAGGCAGGTTGCTTGGTTAGTTGGAAGGCTGGTTGCTTGGTTAGTTGGAAGGCTGGTTGCTTAGTTTATTGGCTGGTTGGTTAGTTAACCGGTTGGTTGTTTGGTTGGTTGGTTAGTTAGTTGGCTAGCCGGCTGGCTGTTTGGTTGGTTGGCTAGCTGACCGTCTGGCTGGTTCTTTGGTTAGCTAGCTGACTGGGTGGCTGCTTTGTTGAATGGTTATTGAATTCTCTGTAAGACTGGACTCTTTAGTCCGTTGAACTGACATCCATGCAGTTTGTGCCCTAGAAATACCTGGCATCTGTCAGAGTGAGGTTGGTATAGACACTTTCCTCCTTACCCGATAACAAAGAGCCATATCCCAGGGACTATGTTACAGAGCTCTCCTTCCCCTCTTCTAGCTCAGAAAATAACTGTGTATGTAAGACCAGCACTGGAACTTCACATCCGAGGACAGGCATCTAAATGTTTCGTGACATTTGTGTTAGCCTTCTGGCAGCCGCATTGTGCATAGTATACCTGTGCGGGCTGTTGGCTTGCCGAGACTCCTGTCTGTTCCACTTTTCACATGGGACAGTAAGGAGCATTTTGTGTGATATTCACTGGCACAGGAATCGAGCATGCTATGGCAAGTTGGAGCCGCTATTAATTAACTAATATATTAGGATGCCATCAGGTCATTATTCAGCATGTCCACACTGACTCGTTGAGGTTGGTGTAATACTTCGTCCACGGGCTTTAGCTATTTCACTTTAAACACACTGCAACCCATTGTCTAGACCAGGGGTGGGCAAACTTTTCGTGCGGAGGGCCGCATTGACAAATGTAAAGCTTAAATATTGAGCACAACCCACTACTGGCAACGCTGATCGTATTCTGGTATGAACCTAAAGTCTATCCACGTCAATATGGAAGCACTAACGTCCACTTGACGTGGATAGACTTTAGGTTCATACCAGAATACGATCAGCGTTGCCAGTAGTGGGTTGTGCTCCATATTTAAATTTCAAATCCCGAAACAACCAAATAAATCAAATGTAAAGCTATTGGCGGGCCGCATATATATATATATATATATATATATATATATATATATATATATATATATATATATATATATATATATATATATATATATATATATATCCATTTTTTTACAGCTACCTATCACAATAAGTAATTATTAATTATTTATAGGTTATTAAGCAGTATAAATAACTAATTATTGCAATTTTATTTCACTTATACACTTATAAATTATATTTGACAATATGCACAAACACTTTTACTAATTTGTTAACACGATTTTACAACTTGTTATTATAACAAATATTCTTTATTATCTATCAATAGCTTTAATTTAGACACACAGCGACTACATTGTCACTACAGTTGTTGATTTCTAATGGGATGTATGTAATTGCTTGCCATTTTTGACAATATTCTTGAAATCTGGAGCAAGTTTACTTGTTGAAATTCGCATGACAGCATGCAAGTTGCAGTCCGACAATAAAGACCTATTCTTAGATTTGTTGATCTTCAAGCAAGAGAATGCTTGTTCACAAATATATGTTGATCCAAATAATGATAAACGTTTAGCTGCAAAGTTTTTCAAGTTGGGAAATGATTCTTGTGATAAAGATCCATAGAAATCCAGCAAACCATCTGACTTGAATTTTTCTTTCAGGTCATGATCTGCTTGTAAGTCAAGCAGCTCCAACTGTATGTCATCTGTGGCTGTATCAGCAAACCATCTGACTTGAATTTATCTTTCAGGTCATGATCTGCTTGTAAGTCAAGCAGCCCCAACTGTATGTCCTCTGTGGCTGTATCAGCTTCTGCACTAAAAGGTGAACTGAGAATATTGAACTATGGCTCTAATTTCTTGAAATCTTGGAATCTCCATCCAAATTCTTCAATCAATGCATCTAATTGGACTTTGTATTTTTCAGTCATTTCACCAGAAATGGTTTCTTGTTTCAGCAAAGGGAAGTGACAAAATATTTTTTCACTTGCTTGTCTGGAGAACAGTGAGAGTTTGGCCTGAAATGATATTACATATACATACAATTCATGTGCAAACACACCATTACCCTGAAGTTTGACATTCAGTTGATTTAACTTTTCCATAATTTCAATGGCAAACATAAAGTCTAACTGCCACTCTTTATTGACAATGTTAGTATTAAAGTCACATGCAATGCCCTTCATCTCTAGGAACATCACTATTTCTTCTCTGAGTTCCTACACTCTCCTCAACACCTTGCCGAGACTCAGCCATCGAACATTGGTGTGGTTCAGGACATCGGAATGTTCAGTTTCCAAATCGTCAAGTAATGACTTGAACTGTCTGTGATTAAGTCCTCTTGATCTGATGAGGTTGATGACACTGACAACTGGGTCAATAACTTGCTTGATATTCAAAACAGTTTTACACAGACTTTCTTGATGAATCACACAATGAAGTGGTAATAATGTGTGGTCTGGATCTCATCTCATCTCATCATGTTCCTCTTGTACCTTGAGGTGTCGAGGTGAAGTATAAACTTCGTGAGAGTGCCCGATTATGGGCTTTATATATCGATATTCCCATGGACTCTGCTATTCCCTCCGTCCAACGTTTACGTGGTCGACCTCTTCCTCTGATTCCATCTGGTCTGTACATCATTGCTTGCTGTGGTATGCTGTTGACTGGTAACTTACTTGCAAGGCCAAACCATTTGACTTGCTGCTTTTTGCCTGTCAACAACTCATGTGTGAGGCATCATCAGATTACTTTTCTCGCACCACACAAGAAACTTACAAGTCGTGTGAGAGGAAATAAATGATACATTTTATTGCCGTTGGCTCTTTACAAGTACATAACAGTCGCTATCAAAACCACACACAAAGCCACAGAATTGCCTATCACTAGTTTCTAAACCCTATTGCTGTCTCTATCTATTTGGTTTCACAAAAACTCCTATCAATACTACAACGAGGTGCTCGCTACAAAGTCAGTCCCCAGTCTGACTAGCTTGCTCGCCGTGGTTACACACCACGCGGAAGGACCTTGAGGTGTCCTTCGGCTTTCTGCGTGCCGTTCTGTTTGGCACGCTTACATTAGCTATTTTCTGTTGATTGGCAATCGTGACTATCATGTAGGCGCCGTGATTCTGTCGTGACCAGAGTGCTAGTTATCTGGTCACCGTCTCCGTGTCTCATGAGAGAACTAGTTAATAGTTCTCCATTCTATCCCCTACCCTGCCCTTATTCCGGGGCAAGGTATCACCTCTAATCTATATGAGGTTGACCACTCTTCCCGGTGGTGTTCTATCTTGAGGCAGACCTCTGGCCTCATATGTCAGTCTTTGACACACACCCTCCCCTCCTGTGTTGCGTCATCAACTTTGACTCATTGGTTGTGACGCAAGAGATTTCTAAAAAAATTAGTGTATCTAATTTTTGTCAAAGACTGTAGATAACCTGGCTTTGGGCTACGTAATAGACTTCTACTGCCTATTGTCACAATGTCGTATGACTTTACTTGGTTACTGGCAATCGCCACAAACTTGTCTGGTTGGCGTGAGCCCTCTTCTCAATCGCAATATTATATTATTTAGAGGTATGTCTGAACCGGACCGTTGTCTAATAAGACCTGCCCTCAAATAGTAAATTAACTCACTACCCATACAAAGTTGACTTTCTTAGGGTCAACACATGAATTGCTTCATGTCCCCCATATAATATTAACCAACCATTACACAAGCTGTGTGCGACAGGCTTTACCTATCTCGCTTCCGCGTGTAAAGTTATCTTTCACTGTTAAGTTAGTGTTTCGTTGTCTATTATGTCCCCTGACCCGGAGTTATCTCCCTTTGATCTACAAAAAGTGTATGCAATTTATATGTTTGTTTTTCTGGTTGTTTGCGTGTTTGGATTATATTAATAGTATAATCTACTCCCTAACATGTGTATCTAACTATTATGTGTATGTAAGTAAGTTTTCAAGTGCCATAATTCGGTTGAATGAGGCCACAAAGAAGTGTATCACACTAATTAGTGACTACATCTCCGTCTTATGAGACTTAAAATACTTTCTCTAAGATCTACACTAAACTACACACAACACATTATCACAGCATAACAAAGAAAGCACACATTTGACGCAGACAAAAAATAAAAAGTCGCGTTGAGCGGCAGAAAAATCCGCTGACCGATCTCACTCTCTCTTGTATAATTTACATTCGCTTTCACTTTCACACTTCTGTCACACCTATTTCACTTTCACATATCTGTCACACATTTTTCACTTTCACACTTTTGTCACACATCTCTTACCCTCATAGTTATTTAAAAACCTTGGAGTGACACTGTACAATTTTGGCTCAGTTTGACAGAGTTGAGCCTCATGAATGTGCGTAAATTGCTGCACACGTCAAGTATTTACAATATATTTACATGTAAGAAAAAGGGTTGATGGTTTATACCCTGGTATTATTGACCACTATATTCTATTACAATAATATTCTAAATACTAATATACTAATACTAGTTATGTAAATATATATTTAATGTGTTACCTATTTTAATCTATCTGTCACATTAATTCTCAAACAATAATCTTTAGCTGTGGACATTAATCCTCAAACAAGCTTACATTACTCCTAATATTTATCTAATTTAAGGGATGTAATCTAACTATTTAAAATGAAATTGATGTGAGATGAGTTATGTACCTTTGTGAAATGGGTAATGTGAAATGTAATAAGTTACGTACCTTTTTAATATGGGTGATGTTAAATCTAACACAATTATAACTAATGTTTTTAAGTGAAAAAAAACTATATGATTGACATTCTTAATCTAAATGGTGTGAATGATGTATTTTCAATTGTATAATCTATTTATCCTATTACGGTGTTAAACTAATTATAATACTAAATGATACTGTTTGTTTAATGGATTGGATCATTAAAATGGAATAAACTCAAATGAAATGAAACAAAGTGAAATGTAATAAACTAAATGGTACTATTACTATCTAAATTTATTATTGTAGTTTATAATTAGTTGTTATGTTTAAATTACTATCCTATTCTACTTTTAGCTAAATAAGTGGGTAAATTAATAATCTATCTAAAGTAAAAAAAAAATGAAAACTATTATATTATCTAAATCTAAATATAACTTAAATGAGATAATCTACCTATAATTTATGACTATATTAAAACGTTATAATACATATCACAATGAGTATTTATATACATGGTATTTAAATGCCTCAGGTTAGTCGTTGCCCTTAATGTTCAGAAAATGCTTTCAGTGGCATACTATATATCCTGGGTATATCAAATACATTACACAGTCACACTTGTGTTTTATGGATATTGCACCTGTAGAGTTCACTTGTGTCGTCGACCTCTGTTTTCGTGTCTGTATTCATGTAATGTTATGACACTGTTTTTCTCTGTTTAACACAAATGATTCACTGGAACACATATGGAGCCTAGCAAGTAATGAGCTGTCCTCGTTCACAAAGTGATATATTTGTTCCCAGAGCAAAGTTCTTAATTTTGGATGTCTACGGACACATAGTAATTCAATGTTCTTAGTACCCAGTTCAGCACAAAATGTCTATGTATTTGTAACATATTTTACATAGAATATTTTACTGTACTAAGTTAACATCTATTACTCTACACTCTTATGTGGAATCTCTGGTATTTCTACCCCAGATGGTCGACTAAGGGTATCAGCCAAGATGTTATCCTTACCCTTGATATGCTCTATACTAAAGGTGTAATTTTGCAGTATTAGCGACCACCTGTATATACGGTCATTCCGATGCACACCACTCTGTATGACCGTGATTGGGGAGTTGTCAGTCTGGACAATGAAGTGAACACCTGCCAGATATCGATGGAGCTTCCTCACCGCATAGATGACGCTTAGAGCTTCCAACTCTGATATGGAATATCTGGACTCAGTAGGTGTGATCTTACGGCTCACGTAGCAAATCGGGTGGAAGATGCCATCATAAAATTGGCCTAATACTGCAGCGATGGAGATTCTGCTGGCATTTGTCCTAAGATAATAAACGAGCCTAGGATTAGGCAAGCGGAGAATTGGAACATTACTAAAAAGGATTTTCAATTTTGACAATGCAGAAATTAATAATGCATCTTTGACATCTAATTTTACAGATGCTTTTAAAACATTGGAAAATACACTTGTAATTTCCGCTAAATTTGGTATGAATTTGCTATAGTAATTTACTAACCCCAAAAGGCTTCTGACCTGCTTTTTTGTGGTAGGCATGGTCAGGTTCATAATTTTTGTAATAATTCTATTGTCAGTCTTAAGTTGACCTTGTGAAATGACATGACCCAAAAAGTCAATTTCTTTTAGGCCCAATTCAACTTTGCTCGGTTTGACAGTGAGCCCGAAGAGTCGCAACCTATCAAAGACATGTCTTAGTTTCAGTAAGTGTGTTGTCCAGTCATCAGTATGGACACATATATCATCTATATAGGTCACTGTATTCGTCACTCCATGAAGTAGATCTCTAGTTAAGCGTACGAAAGTGGCAGGAGCATTTCGAAGACCGAAAGGAAGAAAACGCCACTCGTATAGTCCTAAAAGTGTTGAAAAAGCAGTAAGATGGATGGATTGAGACTGCATAGGGACCTGCCAATATCCCTTAGTAAGATCTAGTTTAGAAAAGATTTTGGAGGTGGACATGTCAAGAATAAGATCTTCGCAGGAAGGAATTGGCTCTGCGTCGATCTTAGTGACGTTGTTGAGTTTTCGATAGTCCACACACAGACGAATTGTGGAGTCTTTTTTCTTAACTAGGACGATTGGGAAAGAGTACTCAGAAGTGGATTTCTGGATGATCCCACTAGCTTCTAAATTAAGAATTTCCTTATTTAGATTTTCCCTATAGCTAAGTGGGATTGAGTACGGCCTGCATTTAATAGGCTTAGAGTCCGAAAGAAGAATGGAGCGTTCGATTCTGTCCGTCCTACCTGGAATGTCAGAAAATATGTCTTTGTATTCTGTCACTAATCCTACTAATTGTCGTCGTTGACTGTCTGTTAGTCCCTGTTCTATTTGTATGCTATCTAATGTGGCAGCCTTGTCCACAATAGGAACGGGTAGTTCCCTTCCGTCGTCGTCTACCTGATTCAGTACGGTGGTGGTGCTAACTGCGTATTCTGTATTCTCGCTAGATGTATGGATATCGTCGGATATGCCAGTCTCGCTACCTAGTGTAGTTGCGTTGTGTATGTCTGTCGTCTGATCACTAGATGTGGGTGCAATTTGTTCGTCTGTCTCTACTTGTGTCTGTTTTCGTGAAAAGTAAGGTTTCAGCATGTTGACATGGAATATCTTTAAGTGTCCGTTTATTGATATTTCATAGTCAACATCTGAAATTTGTTGTATCACTTTGAAAGGCCCTTGCCATGAAGTTAAACTTTTATTATGCTTGTCTGGTAGTAGCACCATTATATATTGACCAGTTTCAAGTGTTATTGGTCTAGCACCTTTGTTAGGACTGTGATGTCCGAGGATATCTGCACTGTTTACTGGAGTGAAACCATTCTTCTCCTCCCAGACAGATATTTCTTCATCTGTACAGTGCTTTAGCTAGGGCAGACACCCAAGAATTAACTCAGCACAAGGGTTGTCTAATATTGCACAAGTAAAGGTACCAGAAAGGAACGGGGTGTTTATACGGGCTCTTGCCAGAGGATAGGTTTCTATATTACCAGAAAACGTTCGGCATTTTACAGAGTCACCAGTATAATCCTTTGGATTAACAAGTTCCTTTTTCACACCAATAATAGAGCTCCCACTGTCTAGCAAACATCGGCATGGCTTCTCATTGACCAACGCAGAGTGAAACAATAGATTGCCTCTGGAGGCTATAGCTGCGTTTGCATTCTCTAAGGAGGATGTTACTGTATGCCCACATGTAAGTTTGCCGTCTGCATGAAATTGGTGACATTGGTCACAACTGTCAAAGGCTAACACATCGTTCACACAACAGACATCTTCAGATTGCTTGAAAGGTAATACATTCTCAACTTCACACTCAGTCTCACTGCCACTGTCAGAAGATGTATCAATCAAAATAGCATTGTTGGCTTTCATACGTTGGCGGCCCAGACACTTATTTGAATAATGGCCGTAGCTGGAACAAAAGAAGCATTTGATTGCACGCCTGTATGCAGATCTTTTGTTTTGTTGCTTCTTGATAACATTTTCAAGATGCGCCGGATAATTTGGCGATTTGTCACACATAGAATAAGTGTCATGCAAAAGTTGACAATAAATACATTTTGATACTTTCCTATCTTTCGTGTCGATTTTCTGAAAGGGTTTTCTCTTACTTTGATAATTTTTTGGTTGGTCTTTCACAAAGGAAACTACTTCAGAGTCATTTGAGGTCTTAAAAATATCTCTGTTAGAAGAAAAATATGCAGACCCTTTCTTTTCAAACTGCTCTATGTTCTCAATGTCTGACTGCTGTAGAAATTTAGCAAAAGGAGATGGAATAGTGGATATGACTTTATCCATGGCTATTAAATTCTTAAGTCTATCAAACTCTTTCCCTATGTTAGCTGCTTTAAGCCACCTATTTAGTACACTCTGAACATTTGAGACGTAATCAATGAAAGTCTCACTAGGTTTAGGTTTTAAATTTGAGAACTGAACCTGATACCCAGGGGCATCAAGTAAAAAGTGTTGCATTATCCTATCATGGATGTATTGATAGTTAGATCTAAGATCAGTTGGTATAGCTTCTATCACTTTAAGGGGCTCACCACTTAGGTTCTTCATATAAATCATAGCCCACATGTCTATTGGAACTTGGTGATATTTAAACTGATACTCGACATTTTCTGTCCAGGCTGATATTGAATCTTCTTTACAATATGGTTTGATAATATTTTTGTATTTGTTGAACTTATTTTCTTCTTGTTGACTTCTTAGTTTAGTAGCAGAGATTTCCGCGTGTGAGTCTACATCCATACCTTTCATCTTTAACTGTGTCTCTGATTCTACCTGTATTTGTTTTTCCTTAACTCTTGTCATTTCATCTATCTCTTTCTGCTTTAGTTCTCTCTCTTGATCTAATGTCTTTTGTTTTAGTTCTTTCTCCTGATCTAATTGCTTCTGTTTTAATTCTAGTTCCTTCTGTTTAATTTCCTTATCATGTTCTAACTGTTGTTGCTTAATTTGTAATTCTTTTTGTTTTGTTATCTCAGCTAGTTCTATCCGATGTTGTCTTTCCTGTGCGCGTTCATCTCTCTCTGCATTCTCTTTTCGTATACGTTCAGCTGTCTCAGCATCTTTTGCTTCTTTAAATTTCTTATCAGCATATTCTTCTAGCTCTTTACCTCTGTATTGCATTTCTTTGCCTGCTTTTACGAAGTCAGCTAAAGTAGCCATGATGTTAGGTAAATAGCTAGTGTTGACCTACACGGAACTTTTTATTCACTTATTTTTCTTTGATATGTTATATTTGTTAATATCTGAGCACTGCAAATTGTACTTTTTGTGTATAACCTGAAAAATTTAGTCCTGCAAAAAAACAGAGCACAAAAGCATGCTAATGCATCACAAGCTGAAAAAGAGATGCACTATTAATCACATAGCATGCCAAATATGTAGGTTTTACTCAACTTAATGTTCCCGAGAACAAGGAACACACTCCGGTAACACAGGTCACCTTGTTTGGCGCTTCAGTATCGCCACGAGTTTTCTATCTAGGTCACCTGTTTGGCACTTCGGCATACACACCAATCTTATAATCAGCTGTTGTTCACCCTGGTTTACAGAGCAGCAACAATTAACAAATAGCAAACGACATATTATTCGACAATTTGACACAATGACAATGACATGCCCACGAACAAAACAGAATATAGTTTACTTAATATTAAATTGTCAATGTCCTGTCTTCGTTCTAACTGTATATGCCTTTCGTCACTAACCTAGTTTAATCTATGCAAGTGTTGTGCAGACCAGTCTAATTTGCCTGGCTGAAAATAGTGCCATCGTGACGGTAAACACAAGAAAAAGTACGAAAAACAAATTCAATAACTACTTTGAAATAAACGAAAATATATTAATATTGTTTAAATAAACAAATATATTCACTTAATAACTCAAATAAATAAATAATAGGTAATATAAAGCACTGATTCAGGCGGGCAGCAGTTTACCGATTTGTAAACACTCAGATGCTGATTGCCAATGGCGTAACCCAACTGCTTGTCAATCGTGCTACGTCAGAGGCGCAGCGCTATTTTTAGCTTGCAAAAATCGATATTGTTGCTGGCTGTGTATCGCTCCGCCAAGAATCATTTTTGATAGTTATTCATAAATAAATAAATAATTACATGAATAAATGACAGAAAATAATAATATCAATACTTACAACCTTGAAGAAACACATGATTTAAGTATATAATATTTTACTAAACATAAATAAGCGTTATTTCGTCACGATAGGCACAGTTTCGTTAGCAACTTGTCCTAGCTCTGCACACGTTAACCGTCACTGACACAAATTAAATCACTACTTCACTATTTGTAAACTTAGTCTAGAGCCGTGGATGAGTGTATTTGCTTGGCGCTTTCGTCCAAGCACCACTTCTGACACCACATTAATCTTTGCCTGTCAACAACTCATGTGTGAGGCATCATCAGATTACTTCTCTCGCACCACACAAGAAACTTGCAAGTCGTGTGAGAGGAAATAAATGATACATTTTATTGCCGTTGGCTCTT
Organism: Cepaea hortensis; assembly: GCA_963921405.1. Taxonomy (NCBI): domain Eukaryota; kingdom Metazoa; phylum Mollusca; class Gastropoda; order Stylommatophora; family Helicidae; genus Cepaea; species Cepaea hortensis. Next base: position 89,340,348 of record OY992887.1, read on the forward strand.
TACAAATACATAACAGTCGCTATCAAAACCACACACAAAGCCACAGAATTGTCTATCACTAGTTTCTAAACCCTATTGCTATCTCTATCTATTTGGTTACACAAAAACTCCTATCAATACTACAACGAGGTGCTCGCTACAAAGTCAGTCCCCAGTCTGACTAGCTTGCTCGCCGTGGTTACACACCACGCGGAAGGACCTTGAGGTGTCCTTCGGCTTTCTGCGTGCCGTTCTGTTTGGCACGCTTACATTAGCTATTTTCTGTTGATTGGCAATGGTGACTATCATGTAGGCGCCGTGATTCTGTCGTGACCAGAGTGCTAGTTATCTGGTCACCGTCTCCGTGTCTCATGAGAGAACTAGTTAATAGTTCTCCATTCTATCCCCTACCCTGCCCTTATTCCGGGGCAAGGTATCACCTCTAATCTATATGAGGTTGACCACTCTTCCCGGTGGTGTTCTATCTTGAGGCAGACCTCTGGCCTCATATGTCAGTCTTTGACACTGATAAAATCTAGTGCTGCTTTAACCCCCACTTTGGTCCTGATTTCTTCATTTCTGATCTTATCTCTTCTTGATACGTTGAGTATTCTTCTCAGGAACCTCATTTCTGTTGTGATTTTTCTTTTCTCTTTTTCTGTCATTGTCCAGGTTTGGCATTGGTCTGGATATTCTGTTTTAATCTTATCACTTATCAACTTTACCAGACCTACATTTTTTCCAGTCAAAGCTCCGTCAGTTGTAACAACTTGCCATCTTGTTCCAAACCAACCCAGTTCTTTCAATACAGTTAGTAACAGCATTGAATATATCATGGCCTGTGGTTGTGTCTTTGAGTGACTCAACACTCAGTAACTCTTCAGTGAGTTTGAAAAGAAGTGTTTATTCCACGTATAAATATCAATAATTGGGCAGTATCATGTACATCGGTACTCGCGTCCAATGCAAGAGAGTACAACAAAAATTGTTTACTTGCATCTTGAAGTTTATGCATCAAATTGTCACTTATCTTGTCAACACGTCTGACCACAGTTCTCCTTGATAAAGTAATGTTGTCAAATCTGTTTTTCTTTTTTTTTTCTTTTTTGTTCTGGACACATAATGTTTGCTGCATCTAGCAAACATTCCTTGATGAACCCGCCATCAGAAAATGGCTTGTTCTGTTTTACAAATATGTGTGACAGCACAAGACTAGCTTCAGTTGCAGCATCTTGAATTGAAGACTGTTTATTGGAAACAGTTTGCTGTTTCTCCAAATTTTTCACCAACTCAAGGCATTTCCTTTCCTTCTCTTCGGTCGTTAAATTGTATTCGAAATCGGAATGTTTTGTTTGATAATGTCTTTTTAAAATGTACTCCTTGAAGACAGCCACTGACTCACGACACAACAAGCAAACTGATTTGCTACCAACTTTTATAAAACAGTACTTATTTGTCCATTTATCATTAAAAACACGGCATTCATCTTCAATCTTACGTTTGTTATTGACACACATCATAACGGTACATGAAATTGTGTAAAATTCAACAAAATAACTTAAAAACGAATTAAATTTTTAAATTTCTAAATGCCCTCGCGGGCCGCATAAAATCACTTGGCGGGCCGCATGCGGTCCGCGGGCCGTAGTTTGCCCACCCTTGGTCTAGACGGCAACACACTGTCGACAAATTAAACGCTTCCGACTGTCAAGACGGTGTCGCTAATTTACGACACCAACAACTATTTGCCGGCGTTTACTAGACCACACAAAGAAGTAAAAGAAGGTCCGATGATCTTCACAGTGAAATCGTTAGATGTGGCCACAGTAGTTCTGGTATCTAGTTATTAAAGTTAGTTGCATGTTCTTTACAGGATATTGTAGTCAACCCCATGATTTATTTTCTGTTTGTGAATTATTAATAAAAAAAAATAAGTTGCATGTTCTCCACAGGACGTAGCAGTCAACCCCAGCATTTTCGCTGTTCGTGATTCCTGGGCAAATTTTACGTTCAGTAGTTTGCCATTGCTTTCTGAACGACCGGCTCCTATACCTTTTTCGAAAAAACCAGCACCGCTGTGTTTCGAACCCGCGTATACGGGCTCACAAACCGCGTTCGCAAGCCCTTAGCCACATAGACCGGTGTGAATTATTAAGCAATGTTTAAATTCAGTAATTTGCCATTGCCTTCAGAATGGCCGACGCATCATGCCATTGATATCAACGTACATCGATTTGCTTCCGAGTCATCCACGGCTGGTTTCGAACATTCAACTCGGTAAGTCGAACTCAGGAAATCAAATAAATATGACTTCTTAATTTACCGAGTCAAGAAAATGACTTTCTGGAAATCTCATTTAATTTACATTATAGCATTATTATATAGGGTGTAAAGTTCATGCAACATAATAGGTAAATACAAACCTTGGACCGGCAATATTTTCAAACACTGCACAGTCATTAAAATACACCCTGTACATTATTATAAAAGTTAGTGCTGAAGTTACAAACGGACCCTTTCACACACCTACAGGCGGTTTTAGGCATACGGTGCTAGACCTACATTGTATAGACCAATCGGCACTAGGTGGCTGATGTGGTCAGAATGACGCCGGCCGCCTTTAGTTCCCAGAGCATTTTCTGGTACCCATTTTAAGATGGGTCAACCTGGAAGCTTAGGTCGATATTAAAAGTTTGAACCTCGATGCGATTCCAACCCTTGACTACTGGGCCGGCAGACGAGTGTCTAGCTACTAGATCACCACGGCTCCCACTTATTACTGGGGTAAGAGGGGAGGAGAAACAAGTCCCGTAGTCTGCTGTGGTTTTTATTAGGCCTTAGTACACAGAGGAATAGGAGTTCAGTCGTTAATTCCCACAGCGAACGTCGCGTCCTGGAATCGAACTCCGGCCGACAATGCTCCTGTCGTTGTCAGCGCAACTTTCTAACCGTTACACCAACCATCCCGCTACTTACTATTATTGAGCTCATAATCACCATCAAGTGTCCTGCCAGCTGGCGTTGGCGTACATGTCTCTCCACAGATCTTGGTGTTTGGTGTTCTAGATCAACTGTGCTGATGATATTCCTCCATGCCACTGTTTCAGTCCATCCAGCATCATTTCTCTTAGTCTGCCTCTGCCTCTCTTCTCCTCGATCTGTCCAGTTGTCACGATGTTACTAAATGTCCCTTTGATCATCACATAACTAAAGAAAGTTGTTGGTCTTTTTCTAATTGTTGTATATAATGTTTTAGTTTCATTAGCCTCTTTTAGAGAATCGTTGTTAGTTACTCTGGCAGTCCAAGGAATTCGCAACATTCACCTCAGGAACCACATCTCTGCTTTCAAGTTCTTCCTAGTTTGCTCATTTACATTCCAACATTACAAGATTCACTGCCATACAGCAAACCAGGTTCTATATAGCATTTCATACTATCTTTCTTACATTCAATGATAGTTACATATTCATACGATAATTTTCATTTTCTGAAACGCAACTTTTTGCTTGCCCAATAGAGTTATTAATCTCTGTTGTGCATCTTTCATCTGATGTTATAATTGCCCCTAGGTATTTAAATGTATCCACTTAGTTAAGCATTTTCCCGTCTATTGTAATTTCATATTTTGGTGTCACCTTTTTATTTGATATAATCATTGTTACTGCTTTCTTGATATTCAAGGAGTCCTTTATTTGAACTCTTTGTCACTACAATGTCCAACAATAGTTGTAGATCTTTTTAATTTTCCACCATAAGTACTGTATCATCTCGATAGAGTAGTTTGTTTATATTATAATCACCTATTAGTATTCAATGCTCGTCTTTGATCTTTCTTATAGTTACTTCGCAGAAGATACCCGGCGACAAAACACATTCCTGTCGTACTCCTAGCTTTATTTGTTCATAACATTTTAGTTAATATTGCTACTCCAAATTCTCCCAGTACCTCTAATTCTTCTATTGACCATTATGCTCAGTTTTAATTATTGTCATATTTTAGTCGTTTCCAGGGAGACAAAATAATGATAATCAAACATACCCTTACCGAATACATTTCTAGAGTAAATAAATGGAGTCATAAATATTATAAGTAAGTCGATATTTTGTTTCACAGACACATAGCTAACGAGTCATCGTTTATTAATTGAAATTATTATTTATTTTGTAATTATTTCATGTGTACAATTTAATATGCTATATTTTCTCGCGCTACTCATTTCTATGCCAGCCTTCTGGAGTTGGGGGAGGTAAAAGCGTTTCACAATTTCCCTACTTACAGAGTCGAAGGTTCGAGATCAGCTGCAGACGTTGATTTCGTTGGTATGGGCGTCGTCGTTACGAAAGCAATGGCAAACTACTGAACGTAAACATGCCTAGTAAATTACAAAAAGACAAGAATGCTGGGGTTGATTGAGAAGTCCTGTAAAGGACATGCAAGTAACGCTGAACTCACTTTTGCAAGTGGTTTTAACACCTTCTCAATTACCCCTTTACAAGCACGCTAGAATCATCTTCAAGGCACTTAACTATTTCAGTGCTGTTCGGGTTGTCATTGCGCTCGGACACACCCATACGTGCTACGACCACCTACATGGTAAATCCAGCAGACACAAACGATTGACAGCCTATACGACGCAACAATTTAACGAAGCATTACTATACGGTGTTGTAATCTGTGATTTAAACATTTCGTAACAGTGATGTAACAAGTTAACGAAGTACTACTACACATTGAAGTAACAAGTTAACGAAGTACTACTACACAGTGATATAACAAGTTAACGAAGTACTACTACATAGTGATGTAACAAGTCAACGAAGTACTACTACATAGTGATGTAACAAGTTAACGAAGTACTACTACACAGTGATGTAACAAGTTAACGAAGCGCCACTACATAGTGATGTAACAAGTTAACGAAGTACTACTACATAGTGATGTAACAAGTTAACGAAGTACTACTACAAAGTGATGTAACAAGTTAACGAAGTACTACTACATAGTGATGTAGCAAGTTAACGAAGTACTACTACATAATGGTGTAACAAGTTAACGAAGTACTACTACATAGTGATGTAACAAGTTAACGAAGTACTACTACATAGTGATGTAACAAGTTAACGAAGTACTACTACACATTTAGTAACAAGCTAACGAAACACTACTACACAGTGATGTATCAAGTTAACGAACCGCTAGTACACAATAATGTGACAAGTTAACGAAATACTACTGCACACAAATGTAATAAAATAAGTATTCGTCCACACTAATGCTACAAACAAGCAAAGTACTGCTCTGCAGTGATAAAATTATTGATAAATGTACTACCACACCTGATGTAATAAATTACCAAAGCGCTGTTCCATGCAGGTTCAATAAATGATCAATTTACAACTGAATAAAGATGTCACACATGACTGAAGTACTACTCGACGCTGATTGATAAATGGTGAAGGTACATCTCTTCACTAATACTCGATGTGTTCGACGTGCTACTCCATACTGTTATAATAAATGGTTAAAGTACTACTCCACACAAACGTGATAAATGTTTGAAGTAATGCTACACATGGATGTAGTAAGTGGTTGAAGTACAAATTATGAAGTAACCGAATTACTACGCAATACTGATGTAACAAGTTAACAAAGTACTGCTCCATACTGATGTAACAAGTTAACAAAGTACTGCTCCATACTGATGTAATAAGTTAACAAAGTACTCCTCTATACTGATGTAACAAGTGAGAAAGTAATTCTCAATATAGATGTAATAAATGAACAAAGTACTACTCCGCACAAGTTAACAAAGTACTACACCACACACATATGTAATGAATGATCCAAGTACTACTCAATACCGATTCAACAAGTGACCGAACTACTGCTTCACGCCGCGAACTAAAGATGAAACCTTTATTTTATACGAGAATGAATTCAAAGAAATGAAAAGAAACGCTGATGCGTTATAATCATACTACTAACTACACTTGGGCTCAGATACTTAGTTAATCGCCATAACATTTCATAAACCATAGACGTTTGATTTCTATCTATCACAGTAACATTTCATTATGGTTTCTGTCAGTTTTTACAACATGTGCACTCATTTTCTGGAATGTCTATGTACTTTCCTATCTGTCTTCGGTATCATTTCTAATATAATCACTGTTGTAATATGCACATCGCTATTAAACACAGATAACTTAGCTCCTACACACAGGCTTCTAGCTCTGGTAGACGGAAGCTCCTGTCTTCTCACTTTACTCTCATGTGTTTGCTATGCTATTGAGTTTGGTCTTCCATTACCTTCCGTAATGATGATTGTCTCCAGCAATACGATGTTTTATTATTTGAGAAAGGCGTTTAAAATCATGTCGGCTTTACTTATACTTCACATTGCTGTTAGAGTCGCTCTGACAATTATCTCGCCTTTCAAACTTGGAGCTAAATTAATTAGACAGCGATACAAAGTAACTAATACGTTGATTATTATATTTACATTAGCGTGTTTTGTTCCAGTTTGGGCTACTTTAAGTTTGCAATTGAACTCTGTCCATTCCCTCAACACTTCTCATGTACAGTTATTGTACCCTAAGCGCTCCCGAGAAATTAGATTATTCATATTTTATATCACGGACATTTTATTTCCAGCAATTGCTCAGGCTGTTAGTACAATAAGCTTTGTGGTCTTTGTATGGGTGATGAGAAAAGCAGCGCAATTTAGAAAGCATAACGCCATTCTGTCTACGAATATGAAACGTTCGGTTAGACTAAACGGTGTGCCTAACAAACTTGACTTATTTACTACACGTATAAACAAAGACCTTACTGTGAAGACAACAATTTTATCTAATAAACAAGCCAAGCCTATGAAGATTGTGACAATAATAACTTTTACAAATTCACTGTGTAATTTACCTGTGCTTATTTTGGCTATAATTATTTTATTAATGCGGGATCTGCAGGGTAATATTGATGATTATGTTGAAAAGAGTATTTTGTTTGGGGTGTTTTCTGATGTGTTTTGTTTGATTAGCGTCTGTGCCAAGATTTTCACATATTGTTCAATTAATGCTAAATTCAACCAAGCTCTTTTGTCATTGATCCAACGAAACGGTAACCGAATCGAACTATCCCTTCCCAAAAGTAACTTGTTTTCAATAAAGGGTAATTAAACAAAGAGGAATTAGCTGTTTTCGTAGGAACATGAAGATAGGGTTGTTTACAGTGTGGATGGAATCTGTAAATTGCAATCTTCTGGTTTCCAGAGGAACAGCCTGTGGTGAATTGCAGGCCTAAAATATACTGAAGTGAGGCTAAGCAACCACGTGCAGAACGTGACCATTCCTTAGGTGAACCTACTGGGTTGGATATCTCCGTGGCGAAGTGGTCAAGCTGTTTGACTCGGGCTCCGAAGGTTGTGGGTTCTATTCAGGACCGCGACCTTCGGTTCACGAGTGAAATTTTTCGGAGACTCCTGTAGGTCGTCGCTAGAGCTACGGAGTTCATGCTTTGTGCGATTCTTTCCGCGCTGCAGAAAAGAGACTGGGCCATATGGGATAAAAACCCGGTGCAATGAAGTCGACCCGTTCGACTTTTAAGCGACTGTGTGAACCCAGTACCAGAGCGCTCAGTGTCGGCTCTGCAGTTATGGAAGCCTCCTTTGATGGCAGGGAATCCCCATGGTCTACCCCTGCCTTCCTTCGAGGGCAGACAGGGATGTCTTCGGCTGTTCTAATCGAGTCAGCTAGGATGGGGATAACACCACAACAGTGAAAGTCGAACGTCCTACGAAACACCGGGGATGATAACCCTGTCAACATATGCCTGAAGAAGTCGAATGTGTCAGCCGAAAGGTGCAAACATCGTAGCGCTGCTATAAACAGGCGCAACGCAATTACGTCTCAAACAACATTCTGAACGAACGCAGAAGAATAAGAAGAAGTAAGAACATGTTCTGTTCATAAAAACAGGCTGGCGTAAAGCTGAAAGTACATAGTTGGTTTTAACACCTGTTTATGACTCGTGTCAATGCGTTGACAGCTAGAATGTGAAGTTAGTCTTGATATTTGTTTGCTGTTATTATTTTTATTGCTGTTGTTGTTGTTATTATTATTGTTATTGGTGTTGCTTTTGTTGTTACTATTGCGATTATTGCTGTTGTCTCTGTTTGTTTTTTTTTTGTGCTTTTGTTATCATCGCCGCTGTTGTTTGTTGTTAGGGTTTGTTGTTGAGTGCAAACTCTCTGCAGTTATTCCAAAGACCCACAGAGTGAGCTACTCACTATTGACATCTGATGTGGTGGCTTTCCCCTGACGTTTGATAGCACTGCTCACCCGAAGAGAAGGTGTCGATGTGTAATAGCGCACGAGATCTATCGGATCTGAAATTATAACGTACTGTTATTGACATCACGGATAATGCTTCTATAGCGCTCTACTTTCAGAATTTTATGAAAAAGTGACTGTCAACGTAAAGTTCGATTCAAAACATGAACTGGTGAATTTGTGTTATCGTAAGTGGAATTAGATTCCCGCAATGTGTAGTTGTAGTTTCTGAGACGAATATAATGACCGGAGCAACTAACAACCAGTTACTGGAAGAGGCTACTTAAAGTAGAACATTGCACACAACTTACAATTCACCTAGGCCCCAAATTCAAGATATTAGTCTTCGCTTCTTAAGCTACCCACAGAAGATACCCAAGCAGGCTAAACTGTCTTTTTTTTCTTCAAATTTTCACTTTCTCTTCATTGTTCTCATTTTTTTCATCTTTTCATTCTTCTCATCCCGTTCTGATGCCTTAATATAATCGGGGAAGGGGGGGGGGGGCGTTGTCTTCTCCGTGATTATATGTTGAGCTTTGTATATGTATTTGTTTGCCGTTGAAGGCTAATCGCCACGACGTCCTGTATTTTTCGTAATTATGTTCTGTAAAGTTGCATTACTTTGTGTTATTTTATATTATTTACATGTCCACAGTTTTACCGCAGTTCCATTAATTTTATTCATACTTTAATGTTGCTCACAAGGCAGTAGAAAGCATAACCTGTTTTCACAGATAAAGGCGAAAAAGTGGGAATCGTGTGTTGTTCCCACAATATTGATGCTTCGGTAGAAGGAAGCTGTGAATTTAAAGACTGAGCACAACCCACAACTGGCAATGCTGATCGTATTCCGGTACGAACCTAAGACTTTGTCCAGGTCAATTTGGAAGCACTAGAATCGAGTTTGAGATCGTCAGTAGCGCATATCCTTGACCGGACCTGGAACCAAACTCGGGATCACTGACGTTTGACGCGGGTGTGTAACCACTAGACCACGCTGTAAACGCTAGACGCAACCAAATTCTCACACTAGAATATCACAACGTCACCCATCGTAGGTTATAGCTCAAAATTTTCCGGATCGCAGCGATTGACATCCATCATTCTATGTGGCCCCGAATGATCAGGTCTTCTCGGCTGGCAAGGCACACCAGGTCGCCTTAAGTCCAACGAGCAATAATCAAATTGATTTATTTGGTTGTTTCGGAATTTGAGATGTAAAGATTGAGCACAACCCACAACTGGCAACTCTGATCGTATTCCGGTGCGAACCTAAGGCCTTGTCCACGTCAATTTGGAAGCACTAGACTCAGTTTCCCTCTCGTTTGAGCTCGTCACTAGTGCATATCCTTGACCGGACCCGGAAACAAACCTCGGATCACTGACGTGTGACGCGGGTATGCAACCACTAGACCACACGGTACACGCTAGACGCAACCATATTCTCACACTAGAATGTGAATGTCTTCATCTGCCTGTTATCTCTCAATGGGACATTAACTCTCAACCAGATCACGCCAATAACTCCCATTCTTTGTTGTCTCCTGCAGCTCCTGACACGGTCTTCCCGTATTATACATGCATGTAGAGTTGTTCAAGGTTGTGTCCTGTCCCCTCTCTTGTTTATAACATATATAGACAACATATGTAAATAAACCAGCCAAACAGAGACCGCAAGAACACCGCATGACGAGAACACAGAAGAAGAACAATCTGCAAATCTAACCATTAGAGAACTCCTGTTTGCGGACGACCAAGCACTAATAGCAAAATCAGAAGCTGAATTACAAAACCACATGAATAGTCTAAATCAGTGGTTCTCAACCGGTGGGGAATTCCCCCCCCCCCGGGGGGGGGGGGAATTTTAGGGTTTCCGGGGGGGGGGGGGATGAAGACCATTTCAAGATCGCGTTAATACAAGAACCGATTACTTGATATTGTTTTTCCCTTCATACTTTACTGTTAAGTACTCTCATCCTTCTAAAATTCATTTTATAAAGTCAGTAGACCCACAAATCATGTTTTGTGTGGATGTCTAGACTTGTTTTAGTATGTGCTATTAAATTTACCTTACATTTTTACGTATATTGTATTAGGGGGGAGGGGATTTTTAGATAGAAAATATGAAAGGGGGGAATGACGTTCTCAAAATACGGTGAAGGGGGGCACGGGCCAAAAAAGGTTGAAAACCACTGGTCTAAATGAAATGTGTAGGGGACATAACATGAAAATTAGCACAAATAAAACAGGTATTGACTATAAACTTTTGATAGGAAAGGGGGAATGACGTTCTGAAAATATGGTGAAAGGGGGCACGGGTCAAAAAAGGCTGAGAACCACTGGTCTAAATGAAATGAAAATTAGCACAAGTAAAACAGGTATTGACTATAACTAAAGAAAAAAAACAACAACGATTCACCTAAACAAACATCCCTTGAAACAAGTAAAGAGTTTCTCAACTACCTAGAAAGTATAATATCATCAAATGGCAAATCAGAAGACGAGATCGAAAATAGATGCAATAAGGCAAACCAACTCATTGGACAAATGGCACCAATACTAAAGAACAAACACGTATCAATAACTACTAAGAAAGCACTTTAAAACACAATCTTCCTACCAATCTATGTTACCAATGCCAAACCTGGACAATGACAGAAAAAGAGAAAAGAAAAATCACAACAGAAATAAGATTCCTATGAAGAATACTCAATGTATCAAGAAGAGATAAGATCAGAAATGAAGAAATCAGGACTAAAGTGGGGGTTATAGCTACGTTAGATTTTATTAGAAGACAGCAAGTCAAATAGTTTGGCCATGCAAGTAGGTTACCAACTAACAGTATACCACAAGCAATGATGTACAGACCAGAGGGAAGCTGAGGAAGAGGCCGACCACGTAAGTGATGGACGCAGGGAATAACAGAGTCCACGGGAATATCGACACATGAAGCTCATAAGCGGATACTCTCCCTCTGTTTATACTTCACCTCGACACCACAAGATACAAGAAGAACATCAAATCAAATCAAATCAAATCAAATCAACTTTATTAGGGTCACAAATTGGGCGCGCAGGCCCGTCTTACATTCATACGAACATGATGAGATGAGATGGTAGAGTTGTTCGGAAAGCTGTTAGTTATTGTTCAATCAATTGCTGCACGATCCACATCCTCAAACACGGCATTTCTTTAAAGATTATTTTGTTTTCCTTAATACGAGGGTAAGTTAATAAGTAAGTCACAAATGGCTGTAGAAAAATAACTAAAGATGATAACAACTTGAAACTAGTTTATGTTTATAGATACACTGCCCCTTTATTTCTCAACATAATTTCCACCAACATTGGTGCACTTATCCCATCGTTTTATCAGCCCTCCCAAACCGGTTGCACAGAACCTATTTGTGTTCTATTTTCTAAACCACGTTTTCACTTCACATTCAACTTCGGCGTCATTCGTGAAATGTCTCGCCAAGGTGGGTTTCCTGTTTATGCTGACAAATGTTTGTCCCTAAAGCGGTGCATAGCTGGGTAGAAAACGTTACGAGGGTGAGGCAATAAGTAAGTCACACAGTTATGTGGTATGGCTGGTCAATGGTAACAAAGCACTTAGTTCTATGCTGCCGGTTTGGTAGAACTGATAAAACGACGGGATAAGTGCATCAATGTTGGTGGAAATTATGTTTAGAAATAAAGGGACAAAGTATGTACAAAAATAAACTTGTTTCAAGTTATCATCTTTAGTTATTTTTATTCATCCATTTGTGACTTACTTATTGACTTCCTCTCGTAGTAGCGATGTAGTGGTCTTCTACTTGTGTCCTCTATTCCCCATTGTGGCATAGGCTCTACACCAGTGGTTCTCAACCTTTTTTGGCCCATTCCCCCCTTCACCATATTTTCAGAACGCCATTCCCCCCCCCCTTCCTATCAAAAATTTGGCCCGTTCCCCCCTTCACCGTATTTTCAGAACTTCATTCCCCCCACCCCCCCCCCCCCTTTTCATATTTCCTATCTAAAAATCCCCTCACTCCTACACAGTATACGTAAAAGTGGAAGGCAAATGTAATAGCATATACTAAAACAAGTCTAGACATCCACATAAAACATGATTTTTGGGTCTACTTACTTTATAAAATGAATTTTAGAAGGACGAGACATACATAACTGTAAAGTATGAAGGGAAAAACTATGTCAAGTAATCGGTTCTTGTATTAACACAATCTTGAAATGGTCTTCATTCCCCCCCCCCCCCTGGAAACCATGAAATTCCCCCCTGGGGGGGGAATTCCCCACCGGTTGAGAACCACTGCTCTACACCAACCTACCCCAAGCTCCCAAACCTCTAGCTATCCCATGCAACTCTGTCCGTGACCTTTCCATTTTGTTCATTTCTGCTTCTACTTATCGTCTCCTGGAATGACGGAACCATGCATGAATCGGTTAAGACATCACCGGTGATGTCAGAGGTGAAACGCCATGACATTGCTACTTATCGCAGAATCGCAGGCATGAACAACAGGCAGTATAGCCTACTTATGTGTCTTCTGTGAGTAGCTTAAGGAGCGAAGCCTAATATCTTGACCTTGGAGCCTAGATGAATTTTAAGATGTGTGTAATGTCCTGCTTTAATTAGCCTTTTCCAGACACTGGTTTTTAGTTGTTCCGTCGTCCAGGGTATTCAACATATTCGTCTCAGAAACTACAACTCCACATTGCGGGAAAATAATTCCACTTACGATAACACAAATTCACCAGTTCATGTTCTGAATCGAACTTTACTTTGACATTCACTTTTCTCATAAAATTATGAATGTAGAACTCTATTCAACCATTCTCCATGGTCTCAATAACAGCAAGTTATAGTTTCTGATCCGATAGATTACGTGCGCTATTACAACTTGTCACCTTCCCGTGGCGTGGGCTGTGCTATCAAACAGAACAGGAACAGGTACAATCTTTTCAAGAACAGGGGGGAAATGTTGTTCTCAAGCCATAAAGAGGACATTCTCTCCACGGCGAAAAGTGTTACCCAAAAGTGCACTGCAGCATTGGAAACAGTCAGCTGGAGAATAATAACAGAACCACAACAAAGAAAGTAATCATGAATGTAGTTGTCTAAGAATTGGAATTCTCCTGCTAGTGATTCAATTAAGGGACTTTTTTTTCATATCCTTTACAGAACATTGCTGTCAACACCAGCATCTTTCAGCTGTATGTTGATGTCTTGGCAAGATTACGCTCAGTAGTTTGTCATTGCTTTCTGAGCGGCCGGCTCACATACCCCGCAAGTTATCGATGCGATTCGAACCACCGCTGATTCTTACCGTCATCACGTTAACCCACGAGAGTATACAAGATTACGGAGAAAAGTCATAACCTCTAAGCCACGAAGCCGGCAATTAAGGGACTAATGTTCAAAAAATGCAGTTTCATTGACATGCTACGTAATAATTTCCATTTACATTCATCTAAAAGTATGAATTTACTGAGGAAAGTTCCATCAGTGAAAAAAAAACATAAAAGAATTTAGATAAATGTAAATAAATAAAGTAAACTGAGAAACATGAAATTATTTTTAAGCAAACTATAAGTAAACCTTTCACTTGTATTATTTGTACAGGTTTAAGACAGTTAAGCAATCCAAATAAGAATGGTAAGGGTGAATTCTGTTATTTTAAGAAATGTTACATATTCAGTAAGAATAGTCAAGAAATTCTTAGTTTGCAAGTGAGTATTTTATTGTGTTTATATCATAATTTTCGCAATAAATTGTTAGAACCGGTGAAGATCATTTCTAAAAATAATACCACACGATAATGTAAGAGTGTCTTATGGTCTTAAAAAAAGTCTTAAAAGTTGAGATGATGATCTACTTCATTGCACCGGGTTTAATCCCATACGGCTCGGTCTCTTTCCCCAGGGTGACCTGCCGAAAGCGTCTAACACGAACTCCGTAGCTCCAGCGACGACCCTCAGGAGTCTCTGAGAAAAATACACTTGTGAACCGAAAGTCGTAGCCCGGAATCGATCCCAAAACCTTCTGAGGGTGAGGCAGACAGCTTGGCCACATCGCCACGAAGCCTCCCCTGAGTCTCCAATAGGACCAAATGTCCTCTTTTTCTGGCTTAGAAAAGTGCAGCCTTAGCTGCCCCTTTCGTAACTGATGTCAAATGACAACACCCAGGAAACTTGCCCGGTCAACAAATGCCTCAAGAAGTCGGATGTGTCGACCGAAAGGTACATATGTGGCAGCTCTGCTGTAAACCGGCACAACGCAATTACGTCCAAAACATCGTTCCGGACGACCGCAGAAGAAGAAGAAGAAGAAGAAGAAGAAGAAGAAGAAGAAGAAGAAGAAGAAGAAGGAAGAAGAAGAAGAAGAAGAAGAAGAAGAAGAAGAGGAAGAAGAAGAAGAAGAAGAAGAAGAAGAAGAAGAAGAAGAAGAAGAAGAAGAAGAAGAAGAAGAAGAAGAAGAAGAAGAAGAAGAAGAAGAAGAAGAAGAAGAAGAAGAAGAAGAAGAAGAAGAAGAAGAAGAAGAAGAAGAAGAAGAAGAAGAAGAAGAAGAAGAAGAAGAAGAAGAAGAAGAAGAAGAAGAAGAAGAAGAAGAAGAAGAAGAAGAAGAAGAAGAAGAAGAAGAAGAAGAAGAAGAAGAAGACGAAGAAGAAGAAGAAGAAGAAGAAGTTTCTTCTCCTTCTCCTACTTCTTCTTCTTCTTCCTTCGACTCCTTCTTCTCCTTCCTCTCCTTCTCCTCCTCCTCCTCCTACTCCTCCTGCTCCTCCTTCTTCTTCTTCTTCTTCTTGTTCTTCTTCTTCTTCTTCTTCTTCTTCTTCTTCTTCTTCTTCTTCTTCTTCTTCTTCTTCTTCTTCTTCTTCTTCTTCTTCGTTTCTGGATGGTCCTAATACTTCACATACAACAGGTTCCTATCACGGGGCTAGTTAACTATACAAATGATTCCCCTAATCTAAAATACAAACTGCACATGCACAGTAACACTGGAACCCAACCGCCCTGTATCATCAAATGTATTACCAGTGATAAAAAGTCCGCAGCGGAGCAAGCACGACAGGAGACTTGTGATCGTCAGAGAAGTCCCCCTTTCCGGAATGTTTCGGCCCTATGCCTTCCTGACTCTCTCTGGGAGAGGGCTCGTCCGGATTTGACTCCCGGTGTCTTTCTCCTGTTATGTTTTTGAACCATGTTTCGAGACGTTGCGTTGTCTTCGAGCTTTGCGTTGTTTTCGTGATTGTTTCATAATTGCGAACTGTGCCTTCTCCTAAACCACACCTCTCTCGGGGAGGAGAGCCCCGTGTATCCGGTGCTTCGTGCCCTCACACATCTCCTAGCACCTGTGGCCGTGGGAAGACAGCTTCTTATCTGGCAGTTTGCATTTGTCGCCTCCTAACCGGCGAGTAGTATCTTACGTGGTATTTGATTAGATTTTCTGGATTGTGGTGCTGGATTGACCCCAATCCAGCTGGATTGGGGTTAGGGGTTAGGGGTTAGGGTTAGGGGTTAGGGGTTAGGGTTAGGGGTTAGGGGTTAGGGTTAGGGGTTAGGGGTTAGGGTTAGGGGTTAGGGTTTAGGGGTTAGGGTTAGGGTTTTTTGTCTGCTCCTAATTATACTTTCTGGAGTTACCTCGCTGGATTACCCCCAATCCAGCTCGGGACCAGGGCGGTTTGGGTAGGGTGGATATCTAGGTCATATGTAAGGGGCGATACATCTAATAAAAGAGCTATTTTCTAAGAGCAGATAACTGAGTGTGTGTATAATATTTTAACTAATTTAAAAAAAAAAAAAAAAAATAAAAGACAATCAGAGGCGCGCGGGGGGCAGGCGCAGGAGCGAGCGCGGCGAATCGGAGCGGTTTGAACCCAGTCAGTGTCTTGTAGTACTCAAGTGGCCAGTCATTGCTGAATGATCACTAGTCCGGTTATTGACGAGTACTGTGGTGGAGCTAGGTGGATCGAACCCTCGAGGCGCACCAGGTGTCATATGAAAATTGTAATAAGTAAAGAGGTAAATATGGCGTGTATATGACCTGTAGTGGGTCGTAGTGGCTTATAAACTATCATCATGTAGATTACACCTCTTCAAATGAAAACCTTAAAAAAGTAAAGACGGCCTGTAGTAACGGTTGTAAGGGGGCGTGGCTTCGTGGTATTCGTTGTTAAGGGGTTGGTGAGTGGTGATGTACCTATATAACAGCTTCCAAACAATTTAAAGGGATGGGCGAGTGGCGAAGTGGCTAAGTAAATGCGTCGGTTCCTTGCTAAGAGACAGAGGAGTTGCTAGATAAAGGCTCCAGGTCGTTGTCAAGGGGTTGGTGAGTGTACAAATAGCTAAATAACTGCTTCTGATCCTTGTTAAGAGGTGGGCGAGGGGCGGATTGGTTGGATAATTACGCCCGTTCCTTGGTAAGAGCCAGAGTGATCGAGTGGAGAAGTGGGTAAATATAGGTATGGAGGTATACCACCGACACATTCAACGCATAATTTCGGCGTCGGTCGTCAGAAGACCAAGGATATTTTCATTATATGTCTATTGTAAAGGGGTCGACTGTTTGTTATAACGGGGTTACTATTATCTATAGTGGCTGGGACTTAAATACTATCAGCATACCGGTTACAGCTCTTCAAATGAAAACTTTGAAAGTGTAAAGATGGCCGATGGTTTTAGTGGGTATGACTTTGTGATATTCGTTGTTAAGGGGTGGGGTGAGTGGATGGGTAACTAGATAAACGCTTCCGAACACTATCATCGGGTTCGAATCCCAGTGGGGTGGTCTAGTGGTAGAAGAAATATTGATAATATTTGGTTACTTAGTTGTGATTTCGAGCTCGGTTGTTATTAACCCGGTTATGTTTAGAAAAGTAGAGGTGGTGTGCTGGTTGCGGAGTATATTTAGGGGGTACCCCAGACACCGTGGAAGTGACAGGTTTGAATCTCGGAACTTTGTCGTGGGTAAGATTTCCAGTCATCAAGGTGTAGGTGTTGTCGCGGCCACAAGTCCCACCGCTGATGAAAAACACAGGCAGCAGATTTCACCATTGTACCTACGAGTCACAAAATATAAGCTAACTTAACATTCAGAATATGACCTCAACAGGTGTTGCCAAAAATCAATACTTATTCTTATAACGGCTAATCCAGGGGATTATTGTCATCGTAATGACCAAGTCAGGTTAATAATATTTCTTATATCTCCGCCATTGCAAATAGTTCGCGATATTAATAAATGTTCATATAAAGGTTGGAAGGGGATTAAAAGATTAGCACCTATTGTCGGGACATCCAATAAAAATCAATAACACTACCCTCGCTTTTTCTCATAATTGCCGATTGGAGATTATGGGCTAGGTGTATGTGTCCTTATTTAGTTAAAACAGGTGGTATGAGTAGGAGATATCACAAACAGTATCAGCATGTGCCACTCTGATCTTAAATATCAGTAGTTCGTTATTCTTGTGACATTGAAAACGCTTGTGGCTTGAAGACAGATTGTGTACTATGTTATTGGGTGGTGTATATAGATTGACCAGTATGTGAAGTTGATAAGGTCACCCCTGCCAGTGCATCGTAGCTGTGTTGTGACTTGTCGCCTATTACATCCGGGTGTAAAAATAACCAAAAATATTTCACATCAACTCAGACATGCCTCTATATAGCTGCACTGCGAACATGGCTAGAGTCTACTTTAGGAAAGTATCGTGTATCT
The DNA here is from genome assembly GCA_963921405.1 of Cepaea hortensis. NCBI lineage: Eukaryota > Metazoa > Mollusca > Gastropoda > Stylommatophora > Helicidae > Cepaea > Cepaea hortensis. The sequence goes on from OY992887.1 coordinate 89,358,379, forward strand.
GTGTATACGGGTTTACCACTGCTTATAGATGTGTGCAGTATTATTAGAAAGCGGCCGTTATGTCTACATTATCAAAGTATGTTGCCTTACAGAGCTGGTATAGTATCTATGTGTCTGCTACGTTGTATGTTTTGTCATGTTGCCTTGTAGTATTTGGAGGGAGTTTCATGCGGGTGTCTAGTGAACATTTTAAAAACTATGTCTCAGAATCCACAACGCCACTGGCATTAGAGGCTTTTCAACTTGTCTGCTCATTGACCACGCTTCACAGTCATACTAAAGTACGGGTTCTATGTAGTACTTAAACACTCCTTTTATTTCTCATTACAGTTGTCAACTTTATATTAGTCAGTCTGTTTTCCAATTTGCAAAAGACAACCTTCATCACAGCGATTCTTGTTCCAATGCTTTAAAGCCACCTCCTATCAGACATTTATTTCTTTCCTTTTATGCTCACGGCTACCGTTTCCCCATTTCAAGCTCCATGTCTCTACTCGTATGCATTAGTGTGGTAGAAGTAAACCGATAACTCACAAGATAGACGTATATTATCACACTGTATATGAACATGTGGGAAACGGCTACAGCCGGGCAAAGAGGGCGTTGTATCTGTCACATGCGTATGGATACAGCCGAGACACGTGGTTAAGAGGGATACTACAGAAAAAAAACCGGTATTATGTTGGCGATCGAACCAGGGGACCTAATTCGTGATGACCACCATGTACGGGAGTGATTCTGCCCCCTCGTCAACAGGGCGTCGGAGGTTTAAAAGGGTGTTCATTCTCTCGCTTTTCTATTTCCGAGTCGTCATAGGGTCACCAAGTAACAGTAAAGAACACGAAACTACTACTACCAAGGCCTTTATGCACCACAATGCATTTTCGAATATAATATACACAACTATAATCAAGTCATCACAATATTCAACTAACCCGTTCTCATAGACATAGAGGAGAGATGTGAGCACCGAGGCCAGTTGGGGGAGGTGTACCTTTTACTTAACATCTATCGGGTCATACACCGACGAGTGTTTAGCTATATTTATCATATAATATTACCCGTGAACACAACAAGCTTCCCCGGATCAGTCTTAGGCTTCTCGTATAACATGACATATCACGTACCCGCTGTCCTGACCAGCAAAGTTATCGCTTCTCAGAGCAGACATTTACACTTTCATTAATTCTTCTGCCTGGCCAAAAGGGGTCTTTGCATCTTTCCGCAGAAACCTAGTTCCAATGCTAATATATGTTTTTCAATGTGTCGGCTCATTACCACATTTCACATCCTGACAAAAGTACAGGTTCTATGTTCCACTCCAACAGTCAAATAAGAAAAAATGTTAGCCAAATTATTAAAATGTTGGCCAAATATAGAAATATATCGACCAGACGTATAAAGTATAGTAAAATATGTTAGCCAAACTTATAAAACTCGTGGTCAAAATAAGAAATATCTCAACCAAGTGTATAAGAAATAGGAAAAATGTTAGCCAAATTATTAAAATGTTGGCCAAATATAGAAATATATCGACCAAACGTATAAAATATAGTAAAATTTGTTAGCCAAACTTATAAAACTCGGGGTCAAATTAAGAAATATCTCAACCAAGCGTATAAGAAATAGGAAAAAGGCTAGTCAAACTAATGAAAATGTTGGCCAAATACAGAAATATCTCGACCAACTTATAAAATGTAGGAAAAATTGTTAGCCAAACTGACAAAACTGTTAGCCAAAATAAGAAAAGCCTCGGCCAACTTATAAAATGTAGGAAAAATTGTTAGCTAAACTGACAAAACAGTTGGTCAAAATAAGAAACGTCTCGACTAACATTATAAAAAGTAGGAACAATTGTAACCAAATTAATTTAAAAAGGTGACCAAAATAGGAAATATCTCATCCATTCTTATAAAACTTAGGAAAATGTGTTAACCTAATGAGAAAAATATCGCCCAATTGAAGAAAAAAGTTACACAAAACTTATAAAACTTAGGAAAATGTGTTAACCTAATGAGAAAAATATCGACCAATTGAAGAAAAAAGTTACACAAAACTTATAAAACTTAGGGAAATGTGTTAACCTAATGAGAAAAATATCGCCCAATTGAAGAAAAAAGTTACACAAAACTTATAAAACTTAGGAAAATGTGTTAACCTAATGAGAAAAATATTGACCAAGTAAAGAAAAACGTACACCAAACTTCTGAAAAGTAAGAAAATTTGTTAACCAAATGGGAAAAATATTGGCCAAGTGGAGAAATATCTCAACCATACTTATGAAAAGGAGGAAAATGTGTTAACCTAATGAGAAAATATCGCCCAAGTGAAGAAAAAAAGTTACACAAAACTTATAAAACTTAGGAAAATGTGTTAACCTAATGAAAAAAATATCGCCCAATTGAAGAATAAAGTTACACAAAACTTATAAAACTTAGGAAAATGTGTTAACCTAATGAGAAAAATATCGACCAATTGAAGAAAAAAGTTACACAAAACTTATAAAACTTAGGAAAATGTGTTAACCTAATGAGAAAAATATTGACCAAGTAAAGAAAAACGTACACCAAACTTCTGAAAAGTAAGAAAATTTGTTAACCAAATGGGAAAAAATATTGACCAAGTGGAGAAATATCTCAACCATACTTATGAAAAGGAGGAAAATGTGTTAACCAAATGGGAAAAATATTGGCCAAGTGGAGAAATATCGCAACCATACTTATGAAAAGGAGGAAAATGTGTTAACCTAATGAGAAAAATATCGCCCAAGTGAAGAAAAAAGTTACACAAAACTTATAAAACTTAGGAAAATGTGTTAACCTAATGAGAAAAATATCGCCCAATTGCAGAAAAAAGTTACACAAAACTTATAAAACTTAGGAAAATGTGTTAACCTAATGAGAAAAATATTGACCAAGTAAAGAAAAACGTACACCAAACTTCTGAAAAGTAAGAAAATTTGTTAACCAAAAGGGAAAAAATATATGGGCTAAACTATGAAATATGTTGACCGAACTAAGAAAGTGTGTTAACCAAAGGGGGAAAAATGTTGGTCAAAACATGAAACATCTCGACCAAACTTATAAATATCTCGTGTAAACTTATAAAAAAAGTAGGAACAAATATTGCTTCTGTAGTTATGTCAAACGTGTCTTGAACTTTTATCTGAACAGACATTTCACAAGACATAATCATCAACGTCAACACTTTCCCTCTTTTACATTACCGAAAGTTTCAACTTATCAGTCCAGTGTATCCACTAAAGAAGCACTTATGCATACTAATCACCCAGCTCTTCACACTCTTGGTTTTTTTTTTTTCTAACGCAAAGTGTCTTTGTCTTTCATAGATAGCTTCACAACTTTTCTGTGTAGCACCACTAACAACTCCAAACCTTCGTTTCACATGAGCTCTAATGAAACAGTCATAACAACATTTAGGGCAATCTGTGGCTCCACCTGGGATAGTTTCAATATCATCTGAGTATTCGTCAGCAAAGATCCACTTCCCATGGCTGATATCTTCAACTTTCTATACCACAATGTCTGCTACACTAACCTTCCATTGGTCCATCTTTCAACAATACAAAGAGTGTTCTCGAAGTCTAGCTAACATAACATTGCTTACTTTGTCCACCTCTATCACACTTTGTCATTTCACAGCTGCAATAGCGGCAAGTCTGCAACCAACCAACAGTGTCTGTTATGAAGTCGACCTTTCTTAAAGCCACGTCTGCCTTACTTAACCCTTGAATACCCTCTACCACATCGTCTAACCGACTTTCAACATTTCATACCAAATAACATTAACATTCTCTTTGATTACAGAACAACTGATTTTCTGCTGACTAAGCAGATTTTCCAACCCCGTGGAGATAAATCATATGCCCCCTAACCTACTAGGCGCTATTCTAGACAACGAATATGGTCATCGACCAGCATCCCTAGGCAGAACTTGAAAAAACAACAGAGCTTGGGTTATTGAGACGAATGAGTTGCATTCCTTGGACTACCAGAAAGACATCAAACACAACAAACTCTTTCTTAAGAGACATAGATACAAACCAGTGTTAGAAATGAAAAAGTTAAATTTATGTGATTACATTTTAATTAAAATTTAAAACTAATAAATCGCACTTTTATTGCGCGCTTCACTTAATATACAGATATAGGGTAAGTATAGGTATAAGTTAGGTATAGGACATATACCAAGCTTACATCTTGCGCAATAAAAGTGCGATTTATTAGTTTTAAATTTTAATTAAAATGTAATCACATAAATTTAACTTTTTCATTTCTAACACTGGTTTGTATCTATGTCTCTTAAGAAAGAGTTTGTTGTATAGTTAGGGTTAGGGTTAGTTGATGTATACTTAGGTTTAGGGTTAGGGTTAGTTGATGTATACTTAGGGTTAGGGTTAGTAAGAAAGAGTTTGTTGTGTTTGATGTCTTTCTGGTAGTCCAAGGAATGCAACTCATTCGTCTCAATAACCCAAGCTCTGTTGTTTTTTCAAGTTCTGCCTAGGGATGCTGGTCGATGACCATATTCGTTGTCTAGAATAGCGCCTAGTAGGTTAGGGGGCATATGATTTATCTCCACGGGGTTGGAAAATCTGCTTAGTCAGCAGAAAATCAGTTGTTCTGTAATCAAAGAGAATGTTAATGTTATTTGGTATGAAATGTTGAAAGTCGGTTAGACGATGTGGTAGAGGGTATTCAAGGGTTAAGTAAGGCAGACGTGGCTTTAAGAAAGGTCGACTTCATAACAGACACTGTTGGTTGGTTGCAGACTTGCCGCTATTGCAGCTGTGAAATGACAAAGTGTGATAGAGGTGGACAAAGTAAGCAATGTTATGTTAGCTAGACTTCGAGAACACTCTTTGTATTGTTGAAAGATGGACCAATGGAAGGTTAGTGTAGCAGATATTGTGGTATAGAAAGTTGAAGATATCAGCCATGGGAAGTGGATCTTTGCTGACGAATACTCAGATGATATTGAAACTATCCCAGGTGGAGCCACAGATTGCCCTAAATGTTGTTATGACTGTTTCATTAGAGCTCATGTGAAACAAAGGTTTGGAGTTGTTAGTGGTGCTACACAGAAAAGTTGTGAAGCTATCTATGAAAGACAAAGACACTTTGCGTTAGAAAAAAAAAAACCAAGAGTGTGAAGAGCTGGGTGATTAGTATGCATAAGTGCTTCTTTAGTGGATACACTGGACTGATAAGTTGAAACTTTCGGTAATGTAAAAGAGGGAAAGTGTTGACGTTGATGATTATGTCTTGTGAAATGTCTGTTCAGATAAAAGTTCAAGACACGTTTGACATAACTACAGAAGTAATATTTGTTCCTACTTTTTTTATAAGTTTACACGAGATATTTATAAGTTTGGTCGAGATGTTTCATGTTTTGACCAACATTTTTCCCCCTTTGGTTAACACACTTTCTTAGTTCGGTCAACATATTTCATAGTTTAGCCCATATATTTTTTCCCTTTTGGTTAACAAATTTTCTTACTTTTCAGAAGTTTGGTGTACGTTTTTCTTTACTTGGTCAATATTTTTCTCATTAGGTTAACACATTTTCCTAAGTTTTATAAGTTTTGTGTAACTTTTTTCTGCAATTGGGCGATATTTTTCTCATTAGGTTAACACATTTTCCTAAGTTTTATAAGTTTTGTGTAACTTTTTTCTTCACTTGGGCGATATTTTTCTCATTAGGTTAACACATTTTCCTCCTTTTCATAAGTATGGTTGCGATATTTCTCCACTTGGCCAATATTTTTCCCATTTGGTTAACACATTTTCCTCCTTTTCATAAGTATGGTTGAGATATTTCTCCACTTGGTCAATATTTTTTCCCATTTGGTTAACAAATTTTCTTACTTTTCAGAAGTTTGGTGTACGTTTTTCTTTACTTGGTCAATATTTTTCTCATTAGGTTAACACATTTTCCTAAGTTTTATAAGTTTTGTGTAACTTTTTTCTTCAATTGGTCGATATTTTTCTCATTAGGTTAACACATTTTCCTAAGTTTTATAAGTTTTGTGTAACTTTATTCTTCAATTGGGCGATATTTTTTTCATTAGGTTAACACATTTTCCTAAGTTTTATAAGTTTTGTGTAACTTTTTTTCTTCACTTGGGCGATATTTTCTCATTAGGTTAACACATTTTCCTCCTTTTCATAAGTATGGTTGAGATATTTCTCCACTTGGCCAATATTTTCCCATTTGGTTAACAAATTTTCTTACTTTTCAGAAGTTTGGTGTACGTTTTTCTTTACTTGGTCAATATTTTTCTCATTAGGTTAACACATTTTCCTAAGTTTTATAAGTTTTGTGTAACTTTTTTCTTCAATTGGGCGATATTTTTCTCATTAGGTTAACACATTTCCCTAAGTTTTATAAGTTTTGTGTAACTTTTTTCTTCAATTGGTCGATATTTTTCTCATTAGGTTAACACATTTTCCTAAGTTTTATAAGTTTTGTGTAACTTTTTTCTTCAATTGGGCGATATTTTTCTCATTAGGTTAACACATTTTCCTAAGTTTTATAAGAATGGATGAGATATTTCCTATTTTGGTCACCTTTTTAAATTAATTTGGTTACAATTGTTCCTACTTTTTATAATGTTAGTCGAGACGTTTCTTATTTTGACCAACTGTTTTGTCAGTTTAGCTAACAATTTTTCCTACATTTTATAAGTTGGCCGAGGCTTTTCTTATTTTGGCTAACAGTTTTGTCAGTTTGGCTAACAATTTTTCCTACATTTTATAAGTTGGTCGAGATATTTCTGTATTTGGCCAACATTTTCATTAGTTTGACTAGCCTTTTTCCTATTTCTTATACGCTTGGTTGAGATATTTCTTAATTTGACCCCGAGTTTTATAAGTTTGGCTAACAAATTTTACTATATTTTATACGTTTGGTCGATATATTTCTATATTTGGCCAACATTTTAATAATTTGGCTAACATTTTTCCTATTTCTTATACACTTGGTTGAGATATTTCTTATTTTGACCACGAGTTTTATAAGTTTGGCTAACATATTTTACTATACTTTATACGTCTGGTCGATATATTTCTATATTTGGCCAACATTTTAATAATTTGGCTAACATTTTTTCTTATTTGACTGTTGGAGTGGAACATAGAACCTGTACTTTTGTCAGGATGTGAAATGTGGTAATGAGCCGACACATTGAAAAACATATATTAGCATTGGAACTAGGTTTCTGCGGAAAGATGCAAAGACCCCTTTTGGCCAGGCAGAAGAATTAATGAAAGTGTAAATGTCTGCTCTGAGAAGCGATAACTTTGCTGGTCAGGACAGCGGGTACGTGATATGTCATGTTATACGAGAAGCCTAAGACTGATCCGGGGAAGCTTGTTGTGTTCACGGGTAATATTATATGATAAATATAGCTAAACACTCGTCGGTGTATGACCCGATAGATGTTAAGTAAAAGGTACACCTCCCCCAACTGGCCTCGGTGCTCACATCTCTCCTCTATGTCTATGAGAACGGGTTAGTTGAATATTGTGATGACTTGATTATAGTTGTGTATATTATATTCGAAAATGCATTGTGGTGCATAAAGGCCTTGGTAGTAGTAGTTTCGTGTTCTTTACTGTTACTTGGTGACCCTATGACGACTCGGAAATAGAAAAGCGAGAGAATGAACACCCTTTTAAACCTCCGACGCCCTGTTGACGAGGGGGCAGAATCACTCCCGTACATGGTGGTCATCACGAATTAGGTCCCCTGGTTCGATCGCCAACATAATACCGGTTTTTTTTCTGTAGTATCCCTCTTAACCACGTGTCTCGGCTGTATCCATACGCATGTGACAGATACAACGCCCTCTTTGCCCGGCTGTAGCCGTTTCCCACATGTTCATATACAGTGTGATAATATACGTCTATCTTGTGAGTTATCGGTTTACTTCTACCACACTAATGCATACGAGTAGAGACATGGAGCTTGAAATGGGGAAACGGTAGCCGTGAGCATAAAAGGAAAGAAATAAATGTCTGATAGGAGGTGGCTTTAAAGCATTGGAACAAGAATCGCTGTGATGAAGGTTGTCTTTTGCAAATTGGAAAACAGACTGACTAATATAAAGTTGACAACTGTAATGAGAAATAAAAGGAGTGTTTAAGTACTACATAGAACCCGTACTTTAGTATGACTGTGAAGCGTGGTCAATGAGCAGACAAGTTGAAAAGCCTCTAATGCCAGTGGCGTTGTGGATTCTGAGACATAGTTTTTAAAATGTTCACTAGACACCCGCATGAAACTCCCTCCAAATACTACAAGGCAACATGACAAAACATACAACGTAGCAGACACATAGATACTATACCAGCTCTGTAAGGCAACATACTTTGATAATGTAGACATAACGGCCGCTTTCTAATAATACTGCACACATCTATAAGCAGTGGTAAACCCGTATACACAGATACACGATACTTTCCTAAAGTAGACTCTAGCCATGTTCGCAGTGCAGCTATATAGAGGCATGTCTGAGTTGATGTGAAATATTTTTGGTTATTTTTACACCCGGATGTAATAGGCGACAAGTCACAACACAGCTACGATGCACTGGCAGGGGTGACCTTATCAACTTCACATACTGGTCAATCTATATACACCACCCAATAACATAGTACACAATCTGTCTTCAAGCCACAAGCGTTTTCAATGTCACAAGAATAACGAACTACTGATATTTAAGATCAGAGTGGCACATGCTGATACTGTTTGTGATATCTCCTACTCATACCACCTGTTTTAACTAAATAAGGACACATACACCTAGCCCATAATCTCCAATCGGCAATTATGAGAAAAAGCGAGGGTAGTGTTATTGATTTTTATTGGATGTCCCGACAATAGGTGCTAATCTTTTAATCCCCTTCCAACCTTTATATGAACATTTATTAATATCGCGAACTATTTGCAATGGCGGAGATATAAGAAATATTATTAACCTGACTTGGTCATTACGATGACGATAATCCCCTGGATTAGCCGTTATAAGAATAAGTATTGATTTTTGGCAACACCTGTTGAGGTCATATTCTGAATGTTAAGTTAGCTTATATTTTGTGACTCGTAGGTACAATGGTGAAATCTGCTGCCTGTGTTTTTCATCAGCGGTGGGACTTGTGGCCGCGACAACACCTACACCTTGATGACTGGAAATCTTACCCACGACAAAGTTCCGAGATTCAAACCTGTCACTTCCACGGTGTCTGGGGTACCCCCTAAATATACTCCGCAACCAGCACACCACCTCTACTTTTCTAAACATAACCGGGTTAATAACAACCGAGCTCGAAATCACAACTAAGTAACCAAATATTATCAATATTTCTTCTACCACTAGACCACCCCACTGGGATTCGAACCCGATGATAGTGTTCGGAAGCGTTTATCTAGTTACCCATCCACTCACCCCACCCCTTAACAACGAATATCACAAAGTCATACCCACTAAAACCATCGGCCATCTTTACACTTTCAAAGTTTTCATTTGAAGAGCTGTAACCGGTATGCTGATAGTATTTAAGTCCCAGCCACTATAGATAATAGTAACCCCGTTATAACAAACAGTCGACCCCTTTACAATAGACATATAATGAAAATATCCTTGGTCTTCTGACGACCGACGCCGAAATTATGCGTTGAATGTGTCGGTGGTATACCTCCATACCTATATTTACCCACTTCTCCACTCGATCACTCTGGCTCTTACCAAGGAACGGGCGTAATTATCCAACCAATCCGCCCCTCGCCCACCTCTTAACAAGGATCAGAAGCAGTTATTTAGCTATTTGTACACTCACCAACCCCTTGACAACGACCTGGAGCCTTTATCTAGCAACTCCTCTGTCTCTTAGCAAGGAACCGACGCATTTACTTAGCCACTTCGCCACTCGCCCATCCCTTTAAATTGTTTGGAAGCTGTTATATAGGTACATCACCACTCACCAACCCCTTAACAACGAATACCACGAAGCCACGCCCCCTTACAACCGTTACTACAGGCCGTCTTTACTTTTTTAAGGTTTTCATTTGAAGAGGTGTAATCTACATGATGATAGTTTATAAGCCACTACGACCCACTACAGGTCATATACACGCCATATTTACCTCTTTACTTATTACAATTTTCATATGACACCTGGTGCGCCTCGAGGGTTCGATCCACCTAGCTCCACCACAGTACTCGTCAATAACCGGACTAGTGATCATTCAGCAATGACTGGCCACTTGAGTACTACAAGACACTGACTGGGTTCAAACCGCTCCGATTCGCCGCGCTCGCTCCTGCGCCTGCCCCCCGCGCGCCTCTGATTGTCTTTTATTTTTATTTTATTTTTTTAAATTAGTTAAAATATTATACACACACTCAGTTATCTGCTCTTAGAAAATAGCTCTTTTATTAGATGTATCGCCCCTTACATATGACCTAGATATCCACCCTACCCAAACCGCCCTGGTCCCGAGCTGGATTGGGGGTAATCCAGCGAGGTAACTCCAGAAAGTATAATTAGGAGCAGACAAAAAACCCTAACCCTAACCCCTAAACCCTAACCCCTAACCCTAACCCCTAACCCCTAACCCTAACCCCTAACCCCTAACCCTAACCCCTAACCCCTAACCCTAACCCCTAACCCCTAACCCCAATCCAGCTGGATTGGGGTCAATCCAGCACCACAATCCAGAAAATCTAATCAAATACCACGTAAGATACTACTCCGGCGGTTCGTTATGCACCGACGTTCGTCTTCGCTGCCATGTTTCCTTCTTCGTACTCCGTTCATAGCGTGGCACTCTGGAAACCCGGCTTTTCATCTTGACTACTTGATTGCGGATTGGGCTCATCGACGCGTCTCCTAGTCTCTGCTGTGGAGTGCGGTCCACGCATGGCGAGTACCACCAATAATGTAGGCTTGACTTCTGCTGACATTCAACTGACTTCGACGACTGCTGTCACGCGGTGTTTCAACCACACCGTAGAGTTCCATTTTCATACGCACTGCTATCACCCCGAGGGGTGGCTACAGAGTCGACACGAGACAGTACAAATTTATGATCTTAGTTGAGAGAATGGTTGGTGCAGCTGTTAGCTACAATGCAATTGCAGACAGAAATGTTAGCTACATAACTGTAGAGACTTGTCCGACTTGAGGCTCCGATTGTTCCGCAGCCAGCACGAGGCATTTTCGGCTGCATCGCACAATTTTTCCTGTGCCCGAGTTCTTGCATGTCCTTTGATGCCCAGTTGCTAGAGAATTTCATACACGGAATGGGAGACTAGACCTCTTGAGCCTGCCTCTACGGTGAATAACCTGACAGTGTACCTTTCCTGTTTCAGACACGTGACCATGTCACTGTACTTCTCCATTTTGTACATGAACTGCTGCTCCTCGATTCTCGACTCGTATGGGACCGTCAGCGAGATCCGCGTTAGCTAATGAGCTGACGAGAAGTGCAGTACAATGTCAGGTCGTAATCGAAACTGTTGGATCACTGCCAGGTAGGCGCTACGGCCCTTTAGGCCAACAGTCAGCTCCCAGTTGTCCACGCGCCAACGAAGATAGACGGTAAGTCTGTTGTAGCTCAGTCGCCCTTGTCTCTAGGTTGCTGCCCAGCTATGATGAAGTCTTCTTCTTCTTTCGTTCGCTTGAAATATGTCTATATCTGCAATGTTGTCTCTTGTATGAATTGAACTGTCTTTTTTAGTTCACACAGCGGTCCATAGAGTTTATCTTCCACTGTAGTCTCTCTAGGCCAGAAGGTTTGCCTAGATATGTTATATTTTGGGCAGTCTTGGAGTATGTGCTCTGCTCTCTGCGAGGCCAATCCACATGTGCACATGGCTGTTTCACCAATCTTGAATTTTGTATACATGTGGTTGCGTAATCTATTGTGTCCTGTTCTGAGGCGCAGAATAATGACTTGCTCTGGTCTGTCCATAATGTGGTAGTCCTCTTGAGCAGGTTTTGTGGCTTTCTGACTGATTTGATCACTCTTTTCTTTTAGTGGTATGTAACGGGCACATCAGGCTGTTCTTCTTTGGCTCCTTCCTTAGCCAATTGATCAGCTCTGTCGTTTCCGGGTACTCCACAGTGGGATGGTATCCACTGTATGATGACCTTATGCTGACTGCTAAGTTCAGAAAGTAGTGCCCTTAGTACTGGCAATTTCCCAGACAGGAGCACGTCGAGTACTGATTTTGCATCTATCAGTAGCACCACAGGTTGTGTACCATTGCTGGTATTTAGTAATTTCTCTATTGCTATCTTGATTGCCTCAATCTCAGCATCATAGTTATGGCAGTACTTTCCTGTCGGTACTCTGGCTGTGTCCCTAGTATTATTTGGGTATTCTATGTACACTCCCGCTCCTCCATTTCGAACAGCATTTTGTGCTGACCCATCTGTGTAGACTCGGATCCAGAGGTCCTGTGGGTATTCTTCATCAATGAAGCTGAGAGTGGCTGTTCTGCACTGCACACTGTTCTGCTCTTCCTTGTCAAATATTCCTCTCACATTTGTCTGGATTTTTAATGATAGTCTATGCTCATCTTTCCATGGAGTTTGCTCTGGAATAGTTGTTAGGGGGATACCAACTGTGGGCAGATCGGTGGTTTCTCTGCAGAGTCGTTTGTCCTCTTGGATAAAACTACTTCTTTTCAATCGCCCCATAGCTAGGTTTTCAAATCTGTTCTTCATAGGGTGGCCTGGCAAGCTGAGGAACTTTTCTGCTTGTATTAGTGTTTTCGTATCTCTGCGCTCACTCAGTGCTTGTATCCTCCCCATCTTCTCCATTTCCACTATAGGGGTTGATCTCATCCCTCCTGTAGTGACTCTAAGTGCTTGATTTTGCACCTTGTCCAGCTCTTGTAGTGTCGTTTTTGATGCTGAACACCGCGCAGTTGACCCATATTCCAGGTGTGGTCGTATACTCTGTTGGTAAACTTTGCTGAGTATTTTCCCACTGGCTCCCCATGTGGTTCCACTTAGCTTTCTCAGAATGGCTATTTTCCTTCTGGCTTTTGCTACTGCTTTGTTGATGTGCTTTCTCCATGTCAGCCTGCCATCAAATGTTACTCCAAGGTATGTTGGTTCTTTATCTTCTCTTATGGGTGTTCCATTTATCTGGATGATCCCTGCTTTTTGTTTTGAAGAGAGGGTAAATAGAGTGGTGCTGCACTTGTCAGTGTTTATGCTGACACACCATCTATTTGCCCATGCAGCAAATGTATCTACAGCTCTTTGTAGCAATTTGGTGGCCAGTGATGCATGTTCATTTGTGCTCCATAAAACCAGGTCATCGGCGTACATTGCCGCTTTAATTCCATGCGGTAGATTAGCAACAAGATCATTGATGAAAATTAGAAAAAGTGTGGGGGACAAGACTCTGCCCTGGGGAACACCGTGACGCAGTAGTACTTTCTTGCTCTTGAGTCCGTCTATCTGTACTCGGGCTCTTCTGTTGTGCAAGTATGCTTTCACCCATTTGTACATTCTTCCATTGACTTTGCAGTTTCTCAGCTTCTTCATCAGACCTTCTTTCCAGACTTTGTTAAAGGCTTTCTTCAGATCTATCCATGCCGCAAGCACCAGCTTCTTCTCTTGGAATGCATCCTCAATTTCTTGAGAGAGGTATATTGTCTGATCTTCCGTAGAGTAGCAGTGTGATTGATGATGCGCTCCAGTGTTATGCAGAGACAGCTGGTGAGGCTAATTAGTCTATAGCTAGAGGCAATGGAACCATCTTTCCCTGATTTTAGGAGGGGTATCATGATTGCTTCTCTCCAGGCTTGTGGAACACTGCCTAAGGTCCAGCTGTTATTGAAGATCTTCAACAACTTTGCTTTGGCCTCTGTTCCTAGGTTCCTGATCATTTCATTGGAGATACCATCAGCTCCTGGTGACTTTCTAATTTTCAGTTTTGATATGGCTAGCTCCAGTTCGCTGATTGTGATGGGTGCCTCCAGAACCTCATGTACTATTTCCTTCTGTCCTGTATGTTGTCGTTTCTCTCGAATCTCTTGCTGTTTCTCTGGACTAATTTTGATATTGTTATCTTGTGCGAATGAGTCCGCAAAATGGTCAGCTGCTTGCTTTCTTGTTAAGATGTTTCCGTCTTTATGTAGTGCAATTTTTGAGTTTATCCCTGTGCCCTCATCGTTAAGTTATTTTATTAGCTTCCACAATTTCCTTGTGTCTCTTTCAAATTTCAGAGACTCCGTTTTCTCCTGCCAGCTTTTCCGTCTAGCCTGCAGCTTTGCCCTTTGAAATTTGGCTTTTGCGTGCTGGAATTTATTGTGGTGCTCTTGGCTGGGTGTGGCCTCTGCTTGCTTTCTACACACTTCCACATTGTTATGCAACTGTTACAGTTCACTACTTCAGTAGGGTTTATATTGTTTACGGGCTCCTCTTGGTACTGTTTCTCGCGCTGCCTGTAGTATGCATTTCCCAAACTCTTCAACTACTTTATTTATGTCTTTCTCAGTGTTCAGGTTTCTTAACCAGTATGCTGGTGCGATGCTTGTACATTGCCCAGTCTGCTTTCTTGTAGTTCCACCTCGAGAGGATGCTGCTTTCACTTGCAAGCTCATTTTCTACGGTTAGAAAGACTGGCCGATGATCACTGCCACCAAGTTGTTTCCCAACAATTCGAGTAATGTTCCACTCCAGGTCTGGTGAATGAAAAGCCAGGTCAGGTGTAGTTGTAGTGTGCCATGATCTCGAGTAGAAAGTATGTGGGTCGGACGACTTGTTAATCAAGACGAATCTATTCTCATCTTGCCAGTCTTCCAGTCTCTCTCCTCTCTGGTCCATGTGATCATAGCCCCAACTCTGTGAGTGGCTGTTGAAATCGCCACACACAATCATTTTTTTCTTTTAATGGTAGTGTGTCCAGTGCCTGTGGGCTGTCACTTGGACAGTAGTAATTGATCAGATGTAGGTCCGTATTACCTGTCTTAAGTTTAAGTGTCTGATACTCAGCCCCTTCGATGTAGACTTCGATTTGGGAAGCAATGATGTTATTTTTTACAAGGGTCAGTATCCCACCTTTTCGCCTGTCCTTTCGGTCAGATCGGTAACACTGGTAGCCTCTGATTTTGAAGGCTATATTTTCGTTGAGGTGAGTTTCTTGCAAGCAACATATGCTTACTTTTTCTTGGTCCAAGATGTTTTCTAATTCTATTTTGTTGTTGTTGCTGACTCCCTCCGCATTCCAGTGCATTATTTTAAGACTTTGTTTGGTATGGCCAGCCATCCTATTCTTATGTCCCCTGGCTCCACAGGACATCTGAGAAGGACCTCCAGTAGTTGTGGTTGGACCCTTTCGAGACATAGGGCCCGGCACTGCACCTGCCTGGGTGTCCAAAGCAGGGTGAGCACCATAACATTTGGCAGTAGTCGACATATTCCATTTTGTGTGATTGCGTGGCATCCTGATTTCTGTGGTGCGACTCCTGGCTGGTTGCCTCCGTCTTCAGCACCTTTCTTTGCTAGAGCAGACTGTGGTCTCACTCGAGTGTAGATGTGTAAGCGCGCACACACGTTTCTGCGCATGCATGTACGTGCATACACATCTAGAGCATACTGGTTATTTTTCGGCGCCAGAAACTCGCCGTCGCCCCTTCTCCTGTTAGTTAACACAGTTCCACCACGTGAAGGCCAGGAGTTGGACTTTTGCTGCAGAGGTTATGTATTCACGAGCCATTGGGGTATTGAAGCAATGTTGGGCGCTCACCCCAACACTGCGCCCGGCTACATACAGCAACATTTGTAACCACCTGATGAAGTAAATCCGCATCCCCCCGGCTCTGACCCCTCTGTTCGCCCGCATCTTTGCTTCATCCACTATCGCTACCAGCCCAGTGAGCACTTTGTTGTGGCGGCATGTGAATCGGCCTTGGCAAGGGGCTACTTTGAATGCAAATAGCACGTGCTCTGCTGTCTGGACTCTCTCTTTACAGAGGGGACAAGACGAGTCGGTGGATTTACTCCACTTGACCAGTTTGGCAGCTGATGGCAGAACATCGTAGATTGATCGGAGGACGAAACTTTGGCGCACTCTGCCATGCGCTACATATCGTTTCATGTCAGGGACGTCTGTAGTACCCCTTCCCATAACATCAACTGGCCCTGCTGCGACTGTTGGGCAGCCTTTTGCACTCTCTTTTCGTCCTCTCCCTCACAAATCTCCTGGATCACCATGTCTCTAGGTTCCCTGGCCGTCGCCTTTGACCATATCTGAGCTCTGTCATTGTGCCCGAACCCCCGTCTATCCGACTAGGTGTGTCCATGACTTCATTCAGTTTAAGTGATGTATGAGCAACTTTGCCTGCTCTGTCGACCGTCCACTTCCTTCCTGGTTTAAACGCGGGTTGTGAGGTGCTAACTTTTTCATCCGGAGACTCACGCAACATCATCGCGAGTCTGGATTTTCCGACTTTGTATTCCTCTATGACGGACTTGAACGGGAGGACGAGCTTTGCTTTTTTTGCAGAATAGCACTACCTTAGCAAGACCTGGTGGCGCTATAAACCATTTCCTTATCCACTTGCTTATCTTCATCTCCATGACTTCCAACGCGCTCGTGCCTATATTGCATATCATAAGAGATCATAAGAGTTTCGGAATCAGCACACATTGGAGACACCAGAAATTGAAATGTCCCTTTCAATCTGCTTTTCTGGCTAGCGCGCAGACCGCTCACCGGTGTTTCATATGTTTACAGTACTGCGCTCTTGTCCGTCAATATGGCATTGTACACAAGACCGAGACTTTTCACGGGTTCCTCTATTACGTTCAGAGTTGCCTGGCTTGCGACCCTGAACAACCTTGCCGCCACTCAGCTCATCACTTTCGACAGGCTTCTTGATTTTTGTCGGTTTGAAGCTCATTCTACACCAGCGAATCATATCATTTAGCCTGAGGCGCATGCTGTGGGCATCACTCTCTCAACGCGTTGGCTAAGTTCAACCATATGACCTGGAGGTCTTCTTTCTTCATCTTCGCTCTCTGGATGGCTTACCAGATCATGATTCCATCCTCTAGATGTCCGGGGACCCCAGGAATACCCCCATTTGTATCGTTGTTTCGGCGTTCTTATTCCCCATCAAGTACGTCAATATTCTGCTTACGAAATGTTACCTACCATCCGTGTTGTTTCTGTCTCCTGTCATTACATTTCCAACTAAGAACATGCTTTGACTTATTGCTTTCTTCTAAACAATGCCCGAAGAGCTGTTCTGTACTTGTCATTCACAGTGTAATAAATGAAGATCTTCCCACTTGCGCTGACTAGACCAAAAGTATTTATGAACATAGTCAGTAGATTGTCTGTGACTGTGAAGTAGTGAGTAAAGTAGAATCTCGGCATAGACATATTTGCCAGGGCCAGCAGAAGAACCGGCAAATTAGACAATGAGCAAGTAACAGCAATTAGTGTGGATACTTTAATCACTTTAGCAAATTTAGTATTTAATAGACACTTCTTTGTGTGGGAATTGTTGCTAGCTTGCCCTGCAATCAAATGCTGCTTATTTGAAACATCGGTAGGTCCAACCTGACATCGTAAGTCGGTCAATGAGGAAGTATTCATTTGTCTAAAGTTTTCTGATTTCTTCAAGCCGTACAGCAAAACTACAAAGCTTCCTATCGCAACAATTTGATTCAGAATGGGAGCGAAAATATTGACCACAACAAAGATGAACGTTCGAATCTCGTTATCGGCATGGTCCCACTGTTGTAAGCATGTCTGATTAAAGGAAATTTGAAACTTCCAGCATATTCCTTCAGCAATCCAGAGTAGAATAAAACACACCAATGTTAACACAATAATGAGTACATAAGGGGTGTTAAAGCGGTATTTGTAGAATGCACCATTAGCTTTGAAAGGAGATATAACACCTATACATACCCTCACTGAGAAATACAGAGTTATCAGATCTGAAATAATATACAACATATTACTTACATCGTTACAAATTACCTGGTTAACAAACAACAGGCTGAAACTGTGTGCTCCGTGAACACGTTCTATTAAATAGCAGATCTGTTTAAATAAAATAACTGTACACAAACTTCCATCTGTCAAAGCCTGGAGTAAATACGTACAGGTAAAATTGTCTCTAACCTCTAATTTTGAGAATATGAAAGCAGTAAATATGTTAGAGACAATGCCAAAAGCACATATTAATTGAGCAATGGCGCTTAAGACATGGCTAAATATATATTGAATTGTCCATACTATTGATTCTGAAACTTCGCCGTTAATTGGTTTACGCGTGATGTCTCTGAGATAAGAATTTAACGACATTGTGATACACAATTCTTTATTATTCATAAATTTAATAGATACTTAATACCGCAGCATGCCATGACATTTAAAGAACATATAACTCTTTATTCATATCTAAATCAATTCTAATAGCAGATACTGTCTACAGGATGCAAAGGGTTAAATCTGTATATATACTAGGCTATATTGTAGTAAGATTAAATGGCTCTTTCTTGTTCTCACTGCCTTTTTTGTTCTTGGAATATTTCTGCTTTTTCTTTCGTTCGCTTGAAATTGATTGTCTATTTATGCAATTTTATATCAAATATGAACCCCACTGTCTTTTTAGTCGCCAATAAAACTTATCTTTCACTGTTGTTTCCTTAAGTCTGGAGGTTTGTCTAGTTATGTCGTATTTCTGGCAGTCTTGGAGTGTGTGATGCTGTGGCTCCAATCCACATGTTCACATGGTTGATCTTAAGTTAGTTATGTATACATGCGGCTGCGTACTCGACTGTGACTTGGTTTGAGGCCCAGAATAATTATTATTGTTCTGGTCTGTCCATAAAATGGGAATCGACTTGTGCTGATGTTGCTGATTGTCTGATTGATTTAATGATTCTTTTCTTTTTGTTTACTTTTGATATACTGATAGGATATGACGTGTGCGCACAACTATTAAGGTGACCCTGTCACTGTATATGGTGTTCACATACGAATCTCATTAATATACTGTTCACATAACAATTTCCTTTTTAGTATTGATCACATAACGATCTCAATTATAAAATGTCCACACACCAATCTCATTTATACAATGTCCACATATCAATCTCACTTATATAATGTTCATATAAAAATCATGTTAATATAAAGCCAGAAGAACAACCCAGATCGATTATTTAGAAATATCGATGAGGATTCGAAAACATAAACTCCTGCCTGGCAGGCAAACGTGCTCCCCACTCCGCTACAGCGGTTCCCCAGTAAGTTCCCTAGTGATTCAAAACTACCAGGCCCACATGAAAGTTGTGCTCAAACCTTGGTGTAACCATTCCTCTTCTTCTTTCTCCTTCTGTCCTTTACCCCCCTTTGGGGCATAGGCCCTGAATCAAACGATGACAAGAAATATCGCTGTCTCATGTAGTTCTCTCCATCTTCTCCCAATATTATTCATCTCTGAATGTAATTTATTTCTCCAAGAGTGTTTAGTTCTCGTCCTATTTGCTATTTGCTATATATACGTGCCTTGTGAATTGTAACTAGGGTAGCGTGCTAAACTTCTCTACCCAAACCCCCACTGATTGAACGTTAGTTAAATAGTCCATGTTTTGTTAGTTAAAATTTAGTTGCAAATTCTTCACAGGACGCCGCAATCAACCCCAGCATTTTGTGGCTGTTTGTGATCTCTTGGCAAGTTTATGTCAGTAGTTTGCCATTGATTTCTGAACGACGGACACCAAACTATTTTATAAATAACCCACCACACAAGTTGCGGTCTGCTGCCAAATCACACGCAGCTATGTTTCGAACGCGGTATGCGGGATTACGAACTGCGTCCGAAACTCCTTCGCCAATAAGCGGGAATATTTCGTACTAGGTTTAATTTCTGTTCACTTCCACAAATTTCCTAGTGCTGTGACAGCTCTCGGTGCTTTTTGTATTCCAATTTTAATATTTTAATCTGTGCCCAATCTTTGTCTATATTGCCAACAATCGGAGAAAACATTTCCTGTATCTTTATCGACAGGTTCTATTATTTATCTAAGATTCAATGTTAGTGAGAGCACATTGCGCTGGTTCAAAGTAAGACAAATAATTATCCGTTATTCTAACGGTAAAACCAAAGCTATCAGTGACAGAATATTACACTAATTCAAAGTATGACAAATATGTACCGAGTCTGTCAGTAAAACCAAAGAAACGGGGGTAGGTTAATTGCACTGTAATGACATCAAAGGAATCGAATTAATGAAGACATTAATGTTTAAATATTTGTTTATATATGCGTCATCGTGGTAAACGAATCTTTTCGGCAACGAAGAATTATTTGTGTTAGGAACTAGACGATAGTTAGGAATGCAGCAGTCGAGAACATGGATACAGTTTATGAGTAACAGTAATTATATTTGCTGTTAACAATATCCGAATTTTTGACTAAACATTATAAGTTGGATGTTTGATCTTAATCGTTGATCTATGTAATAATGAGAAATACATTTACACGTAACTCACTTATTTGAAAGAACCTAGGTCCAAAGTATTCCTAACTTAACTAAATTAACTTTGCATTCATGAAAGTCGCACTAGTAATTAAGGACAGAGTAAATATAAATATAATTAAATACAATTAAATATAGCTGAAATATGGTTGATAAGTTTCACTTATTCTGTAAATAGAGGAATGTTCATGCGCTGTATGATAATGTTATTTCACAGATAAAATACTTATTCAACCTTGTGAAGAATATGTCGTATTTCATGAAAACAAAAACAATCAAATACAGAGGTTCTGGAAAATCTGGGAATGAAAAGAGAGTTGATGAAAGAAATAAACAAGAGGCAATTGAAATATTTCAGCCACGTTAAAAGACAACACTCTCATAAAACCATTTCGGAGGGCAAGACTGAAGGCAAGCGAGCAAGAGGTAGACAACGATACAAATGGGAAGATATGGACGAACATCAATCTGACAGAATGTACAGTCAGGACGAGAGACAGACAGTGTTGGAGATCCATTGCAGCCAACCTTCATTGTGGAGACTGCACCCGATTGATTTATTGATTCAACCTTATAGTTTCGCAAGTATTTATCTTTTGTATCTAGCATAGAATGATTTCTTCATTGTCAAGGATCTTTGCGAAATGCAATACCGTATTGTGAGTTTGAAATTAAAATTCCACCCCCACCCCCGCCGCTACACAGTATACGTAATAATGGAAGCTAAATTTAAAAGCACATACTAAAACAAGTCTAGACGTCCACATAAAACGTGATTTGTGTGTCTGCTTACTTTATAAAATGAATTTATTTTAAAAGTGTGAGACGTACAGAACCATAAAGTATGAAGGGGAAAAACAATATCAAGTAATCGGTTCTTGTATTAACACGATCTTGAAATAATTCCCCTCCCCCGAATTCCCTAAAATTCCCCCCAGGAGGGGGGGGGGGGGAATTCCCCACCGGTTAAGAACCACTGTCTTAGCACATACAGAATCGAAACTAAGAAGAAGAAGAAAAGGAAATAAACATTAAGAGAAGTAAAAGAAGAAGACGAATCGAAACAGTCACAAGTTATATGTGTCAAGTAATTGAGAGATTCGGGTTGGCGGGATAGGGCTATCCCCTATCAAAGGAGATGTAATACGCCTCCTTTCCTCCGTCAATCTGCGGGACACCCTTGGGCAAAGTGGAGTACCCGTTTAGCCCCACCCACCCCACCCCACCACACCCCACCCTACCCATCAGGGTTACGTAAAGCCACGGAAGTAGTTGGTGAATGGAGTGTGACAGCAGCTGACAGATTGTTGTTAGTTATGGTCTGCATTCTGCTGCGATAGGCAGATGATCTCATCAGTAGAGACAATGGCTATGGCCACCGACTAGTACAGTCACTGCCCAGAAGGAAAGCAATTGCAATCTACCTTCGGCAATACTTGCCAAGAAACCTAATTATAATAGAGGGGCATATGCCTGGAAAGAGAGGAACAGGAAGGCCGAAGAGAAGATGGGTGCATCATGTGGTGTATCAGACTCGGGACATCTTGCATATTATATCCAGAGGTTTTCCGGAAGGTTGTTATGGGAGCGAGGTTTTGCAAAAGATATGCTACTTAATGAATGAATGAATGAATGAATGAATGAATGAATGAATGAATGAATTGAAAGATTAGGGGGAGAGAGTTGGGGGAAAAGGGGAGGGGGGGGGTTGGGGGGGGGGTGAAGTTCATATTTCCTAACAAAGCATAGGACAGTTGCATCAGGTTGGTATATTCAGAGTTATATATTGCAATGTTTCAACTACGTCTTGGTTTAACTAATGACTAGCCTGCACTTAAATAATTCTTTCTCTGTAACTCGCTCATTGTATGGGCATAAAGTACATGATATATCCGTACCGTAAGTTCATCTTTTACCTTTCTAAACCCATTGATACTGCCGGGCTGAAAATATTGCTGGTACAAGTTTTGTATTCACTCTCTGTAAAGTTCATGCAACATAATAGGTAAACACAAAACTTGGACCGGCAATATATTCGAACACTGCATGGTCATTATAGTATGTCCAGAAAGGAATGCCGTTATTCACGATCAATTATTTTGAAAACTGTCTGTTGCATCGTTATGAAATTTTTCCTGCCGTCTTATATTTACCCCCACCCAAGGAATATGTCTTTGATAGGTCCAAAAGCAATTTAAATCATCGAAAGCGGCGACATTTCTTTGATGTTTTGCTGAAAAACTAGTGATTTCTCGCTAACAAACTTGTTTTTACAGTAATGAATGCCCCGCCAATTCACATGACGAAAAAAGGTGTATCCGGATTCGTATGGGAGTGGGTGCAATAAAATAAGTAGCTTAAAAGTCAACAAGGTCGGCTGCATTGCACCGGGTTTTTATCCCATATGGCTCAGTTTCTTTCCGCAGCGCGGAAAGCGTCGCACAAAGCACGAACTCCGTAGCTCCAGCTACCACCCTCGAGAGTCTCCGAAAACATGCACTCGTGAAATGAAGGACGCGGCCCGGAATCGAACATACAACCTTCGGAGCCCGAGTCAGACGGCTTGACCACTTCACCGCGGAGAATCCCAAGAGGGGTGCAATGTGTAATATTAGTAGAGACAGAGAATTTATAGAGGCATGGGGTAAATAATGTGTAAATTGACAGGAAAATAGAAGGAATATATTTCTTACTTTATTTTTCATTTCCTTCTTGTTTCTTCAGCTGCTGGTTAATAATGTGTACACAAGTATTCATGTTAGCTTTTCATATTGAGTTCGTGAAAGCTTCCAAATAGCTGTGCGTTAATGTGCGTATGGAGTGACCAGAAATGATACCGCAATTTAGTCATAATATTTCCATTTTTAAGGATCTGTTCAGCTGTCTGTGTAGTTAGTTCACACGCACATAGGTGACAGACCCGCTTTGAGTCTTCGTGAAAGATTGTCTACTCTGCTGTTTACCATTCAGAGACGGAACATGACTACCATTTTTGCACTATGAAAATAGTTGTCAGTGTCTCTGTAGTGGGATTTCTTCTTAACGACCAAGATGTCGGTCCTCTTTTCATTGAAGTTTATAGATTGATTCGTATGCACGTGTGTTGTCCCATAATTTGACAACGTGTTTGCTCTCACGTTTCTTGTTATGCCACAATATGTCAGTTTCCACGGCAATATTACTCTTCTGTTGGTATTCAATGCGTTTAGTGTGTGTGTGTGTGTGTGTGTGTGTGTGTGTGTGTGTGTGTGTGTGTGTGTGTGTGTGTGTGTGTGTGTGTGTGTGTTCAATACAGTTGTTGTCACCGCTGAGGGCTTGCGGAATTGAAAATTCATCACTGTGGAATACAAACTGTTGCCATTGACATTATGCTGATGCTGTAATGTTTAGGGCCTGCAATTCGTCTGAATAGTTGGAGCAAAATATCCCAGTAAGTGTGTACGTAGATTGAGGTCTGCGATCTGCTCAGACCTTAATCTGTGTCGGACGATTCCAGTAGGTTGATGATTGCTCTCGGTTGCATAAAATTCAATCCATCCTTTCTCCAATAGTCCTCTTCCTCTTTCAACACATGGTCCTCACATTTTTTCCAGTAACTTTTATCAATATTTAATAGCGCGGACTGGATTAGTATCTTGACGTCAGACACTTTGAATGTAGTATTGGCAGCTACCACCTGTCCTTTAATTTTAGCCCACACAAGTTCTATAGGGTTTAAATGAGAATGATACGGCGCAAGTCTCAAGCAACCATGACGATGCTCTTCTATCAACTTGTCGATTAGATATTTCTTGCTTTTTTGGCGTCTGTTTTACAAGGGACAACAAGTCTAGCTAGAAATACCTTTCTGGAAATGGTATGTTTTCCATTCGGAGCCATATTTTTATTGCTCCCTTCTTGTGCTCGATGCTGTAGGTATTTTGTCTTCTTGGGCAACAACATTGATATCATGCATTGTCCATAATTGGACACGACGGTCTATCTAGGGATGGAAGCACGGTATTCTCGAGCCAATCGCTAAATACATTACCATTCATCTTATTATGATAATCCCTATTGACTGTATGCTTTGATACGAACACGAACCCAGCACTCTGTTGCAAGCCATTATGCGTATTACCAGCATGGGCCATGACCAAAAGCTGTCCTATACTTCTGGGCACATATCGCTTTATCTGTCCATCCACTGATTGCCATTCCTTATCACCTGTGTGGTGCGCATTGATCCACATTTCATCCAAATACGCTATGCTATAATTGTCTTTGCACATTTCCCTTATTTCACGTAGGTATCTGCTTCTCAAGCTCCTAAATGCGGTTGCTCGCAAAGAATATTTCTACCTCCCTTGTACTTTCTAAAAGTGAAGATAATGTCCTTATAATTTGCCACAAAGTTGTTTTGGATAGCTCTATGTTATTGTTCTTTCTCAACCAAACCCTAAGTTTTCTTACAGTCATTGTTTCTTTGGCATCCAGCCCTTTTATAATGCTGGATAATCCTGGATATAAATCCAAAATGTTATAATTTTAGGAGTCTCCGTGGCGAAGTGGTCAAGCCTTTTGACTCGGGCTCCAAAGGTTGTGGGTTTGATTCCGGGCCACATCCTTCGGTTCACGAAATTTTTCGGAGACTTCTGTGGGTCGTCGCTAAAGCTGCGGAGTTCGTGCTTTGTTCGATGCTTTCCGCGCTGTGGAATTAGACCGAGCCATATGGGATAGAACCCGGTGCAATGAAGTCGACCCTGTCGACTGTTAAGCGACTTTTTAAAGCATTTTTATAATAGCTCGCCTTATGACATCTTTGTCAAAGCTGTCTACAATAACCTTTCTACCTACCGTTTGGTTATAGCGTTGTGGTTTAATTCCAGATTCTTGCACCCATCGACGAAATGACCGTTTACTCAAACCCAATGCATGCACTGTTTTTTTCTCGGAATTTGTAATAGTATAAAACAGTTTCCTGCGATCAGCATCTATACAAAAATATGTGTACAACTTCATAGCGATGCTTTGAAGTGTATACACAATTTCGCATTCAATCCCATTGAAAAATATTCACACATTTCAATGTTAGCGATAAGTGGTAAGATTTTAAAAAAAAAAAAAAAAAATAGTAACAATAATCAGGTTTCATGAAATAACCCAGTTTGACGACACCTCTGAACAGTCCCAGTGTAAACTGCGCGGGGTTCTTGGCATAAGGCCAATCCCGTGAAAAACGTAAAATATTCAACATTGAACGCTGATTGTCTGGCTACGCTGTAATACATTTAAAATTATGCATTTCATCTCTGACCCGTAAATTATATACCGCATATAAACAAACTTTGAAATCTGCTGTAAAATCTCCAGAACAAAAATTGTTTTGTTGGGTGGACATAATGATAAGGTTTTGTGCTAAATCTCATCATTTTCCTTCAGTTGGTTACTGAGATATGGAATTTTATATTGGGGCAGACAAAAATAAACACACTATAAAAATACACCCTGTATACGGATCACCGTACGACTGTCA
>OY992887.1:89389439-89736939 GCA_963921405.1 Cepaea hortensis
ATAGGAGACGACCACTTTGTTACGGGACAGAAGCTTCAGACAATCATCCCAAGTGGCAGCATGGTTTCCATCAGGCGAGGGTGAGATTTTTAGGTTGTTGATTTATAAAGCTAATTTGTAATTTGAGCCGTGACCAGGAGCTTTTGTGGTCATGCTGATTAATGATCCTGATTTTGTATGAATCCACAATAAAACGTAATGGAAACCGACTTTACATGCGTTCGGACTCATACTTGAAAATGCAGCATGAAGAGTTCTACAAGTATTGCTTCCACCGATTTACGTCACGTCCTTTGACTTCCCCTGCAATGGCGGCCAGCACTGTTAAAGGGGAATAGTCAATGTGTTGCCAGCGTGACAGGATTCGAACTTGGATTGTTGCGGAGTGGGCTTGTTGGAGCCGCTGCCCTGTACATCAGCCGTATTCCTGGACTTACTAAAGCCGCTTCCCTGTACATCATCGTATTCCTGGGCTTACTAGAGCCGTTACACTGCGCTATCGTGTTCCTGGGCTTACTAAAGCCGCTGCCCTGTACATCATCGTATTCCTGGGCTTACTGGAGTACTGGAGCGAGCTGTTGTCCTTGAGGTCGTCGTCGCTGTGCTGCTAAACTGACCTAGCTGCTGTCCTTGAAGTCGTCGTGCTGCTGAACTGACCTAGCTGCTGTCATTGAGGTCGTTGTGTTGCTGAACTGACCTAGCTGCTGTCCTTGAAGTCGTCGTGCTGCTGAACTGACCTAGCTGCTGTCCTTGAGGTCGTTGTCGCTGTGCTGCTGAACTGACCTAGCTGCTGTCCTTGAAGTCGTCGTGCTGCTGAACTGACCTAGCTGCTGTCCTTGAAGTCGTCGTGCTGATGAACTGACCTAGCTGCTGTCATTGAGGTCGTCGTCGCTGTGGTTGCTGGACTGACCTAACCATTACTTTGCAACCGCTGACTTGCTGGAGCCTGTCTTGGTCGATTACTGAGTGCCATCGACGTCGGGAAGTAACCAGAGGATAGGACTCGCACGCCCGGTGAATTGACTATAGTTAATTATATTAAATATAATTTTGATTAATCTTAATTATAGTTGTTACTGTATGGAGCAGGACGAGGCTTCGTTAAGTCAGGTATTAGGAGGCATGGGGAGAGCTATATACAGGTTAGATATGTCTTTGAAACAACAAGGAGTGGGTACTGACATAGAAAAGTTTAATGTTCAGGTAAAAAAAAATTAAGAAATGGATGGTAGCCATAGAAAAATATGCTTTTTTGATGGGAGCTACCGACGAAGAGAAGAAGAAGATAGCGTATCAGAGTAGCTTGACACCGGTTTCAGATCACATTAGACGGAAATTAGATAGAGGGGTGGTGGAAACCTGGGAACAGTTTAAAGATGATCTAGCCCATAAATATGCAGAGATCACAGATCCCCAACACGCCTTCTCAGTTTTAAAACAGTCTAGACAGGAGAATGGAGAGAGTGTACAACTATATAGTGACAGATTAGTAAATTTGGCAGAAGAGGCATTTTTGGGACAAAACGTGCAGGGTGAAGGAGTAGAAAGAATGTTAGTGGGGATATTTGTGGATGGGTTACGCTCAGATGGACAAAAGTTTAAGTTAATGATGGAAAACCCGATAAGAATGTCGCAAGCAGTGAATATAGCTAGACAAGAGGAAAGTTTAAGAAGAAGATTTAGGTTACGAGTAGGGAGAGAAATGGGAAGCAATATTGAGCAAAGATTAGAAGTACCAATGGACATTGGTCACGCTAGAAATAGCTGGAGACGGAACAGAATAAATAATATATAAACTAGGATGGAAATTCCTCCACAGACACATAATAGAGGAGGTCAACCTTCACATAGTCGGGGTTTCTATTCGAATGGTCAATATAATCCCACTACGCTAAGGCCACGTCTTGAATCAACCTGCTTTAACTGTGGGCAGGAAGTACACTTTATAGACCGTGTCCGAATAGAAGACAGCCGCTTCACAACAACGACAGAAAGTACCGCAGGCGAGATATTAACTGTATAAATATAAAATCTGATATGACAAGGGCACGGAGGTATATGGAGAAACAACATAAAACGTAAGAAGTCAATAATTATCAGAAAACGAATTTTAATAAGAAACGATGGAACTGGCCAGCTAATAATAAAGATGCGAGAACATTGCGAGATCAATGGTTCGAGATTAGACGGTTACGATATTCACTTGCAAAGAGGGGCAACAGAGAAGATCAGGCCTATAGGACCTCAGGTAGTCAGAAGGTGTTTTCAGTTTTTAGTAACAGATAGGAAAGAGAGACACAGACACAGACAGTCAGTAATGCGGAGAAGAGTACCCAGACACAGATTGATAAAGTAGAAAAGAAAACTCAAGTGCAATCAACTAAGAAAATAGGTCGAGGAAGTCAATTCAAGGCGGTAGAAAAAAATAGAATCAGCTCAGATGAAATTATAAAAGGGAGAACCAGGTAAAATTAAAGACTCACATGCGGAGAATAGACGCGTACAGACGAGAAACGCCAGAAAGAAAATTAGAAAGAGTATTAAAGATATTAAAGATATACCTGAAGCCAGTTTACTAGTAAATGTGGGAGATGAGGCGACAGATGTATCAGACTCCTCAGATTGGGACATTGACCGGGCCATGACAGGTAATGGTAGGAATAAGAAAAATATCAGGTGTGCTAGTTCTGACTACAGAGATGTTACTTCTTCGTCTGCGGTAATATATGGTAAACATGTTAAGGTAACTATAACTAGTGAATCTTCGGAGGACTAAATAGGAAGATATAAGACTGAATATAGTGAGCAGACTGACGCGGTAAAGACACGAACAGCAAATAGAGGTAACAGAAAGAAAACAGTTAAGAAGAAAAGTGATAGGGAGGTAGCAGAAATGGAAATTAACCCGACTTGTACAGAAGATGACGCAAGGAAGATCATAGACTATATGATGTTGAGGCCAGATTACTTTACCGATTGTTACAGATATTAATAGAGACATAGATGTTAGGAGACAATCTGCTATGATTAGAGCAGCTGAAAAGTTGAATGAAAATGACATGTTTGGTGATAGAACGCGTCAAGAGATTCTGAGACGTTGGCAAAACGAATTGTGGTGTAGGATGAGTGAAGGCAGAGAGGTAGAGGTAGATTGTTGGCCAGAATAGTACAAGGTGGTAGGCTATTGATCTATTTTATATGATAGTTGCGGGTTGTGTGCGGTGTTGAGGTTAATGCGCAGTTCGAAAGAGTGGGGATGAAGAGTCTGATGAGAACTTACAAGAGTAGAGTATACGTGAAGTGTATATGGGAGTGAATTGCGGGTGGAGTAATGCTGGGTTTGAGGTGAGTTACGATCCATCACAGTAAGTGATATGTGGTGTAGAGGGCTCAGTTGTTGTGTTTGGTGCGGAGAAGATTAAAGAGTAAGGATGAGTCACGGCGGGTGATGGATAATTTGGTGAGCTGATATAGTGCCGTCTGGGGTTGTATAGAAGAGTGACTGAAGGGAGATGTGAATCAGCCCTGGAATGGTGGGAGATTGGGCAGTGCGGCTGTTATAGCCTGAGAATAGCGTGAGAAAAGTGTTGAACATTTGAGTACCGGGGTGGTTTGCGTGGTTATAGAGAATTACAAGTGCAGAGAGTATCCTTGCGTGCATGGTGTGCATAATTCAGGCAACTTTGTGTTTGGTTGTGGTGATAGGAGAGTGGATGATTTAGAATTTGAGGTGTCTTCTGTCTGGAATGTCTGGATGGAGTAGTGCTCACAGTAAGTGATGTGTGCTGGAGTGTCCGACAGATTGTAGAATTGACACGGAGAGAAGTAAGGTCATTATGAATGTTGTTACTAGAGTAGATACGTGTCTAGAGCTTTTGAAAGAGGAGTGAATGGTTGAGAAAAGTTGAAGCAAAAGAGTAGTTGGATTGTGAAAATTTTATGACATGATGACAGCTATTGAATTAACGTTTTGTTTGTTGTTTTATGAAGCAGATTCACTATCGTTGGTGGCGGATGTATTCTGATATGAGCGGGGGGGGGGTGGAGAATTGAGAGAATATAGCGAGAACGTACACTGTATGTCTCATCAGAGTGAGGTTTGTTGTGATGGGCTGTTGACAAATTTGATAATGATGGTTAGTGTGTAAAAGAGATCGGTGTGCTAGATTGTGTGTGTTGAGCTGGTTGGCCGGATGCGTTTCTGGTTGGTGTTCCGAACGTGGTCCGAGAGATGTAGGTGGCGTGAGTGCCGGCGCTGTATGGTTGAAGGAAGTTAAGAGGGAGTGGAATGTAAATAACCAGTTG
This sequence comes from Cepaea hortensis, assembly GCA_963921405.1. Lineage (NCBI taxonomy): Eukaryota > Metazoa > Mollusca > Gastropoda > Stylommatophora > Helicidae > Cepaea > Cepaea hortensis. The sequence goes on from OY992887.1 coordinate 89,393,745, forward strand.
AGCATGGGTGTGTTGCGACAAGATTAATTGAAAAATCATGGGTGGATATACGAGTATCTACCTGTTAGTGATGCTGATAAAGTAAGCTGGGAGGTAAAGAGTAACAAAGCATGTTAGAGTAGAATGTTTATTACGAGCTTGAGGAATGTAGCTGATACGAGAGAATGTAGCGTTTGTTGCATCAGGTGAACGAGGAAGTTGAATTGCGAGAATGCGTGGTTGAAAGTAAATGTGATGAATGGAAACTAACGTGTTGCGGGAGAATGTAGTGTCTGTGGCGTCAGGAGTATGTTGTGTACAAGTAGAAGTGAGGTTAGTATAGAGGTTTTCCCCAGACTTGGTACCATTACAAGTGAAGTTGGTGTAGAGGTGCTCCCAGACCTGGTACCAAAGTATCGAATTGAGATAGTCGAGTAGTGTAGAATGATATAGTAGAATACAAATGAGAAAATAAGTAGGCTGGGTTACGATTGATTAGTAGGTGGAAGTAGCTGTTAAACTTCCAGAAATTTAGATTAAAATGGTCATTTTGGTTAGTGACTGTTGTTGGGGATATATATTATTTTACGTTATTGTAGAAAACTCTGTCCGTAAAAGCGACAGAATTCGGGGGACAAAGGGTGTGTCTTTATTTGTTGACTTGGTTATTAATTGCTTCTTGTTTGGAAGGAATTAGCATTGCAGTGTTTTCAGTTAGTAGTTGCATATATTATTTTGTATAATGTTGGGGGATAAACGCTGTCCATATAAGCGACAGATTTTAGGGGGGAAATATGTTGTATTTTGATTTGTAGTCTTCATTACTTTTGTAACATTCGATGTTAGCATATTAGTTGGGCCAGTATATCTGAGTTGCAAATGTAAGTCCGAAAAAGGGACAGAATTATTATGGTATCTATGATTGAGTTATCGTTGATTAATCTTGGATTTGGTTCGAAATAATGTTGCTTTGTTTTGTGATGATAGAGTTTCATTTACGTTGGGTTACAACTTGAGGGTGTATTTGACGTTGTAAGAATGGTCAAGGAGTAACTGCACGTGATGCCCATAATAAATGGACATATTAATTGCGTCCTCGGGATGTGTTTTGTGGTTGACATTACATTTCGAGATCACTATAAGTGAAGTTACGTTCAGAGCCATAATATTAGTGATGTCCATAATAAATGGACATTTTGTGGTGGCTTCGGGTTGCTGGGTTGCTGTGGTTGACGGCATAACCTGAAGTAACTAGGAGATGGATAACGTTCAGTGCCATGAGGTTGCAGGGTTTTAAGAGATGTTGCCCATAATAAATGGACATAGATAGCATCTGGGGTTGCTACAGATATCAGCACAAACTGGGGCGGACATGGATTGAGTGCCATGAAGTAGAGGTTTTGGGAGATGACGCGGGATGCCCATAATATATGGACGGATAGAATTTGGGTTGCTGTGGATTACAGCATAACCATAGTGAACACGGGTTGGGCGACGTTCAGAGCCACGATGTTAGGGATTATTGTAGATCGTTGGGGTGATGTGGATAACGGCATAAGATTAAGTGACGTAGAAGTTAAAGGGAAAATGCCCATAATAGAGAGTATCTTTGGGTCGCTGTAGATATCAGCATAACCTGAAGTGGTCTTAGATTAATGTTCAGAGCCATGGTGAGGTGGTTAATAGAAGGTAATGCCCATAATAAATGGACAAGTTGATAGGTTTATCGAGGTTTTAAACCGACTAGGGTGAAAAAGGAGCTCAATTATGAGAGTCGTGCTTAGGTTGTTTTTAGACTTCATTACATAAAGTCTCATTGGGACAATGTAAGGTAAATGGGAGTGGTTCGAATTTTTTGTTGTAGATCCCCAATATGTAAGAAATAGTTCTTCTTTCTGTCTTCCTCAGGTGGCCACCGATTCTTTGTCTTTCTTTCCTTGAGTTTTTCTATTTTTCTGTGTGTCATGCTGTATTTTGATAATTACTGATGATAAAGTAAATGTAAGACTTGTAATGATTGAAATAGGTGTTTTTGTTACATATCTGAAAAAAATGATACAAAAGGGTAAGAGAAATAGTTGAAGATTTATAAGGTCATTAGCGAAAGGTAGCAGTGAGTGATGGTTGGGTGTTGATGTAGTCAGTAGCGGATTGCTCATGAATGACTATAGAGTGCTCAGCCCAAGAAGAAGTGACATAGGCATATAATACGAAGAAGAACCAGGGTTGATGCCTTTGAAAGGCATAAATATGAAATATGGAGATGTTTGTTTTTGAGGTATCAATGATTCTGGTATTGTAATTTTTAGGGAGTAAGTTATGATATTAGAAGAATTTTTTTAAATTAGTAGTTAGAAATAATTTAAGAGTTGAGTGTTGAGTGAATTAGAGTTGAAATAAAGATAGGATTTGTTTTAAGACTTTTTAGAAAAAGTCTCAGAATAAGAAAATGAGGAATCTGTAACAGTGTGCCACTGTTATGGATCCGCAAGGCAAAAGGTCGGGGTTCCAAAGGCAAAGCAAAGCATGGCACTTGATGTGCAAGATGAAAAGTGGTCTGTGCACGATTTAGCACTGTCTCCTGATGATGCGTTAAGGGGAGTCATAGGGGATGACCATTTGGTTACAGGGACAGAAGCTTCAGACGATCATCCCAAGTGGCAGCATGGTTTCCATCAGGCGAGAGTGAGATTTTTAGGTTGTTGATTTATAAAGCTATTTTGTAATTTGAGCCGTGACCAGGAGCTTTTGTGGTCATGCTGATTAATGATCCTGATTTTGTATGAATCCACAATAAAACTTAATGGAAACCGACTTTACATGCGTTCGGACTCATACTTGAAAATGCAGCATGAAGAGTTCTACAATTATTGCTTCCACCGATTTACGTCACGTCCTTTGACTTCCCTTGCAATGGCGGCTGTTAAACACGCTCCATCGAAAAGACTCTCTATTTTCATCAGTTCCCCTGCCTCATTAGTGTCAGGTCTTAGACATATCTGACTGAGCTAAAGTATGACAGTAGACGGTACTACCTGCTTTCTGATGGCGCCGAATGTTGGGCGGCGCTCACCAAACCCGACACCTAACATTGTAACAACGGCTTCGGGTGGAGGAGTGCAATTGGGAGGGTACAAGCCTTACCCTAGTACGAGGAAATGCAACCTAAAAACTAAATGTCATGGCAGGGCAGACCAGGCCCTAAGCCTTGGTCGGATGCTAGTATTGGATGGAAGCTCCGACAGGCGGATAGTTAGAGTATTGCTATGCTGATCCGGTAGCTTCTACAGCTTTTCTTGTTCCAGATGTATTGAATATACCGTTCCTCTGGAGCTAACTAGGCAGGCCGAAGGAGGGATCATGCTGCATGGGCAACACATGGTCTCTAAATTCAGCCTAGGTTTTGCGTTATGGAGAGGTATAATTAAATTTTACAAACTATTGTCTGTCAAGACTGCAAAAAAGACTGAAACAGAAGACATTCTGACAAAAATTCAAGAAGAAAGAGAAAAGATAGAACAGCTCAAGTCACCACAAATAAAATAAAAAACGAGACGTCAGAAACAGAAGAAACAAAGTCACAGATAGAAGAGACAGAACCTGACGAGGCCATAGAAGAGTTGGAAATAGAAGAGGAGGCAAACTAAAACGACAGCGACCAAGACTGAACGGTGGCCAGGGGAAGAGATTACTCTCCCGCAAGAACAAGCTCTCAAGCCGTCCACGACAAGGTACCAAAGAAGACCTAGAAGATTCGAAAACAGACCAAGGGGGAATCTCAAGAAACACGACGACTGGTAAAGCACCCTGAAGGAAACAACACCATAAGACTGGGCGGGAGTACAATTACACTAGGCCTCAACAAGTGTGCGACTCTGTCCAGACACGTAAAACCACAAGGATGAAACGAACACAATGACAACAAATCACAATCCAGGAAGCAGATATACGCATCTCCATTTACGAAAGAAGAAATACGAGATAGACTATAAGGGCCCCGACTATAACGAAATAGGTAAGTCGACGGTTGAACGGGCCTATTCTTCCCAAAAAATGGAATTGGAAAAAGGTACCAGTCAGTCAGGCTGCCTCATACATTATCACATCCAACGTGTCTTCAATATCCGGTGTCCATCTTCGTGTTGGTCGCTGCCTTCTAGGATACTTCAAAAACGTTGATTTTTACTGTTATCTTTTACCGGATACGATTACACTCTTTGATTGACTCTTTTAATCTGCTATCCATTATTTGATAAAATGACCGCATCATCTTCATATTTTTCTTGAGTTCTGGAGTTCGTGACTGTACATCGTACGAAAATATCTTTGCTGTGGTTTTTTATTTTTTTTTTTTTTATTTCAAAAACCCAGTAGTTACTCTTTTTTTTTTCCTCCCCGTGAGCTCTCTGATATGTCTGTGCATTTTTTTTTAAATCTTTAATTGAATGCAATTCCATTTTCTTGCACTGCTCGTTTGGCCAACTTTCTTTTTCCTTCACACGTGTATCTGTTATTTCATTTATCTTATCATTCTATGTTTTATTTTGTCCATCAACTTTAAGATTTTTTCAGTCATCTATTTTTTCTTAGCTTTTCTGCTTCTCACTGATAATATTTCTTTGTTTGTGGAATCCCTTAACATTTCCCATTGTTCAAGTATACTCTGTAGTTTAGCTATTGCATTATATCTATTTTTCACAGTCACTCTGTATTGTTCCTGAATTTCTTTATCTGCTTTCAGAACATCTTTATTAACTCGCATGTTCTTAATCACTTTTTCCCCCTCTTCAGACTTATTTTTATTTTTCCATATAGCGGTACATGATCCCTATAACAGTCAGCACCAGGCACTGTCTTAACATTAATTGTCACATTTCTAAATCTTTAATTAATAAGTATGTTGTAAATGTGGTTAAGTATGTTCTTATCAGGGCTTTTTCATATGTACAGTCGTCTTTTATTGTGTTTAAACCAGGTGTTTAACGGCAAAAGTGGAAGATGATGATGATGATGATGATGATGATGATGATGATGTTGATGATGATGATGATGATGATGATGATGATGATGATGATGATGATGATGATGGATGATGATGGATGATGATGATGATGATGATGATGATGATGATGATGATGATGATGATGATGATGATGATGATGATGATGATGATGATGATGAAACCAGGTGTTTCCAATTATCATATCATTGATATTTGCCCACACTATTAGTTTCTCTCCTTTTTCATTTCTTGTACTTAAACTATTATTTCTTACTACATTCCTGGATTTTTCCCCTTCCTACTTGTGCATTAGTATTATTTATATTTCTTGTGATTTAATTTGCGTCACAATCATTTCTAATAAAGTTGATACATATCCTTTACAGGACGTAGCAATCAGCCACAGAATTTTTTGGTTGGTCGTGATTTCTGGGCAAGTTTAGTTTAGTTTAGTTTAGTTTAGTTTAGTTTAGTTTAGTTTAGTTTAGTCGACGGATCAACATCACAGCATACGAGTGTAACCCATAAGTGCTACGGTTTGCTCCTAACTCAAGCCCGAGTCCAGAGAAACTCAGCTCAGTGCACGAACTCCGTAGCACCGGCCAGGATCCTGAAATATTTGGGTAGATTTTTTTAAATTAACTCGAAATTTTGCCCGGGCAGCGCCGTTATGCTACTCTTTTTTTTTTTTCGAATTCCAACTGCAAAGGGATTGTTTACATGCACAACAATACACATAGTCGTCCGATCTCGCTACCCAGAGAGCAGGGAAAATTTTCTTTGTAGTTCTATTTGTCCCTCTCCACAATTTATTCAATTATTTTAGTCTTTGAAGAGCAATAGATATTCGTCTTTTAACTTCTTTTCACCTATACCATTTCGTAAAAAAGCCAACGCATGGCATCTGCTACCAAATTTCCCGCAGCTGTGTTTCGAACGCCGATATGCGGGATTACGATCTGTAACACTTTCGTCACGGAATAACTTGTGTAGTATCAGGATAAGGAAAATAGGACACAATGTATGCATCCACGTTTTCACTTTTATAAATTAGATCTCTGTTTTCAGTCAATGTATTTTCATTGGTATTTTATTCTAGTGTGTAGTTTTACTGCACATTCATACCTCAGCCCTTTGGCTAACATCAAAGTGTAGATTTATCTGCACTTGACCTGGCCAGGGCGCAGAAGCGGTCATCCAAAATGACAAACATAAATCACCAAATCACTGACCACTAACACTGGCAGACAGGCCTTGGTGGACCACAATTGGCCGAAAGGCACATAGTGTGAATAAGCGGCCTCAAAACAATGCATACATGTATATTCATGGATATATAATATTTAGTAATAGTTATATAGCAATGATTTTTAATTTATTTATAGCATTATTAATTAGCATTTCGCTTCTATTATAAGGTAATACCTGCTTTCTCTCAGCGCCGAATGTCGGGCGGCGCTTACCAAACCCGACACCCCACATTGTGCCAACGGCTTCGGGCGGAAGAACGCAATTGGGAGGACACAAGCCTTATCCTGGTGCGAGGAAATGCAACATAAAGACAAAATGTCATGGCAAGGCAGACCAGGCCCTTAGTTAGCCTTGGTTGGCAGCTGATCTAGGATCAAAGCTCCGACAGTCGCACTGTTAGAGGATCGCTTTGCTGATCCGGCAGCTTCTGCAGCTTGTCTTGTTCCAGATGTATTGGTGTTACCATTCTTCTGGAGTGAACTAGGCAGGCCAAGAGAGGAATCATACTGCATGGGCAATACATGGTCTCTATATTTTAACCCAGGCTTTGTGCTATAGAGAGGTATAACTCCATCCCTGGTCTTAACTTGTCTCGGAATCAAAGCGAGAGGTAGCAGTTACGGGTTATAAGTCTATGTTAATTGGCGCAGACATGGGGCGCCACGGGTTGCCTCTAACGCTGGGAGACACCTACAGGTGTCACTGGTCAGCTACCGCCCGCCTTAAGCTGGGCAGGCCCCGACCAATTTGGTGCTGATCCGCCACAGCCTGCCTATTTTAATGGGTGATTTTGGCTAGAACAAAATCTGAATAGCAGGCTGTTAAACCAATGCACCAGGCACTAATAAAAAAAAAATAGAAATCTCAAGCTACGGTATCCAACCTGGAACATAAGAACCATGTGCCCAGAATTTTCCCTTGACCTGACAAATACTGACGATGTGAATAAAACGGCTGTGAGTGATACCGAACTCAAACGTCTTAACATTGACATTGCTGGCCTGCAGAAGACTCCCCTCGCTGAGGAATGGTCACTTAGGGAAAACAGTTACCCCCTTTTTTTGGAAGGGTAGAGGGCAGGCAGAAAAAAGGCAACATGGTGTGGGCTTTGCAGTGAAGAATTCGCTACTGGGAATGATTGAAATTCCATCTGGAGGTAATGAAAGACTATTATCCCATGCGCTTGGCAACGTCTTGTTGTTTTGCCACCATTATCACTGCATATGCGTCGAAACTTGCTTCCTCTGATGATGTGAAGGATTCGTTCTATGAGGAGCTAGACTCTATGAACAAAGCAGTTCCAAAATCCGACTACATTTATATGCTCGGTGATTTCAATGCTCGTGTGGGCAAGGACTCGAGTTCATGGCCAATGTGCATTGGAAAATACAACATCGGCCGCATGAATGAAAATGGGCAAAGGCTGTTAGAGCATTGCACCAGAAATGACCTATGTATTACAAAATCCTTATTTAAAACAAAAGATCTGCAAAAGGTCAATGGAAACATCCAAGATCCGGCCATTGGCATCAGCTGGACTTCATCATCATGCGGAGACAACACCTGAACCAAACATCATTAACTCGAAGTTACCACAGTGCTGACTGTGATAGGATCATTCTTTGGTTGTTGCGAGAGTTAGACTGAAGCCAAAAAGAATCTACACAGCTAAACACAAATTTAGCCCAAGGATTAATGTTATTACCACCCACGATCCTGATAAGTGCTTTGAGTTCCACAGCAACTTGCAGACGCTGTCACTGATACATCAGAAAATTGTACAGCAAGTGAAAAGTGGGGTAAACTTATGGCAACTCTTTATAAAACAGCGGTAGGGGTTTACGGCACCGTGGATCATAAGAGCCAGGACTGGTTTGCTGCAACCTGTCAGAAACTGCAGCCTTTGATTGATAAAAAGAAGATATATCTCTTAAGAAAAAAGGAAAGAACTACGCGTAACACTCTCAGTGAGCAAGTTAGGAAGGATGTGGAAAAGGTTGCCAGGCAGTGTGCAAATGACTATTGGATCAAGTTACGTGAGTCCATTCAAAATGCAAGTGATAAGGGAAACATCAGAAGCATGTATGAAGGGATAAAGAAAGACTGTGGTCCAATATTCAAAAGAAGTGCACCACTGAAAACCTTGACTAGAGAAATCATCACTGATAAGAAACAGCTGATGGATAGATGGGTAGAAAACTATATAAAGCTTTACTCAAGTGAGTCCAAATTAGCGGATGATACCCTCAACGCCATAGAGGCCCTGCCAACTCTTGACCACCTGGACACGCTTCCCACCACAACAGAAGTTAAGTGTGCTATAAATGAACTTGCATCTCGCAAGGCTTCAGGTAAGGATGAGATTCCAATACAGGTTATCAGGAGTGGGCAAGACACACTCACTCTACAGATCCACCAGCTAATAGAGCTATGCTGGCGAGAAGGACAAGTCCCACAGGATTTCATAGACGCAACATTGTACAAGAAGAACGGCGATCGGAACGACTGTAACACCCACAGGGGTATCTCACTTCTGTGTGTTGTTGGAAAAGTATTTGCCAGAATTGTCCTGTGCAGACTCCAAGTCCTGGGAGATCAAGTCTATCCCGAATCACAGTGTGGCTTCCGACAGAGCCGGTCAACCATTGATATGATATTTTCATTGCGACAAATGCAAGAAAATGCCGTGAACAGAATCAACCACTGTTTATTGCCTTTATCGACCCCACAAAGGCAATTGATTTGGTCAGTCGTGAGGGTCTGTTCAAGGCACTAAAGAAGATTGGCTGCCCACCAACTCTTCTGTCCATTGTGGAATCGTTCCACACAGGCATGAAGGGTATAATAAAGTTTGATGGTGCAACTTCAGAAGAGTTTGAAATCAAGAGTTGAGTTAAGCAAGGTTGTGTACTAGCTCCCACCTCTTTGGAATATACTTTTCACTTCTACTGAAATGTGCCTTTCGTGATCAGGATGGTGGTATATACATTCACTCACGCTCAGATGGCGACCTCTACAATGCTCAGAGATTGCAGGCCAAGACTAAATTTAGGAGGGTATTGATCAGAGAGTTGCTTTTTTGCAGATGGTGCTGCAATTACGACCTACTCTGAGGAAGAATTACAACGTCTGCTATCTGCATTCTCCAATGCTTGTTCTGAATTTGGTTTAACAATTAGCAAAAAAATGGAGTCACAGATTATGTCACAAGGTGCACGTGGGGTACCATCAATCTTTATTAACGACGCCGAATTAGAGACAGTAGACCATTTTATACATCTAGGATCAGAGGTAAACCGCAAATTATCCCTAGATCAGGAAATCAACATCAGGATTGGTAAGGCAGCTACAGCAATGAACAGGTTTTTAAAAAAATAGTCTGGGAGAACAGGAAGCTTAGTGTCACAACAAAAGTCCTTTTCTATCAAGCCTGTGTCCTTAGTACTCCTCTTTATGGCAGTGAAGCCTGAACAACTTACTCACACCAAGAGAAACCAAGACAAAATCACAAATACTGAAGTATTCGAAAGATCAGGTTGTGTGACGGTATATTCCATGCTCAGTCTTTCCCTTGGTCTGTTCCCCTCGATCTTGCCAGTTGTCACCAAGTTCTCCAAATCATTTCTTCTCATAACATGCCCAAAAAATTACTACTCCAGTAGGGTTTATATTGTTTACGGTCTCCTCTTGGTACTGTTTCTCGCGCTGCCTGTAGTATGCATTTCCCAACCTCTTCAACTACTTTATTTATGTCTTTCTCTGTGTTCAGGTCTCTAACCAGTATGTTGGTGCGATTCTTGTACATTACCCAGTCTGCTTTCTTGTAGTTCCACCTCGAGAAGGTGCTGCTTTCACTTACAAGCTCATTTTCTACAGTTAGAAAGACTGGCCGATGACCACTGCCACCAAGTTGTTTCCCAACAATCCGTGCAATGTTCCACTCCAGGTCTGGTGAATGAAAAGCCATGTCAGGGTTGTAGTGCCCCATGATCTCGAGTAGAAAGTATGTGGGTCGGACGGCTTGTTAATCAAGATTAATCTATTCTCATCCTGCCAGTCTTCCAGTCTCTCGTCTCTCTTGTCCATGTGATCATAGCCCCAGCTCTGCGAGTGGCTGTTGAAATCGCCAGACACAATAATTTTTTTCTGTTAATGCTAGTGTGTCCAGTGCCTGTGGGGGTCACTTGGACAGTAGTAATTGATCCTATGTAGGTCTGTATTGCCTGTATTATGCGCGGGAGTGAGAAGAACATCTGTACAAAATTTGGTCTCAATCGGATGGACCGTTCGGGAACGCATAAAGGACAAACAAACAAACAAACATTGTCTTTATATATATATATATATATATATATATATATATATATATATATATATATATATATATATATATATATATATATATATATATATATATATATATATATATACGAATATAAAATCGTATAAAATTACATAAGGGTTTTAAAGAGGTCACTTCCAATCTTAGAAAACTAAGATGGGGAAGCTGGGAACTTCGTCATAGGAGTGCTTCCACATCTGTTCGTGGTTTTTTGTAGTGTGAACTGCATGCTCAGAAAAATGGCGGCTGGCCGGTCGCTGAACAAAACTAACTAGGTTGACTTATGAAGTAATGTGTGGCTGTTGGTTTTCTGCTGTGACTGCCGCTTCCATCGACGATGAACTGTTTCTTTCGTGACGGACTTTTGTGTTGGCATTCTGGCATTCGGGAATTATGCATTGTATACCTGTGCATGCTGTTATTTTGTCAAGACTCCTGACTGTTCCACTTTTAACATGGAGCAATGATAAGCACTTTGTGTGATATTCACTGGCATAGGAACGGAGCACAATGGAGCGAAACTTTGCCGTGAAGTTGGAAGTTTGTTCAGAATAAATTCACCCAAAAAGAAGGGGGAAAAAACGAACTGCAATCCCTTCACCTGCCAAAACCGTTGTCTGGCACATGTGATGTCTTTATCATTCACACACACTACGACAGTATGTTCCTCGTGTGGCTTTTACGCTGTTTATAGCTTCATAGCTTCTGGTGTCTTGTATTCATTCGCTCGCTGGCTCGGACAATTACAGATGCAAATGAGACAACATTTAGACCTTCTGGCGCCTCTGTCCAATCTATATTCCCCAACTGTCTAGTTTTCACATGCTTTATTTACTGTATATTGAGTAGCTTGGAGTCAATTTACATTTTATATTGATATATTCAGTATTTTGTGAACTTTTAGTATGCCATACTTCACTTGAAGTATCATATAATTCTACGGTAATATCTTTATTAAATGCAGGTGATTCATTTCATCAACATGAATTGAAACGTTATGTTTGAGTTCATTTCTCGCCACAGGTTTCTTCTTCTTCTTCTTCTTCTTCTTCTTCTTCTTCTTCTTCTTCTTCTTCTTCTTCTTTTTCTTCTTCTTCTTCTTTTTCTGCGTTCACCCGGTGTGTGTGTGTGTGTGTGTGTGTGTGTGTGTGTGTGTGTGTGTGTGTGTGTGTTATTTTTCAGATGTAATTGCGGTGTATTGTTATGCACCCCTGGGCCTAGGACCTTAGGCCAACACATCCGACTTTTGCGTGCGTTTTTGACCAGGTTAGCATTCCTGGGGGACTCTTACTTTTGTGGTGCCGTCCATATCCCAGCTGGGCAAGTTAGAACTGTCGAATACTTCACCTTCAATGGAAGGCAGGGACAGTCCATGGGCATTATCCGCCATCCAAGGGAGGTTTCCATAGTTGCAGAGCCGACACACAGCGCTCGGGTGCTGGGTTCACCGAGGGAATCGCCACGTCCTGTTCATGGCTGCTTTAATTCCTCACTTCAATATATTGGGCATTTCGTTCGCTTCGGGCCGCTCCCCGCACAAACCAGGCCGGTCTGCAGACAGTATCAAATCAGCGAGCTTTCGATTCGGACATGTGCTAGTCGTTGTGCCCGGAAGACAATGTAGTCCGAGTTGTTCCGGGCACGACAGACATTCGGAAAACTAAATAGTCAGAGCTGTTACGGGCACGACGGACATTCGGAAAAAGAGCTAGTAAGAGCTGTTCCGGTCACAAGGACATTCGGAAAACTAGATAGTCAGAACTGTTCCGGGCACGTGGGACATTTCACTCGGACGCTTTTTCGTTGTGCCAGTTTTAATTTGCCACCCTTAGGCCTGCACATCCGACTTCGGCGGACGTTTTTGATCAGTTTAACCATCCTGAAGGTTTCGATGGACATTTTGTTGTGGTGTTGCCCACATCTCAGGTGGTCAAGTTAGAGCGGCCATAGACATCACGGTCAACCCTCAAGGGAAGGCATGGACAGACCATGGGCATTCCTCGCTATCCAAGGAAGCTTCCATAATTGTAGAGCCGGCACATAGTGCTTTGAGACTGGGCTCACCCTAGGAATCGCCACATCCTGCTCAAGGCTGCTTTAAATCCTAACTTCTATATATTGGGAATCCCATATGGCTCGGTCTCTTTCCGCAGCGCGGAAAGCGTCGCACAAAGCACGAACTCCGTAGCTCTAGCGATGACCCACAGGAGTCTCCAAAAAAATTCACTCGTGAACCGAAGGACACGGCCCGGAATCCAACCCACATCCTTCGGAGCCCGAGTCAAACGGCTTGATCACTTAGATTTACATTTAGATTATATAAATTTTAAAATAGAAATGTAGTTCCATATACTTTCAAATTAGAGGTCATTTTCATACAAATATTACAATATATATATCAATCAATCAATCAATCATGTGCCATGCCGGAAAGCGTGGGCGGTCATGATTCGCCATTTAACTCGATCACCAGAGTCGTGGATCAGCTCAGTGTTCCTGTCTCGTCCATGCCATATATATATATATATATATAATACGAATAATAAACGTTTAAAATCAGAGATCGGTTTAAATCACATGCAAAATTAAAAGTTATAGTTGCATATAAACCTGAAATATAGATAACTCATACAAAATTAATGGGAAAAGAGCAATGGAAAGGCAAGGAGATAAATACCTGGATACCACAACCATGTAGCATAAACAAGGCAAGAGTTGAGATGAGTTTAGTTGATTTGAGTTGAGTTGAGTTAAGAACCGACATTACAGCACTAAGGACATTCCCATGCGTGTTCCGTCCCCTCGTTCAACAGCCAGCGAAGAATTATATTACTAATCGTTCCCACCGCTATCTGACTGAAAGTTCTCATGATCTGCCCTCTCAGTTTTGAGATTCTTTCAGAACCCCTGCTTATCTCCAACAATCTCATATTTTCCACATATGGGTTCTCAATCTGTTCCCCCACCCTCTCCACCTGGTCCCACGGGCGCACGACCACCCCTCCTTTGTCCATAGGTAATCTACTACCAAGAGGTGCATTCCCTAAGATCCTTTCAGCCTGTTCATTCCCCCACACTCCCACATGGTCAGGGCAAAATATCCATACAATTCCCACAATATGTGACCTCTGAAGCATCAAGGCAAGAACACGGGCCTGGCCCAAGACTGGTGATTGTGTTTAGATAGCAAATCATGACATTTCCACTCTTATCGACACAGCACATGATGATGATGATGATGATGATGATGATGATGATGATGATGATGATGATGATGATGATGATGATGATGATGATGATGATGATGATGATGATGATGATACAAAACTTTCCATTTGTCTTATCTCTTTGTTAACATGGCGACAGATGATGTTTTTGAAGTCTTTGTCTAATCAAGAAGAACCACTTGCTGAAGATGCCTGCCTTCGGATATCTGGAATAAAGTCTAAAACTTCATAAGAATTCATAAATCGGGGGCTTATTCTTCTCTTTATAGTTCTGACTGGTCGATGGTGATCATATATAAAACTGCAGGGGTCTGTTGCTTTCTTTGTTGAACTTTCCTTATTCAAAGATAACTGCTTAATACTATCATTCTCACGTGACGCTGGAGGCGAAATAGATCTCTTGGGAAGACAGTTTGGTCGTGAAGAACTTCTGAGTACTTGGCGTATAGAGTGTTTTCTTGGTGAAGATGCAATCTCAGTTACATCTTCCGGAAGCTTTTGTCTCTGCGTTGTATTTATATGCCAGTTCTTACTTTCTGTAGTATAGCTACCCGTAGTTGTCACTTTTCTCCATTTCAGTGGCCTGCTTTGAATGTTTGCTTGTGGGTCACTTAACAGATATCTGCAGCTATTTACTTTTAAGAGTGTCAGCGCAGATTTTGATGAATAAATACGGTTGACTGGTTGGGCTAAATCTGATAATTTTGACTCTGGGGGATCATTCGATGCTGTATCTTTTATGATCGTTTGTCCAAATGTTGCTTTAGGTACGCGTTTGTCATTGCTTCCAGGCTTTTTATTTAGGATAAGCTTGTCTGTGGTTTTTGAAACCTCATAATATAAACCTCCCTCCGAAAGATGAGAATGACTTTTCATTATATTACTACCTAAACGAGAGTAGAGAAAATCTGCATTTGCCATGTCGCCTATATGTCTGTTCTTATCACCTTCTTCGATTTCATTTTCAGGTATGTCATTTTTGTTCCAGTGTTGTTGTTTCTTATTCACTTGTTTCTTGCTGTCGTGTTCCCTTGTATGATGATGATGTCCCTTTTCAAGTTGTATAGATAAACCTTGTGTTTCTGTTTGTTCTTGATATGATCCAACAGCTTCAGTATCAACTTCCGTCATTTTTTGTGTCTTTTCTTCACTTCTCAGGCGTGCCTGTACACTTTCTTTGCTATCAGCGCAAGAAACAGTGTCGCCAAAGTCATCATTACTGTCATCGGAACCATCCTCCTCCTCTGAAAATGTTGTTGGCTTTGGACGTCTGTGCCTTGGAGTTCTGTCTGGGAGGTGTACGAAGGGAAATACATTTCCTTCTAGAAGATCGATCATTTGCACGATATTCAGGAGACCTCTGTCATACGCCATTTGCCGGCAGGTCAGGTCATAGCGATCGATTCTTATTCCTCGGGGTGTCCCTCTTAATTCCTGAAAGAAATTATTCAAAAATACAAGGTTACATTGCTTCTACATTGTAATCTTTCTGCCTCATGCAGTTGTTCCTTTACCTCTTTATGTTACGAAGAGCTGTTACTTAAAATTATACATACTTGAGAGAACAAGTGATAACATAAGGTCTGTATTGGACAGAAGGGGTTAACGTAAAAACTATGGTATACAGTTTTGACGGAGCAGTCTTGATAGACAACAATAAGGTAACAACTAAAGCAGACAAAATTAACGTAGTAAGCATAGTTGCAACAGTTGTCAATTATCAGATTTAACTTGTAACAACTATATCAGACAAAATTAACATAAAATAAATTCCAGAAAATGGAATATGATTTGTGTCTGTGGTGTAATAGGACCATCAAATTTGTGTCTGTGATGTAATAGGACCATCACATTTGTGTCTGATGTAATAGGACCATCACATTTGTGTAAGTGATGTGCTAGGACCATCACATTTGTGTCTGTGATGTGCTAGGAATATCACATTTGTCTTTATGATGCGCTAAGACCATTACATTTATCTCTGTGATGTGCTTGTTCATTCACATTTGTGTCTGTGATGTTGTCTGTGATGTAAGGACCATCACATGTATGTCTGTGATGTGCTAGGACCATTACATTTGTGTCAGTGATGTGCTAGGCCATCACATTTGTGTCTGTGATGTAAGGACCATCACATGTATGTTTATGATGTGATAGGACCATCACATTTGGTATGCCTGAGTATATGTAGAATTAGGTGGTCAGTACTTCCCTCCAGTAGCAAGAGACGAGCCCAGGAATCGAGACCTCGTCGCACCGCGCTCATAACACTGTCCGATCAACTTCCTAGCCGTTGCACCAACTTAGAAGAACACCACTATGTATAGTTTTTTTTAAACACTATTACTATTATCTTACCATTACAGCTATACTATACGTATAGTTTTTCGTTATACACGTTACTACTATCCTTACCATCAGAGCTGTACTGTACGTATAGTTTTTTCAAACACAATTACTTTTATTCTTACCATCACAGCTGTACTGTACGTATAGTCAACTCCATTGTCCAGCAAAAACTCCGCCATGTCCTCTTGTCCGTGTCGAATGGCCGCCATCAAAAGGTTCTCCTTGAACTGGAGTGACAAGTAACAGATTATAAATGTACACGCCAAAGGTGGCAATGAAATTGTGAAGAAATGTAATAGAAAACTAGTATCTTTGCGTTCAATCGCTGTGAACTTGAGCGTAGTCCATACACGTTCTACTACTACTAGTGACTGGACTGAATTTTGCACACATCCGGTGTGTTGATGCCGAGGTATGAGGGTTCTTCTTCTTCTTCTTCTTCTTCTTCTTCTTCTTCTTCTTCTTCTTCTTCTTCTTCTTCTTCTTCTTCTTCTTCTTCTTCTTCTTCTTCTTCTTCTTCTTCTTCTTCTTTCGTTCGCTTGAAATATGTCTATAACTGCAATGTTGTCTCTTGTATGAATCTATCAGTCTTTTTTAGTTCACTCAGCGGCCCATGGAGTTTATCAGGTTCGCCTGGATATGTTGTAGTTTGGGCAGTCCTGGAGTATGTGCTCTGCTGTCAGTGACGCCAAACCACATGTGCACATGGCTGAGTCACCAATCTTGACTTGTGTATACATATGGTTGCGTAATCTATTGTGTCCTGTTCTGAGGATTCAACCATTACACCGGACAGTTGGACTAAAATGTTGACCTCTCGTCCTTGATTTGGGGACGTAAGTTGCAAATTGTTCTTAAGTGGGAGTGGGTTCGCCTGATGGCAAGGGACACTGTTAATAGAGAAAGCTAATCCACGTGCAAAATTAAGTCAAACACTACTAGAAGTAGTGTGTACATGTACGGACTACGCTTGAGTTCAAAAGAAAGCGAGAGCAAAAAAAAACTTTTTTTTTAAATGTTACCTTCATGACAATGTATTACATTAATGTAGTTTTGGAAAGAACATTGTGGAAGTAGCAGCTTTTACAAAGAGAAATGGTTACGCACATCAGAAGAAGACAAATCATATTATTTGGGCACATTATGAGATGAGAAAGTTCGAGTAAATTGGGGCTGGCGGAAAATAGGAGGGAAAGAAAGATAAGGGGAGACCAAGCGAGAAGATACTTAACAGATTGACATCATGGCATGGAGGAACATCAGAACCAGAAGTGACCGTCAGTACTCGAGACGGAAAAATATGGGAAAACATGATCACCAACGCCACTTGGCATAGACAACAAGAAGAAGACCAACTAACTTTAAAATTATATATAAAACACTGTGAGACCACCGACAACAAAATCAAGTGCCTCAATAAGAAAATGCCATGTACTTAAAGAGTTAAATAGCTCTAAGCGTTATTATTATTGGCATTAAGATATAAGACAAATGACAATACTTCTGTTAATTCGTTCATTTTTCAAGTGTGCTAATTAATCAACACCTCTTATGTGATTTTACTTCTTAAGTTTAGTTAGCGCATTCTAAAGAAATCTGGCAAAGCAATACTGTCCCTTATACGTGTATAAATAAGAGAAGAATATCCTGAAATGGTACATATAGCGTGTTCTGCCTTACGGCTAACGTCCGGTCCCCAACTTCCTGGATAGGCCTTTGAACCGTTAAGGCCTCTGGAGTGTTTATGCTTGTGGCTACGGTTTGCATTCGCATTTTCCTCATGTTGGGCTGGTAATGCATGGTTCCGTCGCCCAGCTACTGAGTTGAGTGCGTGGCGCGACACTATGAGCTGTGAATTTCCTGCGAAATGCTTTTACATCTGTCCGCGGTTGTTTGTAGCGCTAACTGCATGTTCGGAACGATGGCGGCCGGCTGTTGCTGAATTCACTGGTTTGCCTTTTCGGTTCACGAGTGCATTTTTCAGGAGACTCCTGGGAGTCGTCGCTGGAGCTACGAAGTTCGTGCTTTGTGCGGCGCTTTCAGCGGGTCGCCCTGCAGAAAGATACCGAGTCATATGGGATAAAACCCGGGTCAATGAAGTCTTTCTGGTGACTGCCAATTCCATCGACGATAAACTGCATTTTTCGTGGAGGACTTTTGTGGTGGCATTCTGGAGGCGGCATTATGCACAATGTACCTGTGTGGGCTGTCGGCGTGCCGAGACTCCTGTCTTTTCCACTTTTCAAATTGGACAGCGCGGAGCATTTTGTGTGATATTCACTGGCACAGGAATGGAGCATAATGGGGACGACCAGTTGCCGTGAAGTTGGAATCGCGACTAACTAACTAACTAACTAACTAACTAACTAACTAACTAACTAACTAACTAACTAACTAACTAACTCTTGTAATGTTAACGAACACATTAGAAAGACCTTAAGGTAGTGGAGATATAGTTTTTAATACGAACGTTGGAAATACTCTGAACTGTCAGAGCAATAACAAAGATTACCTGGAAGAGTTTAACAAAATATGAATAGTATTCACAATTATGAAATTAAAATTTAATTTTTCGCGATGCAGTTTATTGCTATGGGTCTGTGATGTGATATGTAGATCACATTGTGTAGGCCTGAATACACGGATGAATTGGTGGTTAATATTTCTCTCAGTTGGCAGGCGATGAGCCCTGACGTTGAACTCTCGTCCGACCGCGTTCATGACATTATCAGCGAAGTTCCTATCAACATCACTCGCCACACAATTACAATCAATCAGTCAATCAGGTGCCGTCTCCACATGAAGGTTGGCAGAAACTGATCTTCAACACTGTCTCTCGTCTTGATTGTGCATTCTATCAGATTGCTGTTCGTCCATCTTTTGGCGTTATCTTCCCACTTATATTGTTGACAACCTCATGCTCACTTGCCTTCAACCTTGCCCTCTAGTATGGATTTTATAAGTGCTATGTCTTTTAACGTTGCCGAAATATTTCACTTGCCACTTTTTTATTTCTTACATCAACTCTCTTTTCATTCCCAGTTTTTCTAGAACTTCTGTATTTGATTAATTTGTTTCTATGAAATATGACATTATATTCTGTATATCCACAATTCTGTAGACGTACTTATAAGAAAAAGACAGTATTCTTTTATCACCAATACAATGTAATCAGTGCAATGTAAACATGTGTACCATCGGTACAGCCTGACCATTGCAATGTACCAGTACAATCGGTACAGCCTGACCATTACAATGTAACCAGTACAATCCGTACAGCCTGGTCAGTACAGTGTATCCAGCACGGTATAACCAGTAGAGTCTGGCCAGTATAGTGTAACTGCACTGTCGGTACAGACTGATCAGTCACTGTAGACCGTAGAGTGTTACCAGTACACTCTGACCAGGAAGACCAGTACTGGACCTTCAGTGCACTAATAGCCAGTGCATGATCTACTAAAGTATCTCGGAGTTCACAAATTAGCTAATGCAAGAACTCACCCAGATCATGTTGATGTCAGAGTGAGACTTGTCAAGGCACTCTTCCAATGCATCGACGTCTCCGCTTTTAACAGCTTCATACATGGCCTGCCGTTAGAGAAGTTAAAAACTATGCAACAATGTAAACCTATAAGGCCAGTGAAGAGTGAATAAATACACAAGTATTGTTTGGCGTTCATATAAGTAGAGGAAAGAAGCAGGGATTAGAGGACGCAATAGACAACATAACAATTGAAAACTATAGTTATCGACCGGGATTCGAACCTGTCACCTCCAAATGACGACAGCGCCTTGTGTAGGAACAAGTGTACTTTGACGCGTGACCAACTAGGATGTCTTTATTAGCTAGGTCTATCATTCACGTGAACCCAAAACGAAAAAGGAAAGAGAAGGATGTCTTCATTAGCCTGGCCTATCATCCACATGAACCTACAACGATGGAATATGGGCAAAATTCGTATCTAACAATTTAAATAGGTATCAGCATTTTATATTAAACCAGCATAGTTCAAATAACAAACACATCAGACAGTAATGCTGTGTCCAGTATATTAACGAACATTTAAACAAGAGAAATGATTGGTCGGTTCTTATGTTGTGCACTGGTTACACATAAAAGCCAATTTGGGAGCCCTTTGAGGCCACTAAGACTGTTCATAAATGTGAAGATTAAACAGCACGAAAGGGATTACACTTTCAGTATATAATTGCAATGTTAATAATACAACTTCCTAACAGACGTTTCTTAAGTAAACATTATAATGTACCATTTTAAGTTAGTTATGCATCAAACATATACACACGGATATAACTTTATTTAGATAAGTTTACGTGCAATTTAACTGTTGACCTACCAGACGCTACTTGAGCATGACAGAAGTTGTATCAACAACAAAACTAATAAAATTACCAAAATCCACGCTAGGAGTCTTGATTTGCATGCATATTCAAAAAACTAAGCAATTTGCATATAGCTACACATACAGGGGTGGTGTTGAAATGCAATGGCTATCACGCTTGCGCGCAGACTTATGGTCATGTTTTTGAACTAAGATAGGAGATGCTGGACATCATGGCAGGGAGGAACATGATTGACAGACAGTACACGAGACGGGGGGCTCTTTGTGATCAGACATTATCACCATTTCAACACGGCATGGACTATAGGAATAAGTTAGTTTATTATTATTATTATTATTATTAATATTATTATTATTATTATTATTATTATTATTATTATTATTATTATCATCATCATCATTATTATCATCATCATTGTATTTTATGTGTGCTGATCCTGACAGATTTGTACATATTTTAAAATAAATGTGAATGATATTCTTTCGCACCATTGAATATATAGCCGGCTCCGTAGGGATGGACTTTGCGGAGACAGTTCGTAATCTCGCAGCTGAAACACAGCTGTGGGCGATTTGGCAGCAGACCGCCCTACGTTGGTTTATTATGAAATGGTATGGGTGCCGGTCGTTCAGAAAGCAATGACAAACTACTGAACGTAAACTTGCCCAGGAATCACGAACAGCCAAAAATGCTGTGGTTGACCCTACGTCCTGTATAGGATATGCAACAACAACATTGAATATATGATGCTGACCCCCCATATTTTACAGTAACTACCACTCCATGTAGGATAAAGTCAATATCACACAGAACGCCTTTACTTGTGAGGTCTCTTCTGGGGACCGATTTTAGGCTGGGTCGATATAGGAAGAGAGCAGTGGTAGCGAAGTGGCTAGACGTTCGGCTGCCGACCCGGTGGTCATGGGTTCGATACGCATCGATGTAATTCGATTTTTTTTTAAATTGACCTGGGCTCTCAGGTCGACCTAGCCTTAAGTAGGTACCAGGAAATGCCTTGTGAAGTAATAGCGGCCAGTGTGGTACTGACTACATCATTTACAGAGTGTCGATTGGTCTATAAAAATATAGATTTAGTATCGGAAGCCCAGTGCGCCCCTTAAGGTGTGTAATAGGGTCCTTCACTTTCTTTAGAATTTGTCTTACGGTGGTTTCTTTATTCATCCGCCATTGGAGCTTGAGGGTTACAGTATATGCATTTGTGAGGTAAAAAATATGCGTTTGTGAGGTAAAGTATGTGTTTGTGCATGTTATTTCTCCACAGGATCGTAATATACTCATTAGGTTTCATT
Organism: Cepaea hortensis; assembly: GCA_963921405.1. Classification (NCBI taxonomy): domain Eukaryota; kingdom Metazoa; phylum Mollusca; class Gastropoda; order Stylommatophora; family Helicidae; genus Cepaea; species Cepaea hortensis. The sequence goes on from OY992887.1 coordinate 89,415,567, forward strand.
GTTTATTTCCATTAGCGGCCCTTCCGGTCACCAACATGGCGGTTAGGTGTTGAACCGTTAAGGCCTGTGGCGTTTTAATGCTTTGTAGCTACGGTTTGCAATCACATTTTCCTCGTGTTAGACTGGTAGTACATGGTTCCGTCGCCTTGCTACTGAGTGAGTGCGTGGGCAACACTGTGAGCTGTGAAATTCGCGTGGAATGCTTTTACATCTGTCCTGTACAGTGACCTGCATGTTCGGAACAATGACTACCGGCTGTTGCTGAATTGACTGATTTGCCTTTTCGGTTCACGAGTGCATTTTTCAGGAGACTCATGGGAGTCGGCGCTGAAGCTGCGGAGTTCGTGCTTTGTGCGACACTTTCGGCGGGTCGTCCTGCGGTAAAAGACCGAGCCATGTGAGAAAACCCGGGTCAATGAGGTCTTTCTGGTGACTGCCGAGTCCATCGACGATGAACTGTGGTTTTCGTGGATGAATTTTGTGTCGGCATTCTGGCGACGGCATTATGCACAGTGTACCTGTGCGGGCTGTTGGATTGCCGAGACTCCTGTCTATTCCACTTTTCACATTGGACAGTGGGGAGCATGTTGTGTGATATTCACTGGCACGGGAATGGATCATAATGGGGACGACCCGTTGCCGTGAAGTTGGAACCTCGACTGACTAACTAACTAACTACCTTCTATTAGCGGCGAATTGGATGGCGCTCACCAAACGCAAAACCTCACATTGTGTCAACTGCTTCGGGCTGAAGAGTGCAATTGGGAGGATACAAGCCTTTTCCAGGTGCGAAGAAATGCAACCTAAAGACTAAATATCATAACATCGCAGACCAGGCCTTCAGCCTTGGTCGATTTCTGGTCTAAGATCGAAAATCCAACAGACGGGTAATTAGATCTGTTTGTATTATTCCTGAAAAAGATTATTATGATCGAAACGTCGATTCGTTGTGTGTGGTATAATTTATTGTTGTCTTAATGGTTCTTTATTATCATTTATTGTTTTCCTCTGTGATTTACATTTGCTGCATTGGAGTTCGTTGTAAAGTATGTACACTATTTCTGTGTTTATTATCTCTCACTATTTCGCAGGAGATCTACGTATCTGTTTTTATTTTCTATTCTTATATCCAGCTGCAGCCGTTACTTCTCTTACCAGTAGGAGATTACTGTTAAACTCGAGTTTTATTATTATTATTATTATTATTATTATTATTATTATTATTATTATTATTATTATGAAGAGGAAAGTATTATGTACTGAGATAGTGTTAGAATGGGTTTGCGATTATATGTGTAGGGACTAGTGATGGCTTTGATTTCTTGTGGAACACTGTTCGATAGCTGAGCTGTGGAGTACGAGAATATTATTCGACAGCTGAGCTGTGGAGTAAGCTAAGAGATAGACAGAGAGGAAGGGAGAGAGGAGACGAGAAAGAAAGAGGAAGAGAGAGAGGGGGAGATTGTGCAGTGACATGTTGCGCTTCCTGCTCTATACAAAGTTAAATTGTGCCCTGTCATTATTGTACAACGCAGGATGACATATTGAAATGTGAAGCACATTTTCAAACGTCTTAAGTCATGTCAGACACGGTGTTAGCCCAGTATTTCAATAGACCAATCGGCACCCGATCGATGATGTCATCAATATTGCACCGACTGCCTTTACTTCCCAGGCATTTCCTGGTGCGCATTTTATCCTGGGTCGACCTGGGAGTTTAGTAAATTTTTAAAGTCCGCCTCGATGGAGATTTGAACGCATTATCACTAGGTCGGTAGGCAAGCATTCTAGCCACTGCGCTACCTCGCTCCCCAAGATTACATATTAAAAGTTAATTTCATATCCTTTACAGGACGTCTCACTCAACTCCATGAAACATTTTGGTTGTTTGTGATTTCTTGGCAAGTTTACGTTCAGTAGTTTGTCTTTGCTTTCTGAACGACCAGCACCCATACCGTTGTACGAAAACCAACGCAAGACGGTCTGCGGCCAAATCGCCCGCAGATGTGTTGCGAATGCGGTAGGCGGGGTTACATAATACTTTACAATTCATTTCTGCACGTCATCCCATATGCTTGTATAATTACCATCCCTAGATCTTAAAAATGGTGACATATCTACGTATATTGATTAAATCGTGATCCCTGTCTTAATCTAAACTACCTGGTCTTATAGTCGATGCTTCACTTGAAATAGTAAATGACTCAAATTTAAATATTTATTACTACCTTCTTTTCCTCAGAGGTCATTTCACGATCGATTTCCTCCTCTTCAACAGTTTCATCTTCTTCTTCTCCTTCATCGCTATATTCAGTTTCATCCGCTTCTGTTTCCTCATTACTGTTTTGTTCATCCGAACATTCTTCGGGTAATTCCTCAATCTTTGAAATCTTCTGCTCAATATTTATGACTGGTATTTCCATCATATTCTCGAGGTGTTACTGAAACAGAAATAATGCGGTTTGAATCAACAAGACAATAAACACTGTTTTTCAGGAATTAAGTAAAGTTAATCCGCACGAAAAAATCATTCCAGTGAGCTAGAAGTAGAAACATGTGTATGGACTATGCTTGAGTTCAAAAAGAGTAAACGCCCAAAATAGAATATGACAACAAGAAGATATTTATAGCATATGGAATCAAGCTTTAAAAAAAAATGAACATTACATCGTTGGGCAGATACTGAAAAATAAAGATTTTACCAATGCATTGAAGATAGAAGAACAGCGCCTTTGAATATAAATGTTATAGACGAGTTCTAAGAATATCTTGGGTAAAGAAAAGAACAAATGCATCCATACTTCACGGGCTGAATATTGAAGAGGGTTGGCTATTAAAGACGATAAAACAAAGAACATTGAAATATTTTGGTCACTTGAAACGTCATGAAAGTTTGGAGAGAACAATAATGGAGGGGTATATGCCCGGGAAGAGAGGAAGAGGAAGGCCAAAGAGAAGATGGGTGCAGGATGTGGCGGATGATCTCCAGATGGGTGTATCGTACGCATGACATCTTGCTTATGGTCGAGATGTTTTCCTGAAGGTTGTTATGGGAACGAGGTTCTGCAAAAGCCACGCTACTGAATGAATGAATGAATGAATGAATGAATGAATGAATGAATGAATGAATGAATGAATGAATGAATGAATGAATGAATGAATGAATGAATGAATGAATGAATGTCGCATACAAAGGACGTGTTACTGAATTAATGAATGAATTGAAGATAGAAAATTAACAAGTGTTAGAATCAAATTAGTCAAAGAAGTCACCATGACCGAACGAATAAGAGCGCTAGCTCTTAAACTTCCTGTGCGTTGATGCCGAGCTAACGGGTTCAACCCTACACCGTTCAGTTCGACTAGAATATTGACGTCTCGCCCTTGACTTGGGGACGCACATTACAAGTACCTCAGAAGTCGCCTAATGGCGAGGGACATTGGTAATAGGGAAAGCTACATCCACACGCAAAAATCAGTCTAGTTCTCTAGAAGGAGCACGCTTATGGATTACGCTTGAGTTAAAACGCGAAGGTGGCGGACTGTATCACCCACTTTGATTGAAGGAAGTGTGACCAGATAAATTGTAGCTCTCAACGCCGGATATTCTAGCACATTCTAGAAGCCGAGGGACACCTAACAAATTTATGGATATCTCTTATTTGCTGTGGCGTTCACTTAAATATATCAAAGGAAATGAAAACTCATGATGAATAAAAGTCACACCTTCTGAATTTACTAGTGCAGAAATTCTAAGCTTGCCCACGAACTTTCTATAATATGTTTAGGTATCAGACCTACGCTATAAAACAATGGTAAACTGCACTAATAAAATGGGCATGCAAATGTAAAGAAAGATCTTGCCCGCAGCAGGTTATTACACAATGTAAAGGAATAAACAGGATATTTGTGGATCCTGCGGAGAGACAAAAACAAAAAGAACATGAACACACCTGACTAGGATAGTAGACCAGGTAAACAGAATCGGAATAGCAGCGGGGAAAGGAGAAGAAATAATATAATAATTACTAAGAAAATTATTAATACATAAGATAAAACACAACACCTGTCGAATGTTTCGTTATAAAGCCTTTCTCATGAACAGTGCTGCAGGTCAGCATGGTCGAATGGATAAGAACGCGTGTTCTTAAACATCTGTTGTGCTGATGCCGAGGTAAGCTAATCCACACGCAAATTTCAGTCAATCACTACTATAAATAGTGTGTATGGACTACGCTTGAGTTCAAAACGAGCGAGCGTAAAACAAAGTGCAAACGTGAATAATAATCAAATTATTTTAAATTAAAACATAATAAATTAACATTAAACAAAAGTGGAATGTTTACAAAATGGAAACGAAAAATATGGGTGCGTGACATTAGTGGAAAGAAATATTATGCGAAAATTAAAGTGTGAAATCAGGAAGGGTTGGACTAAATATGGGAAATTTCAGACAGAGGATATAGTTAAAACTCAACGATAACATGAACATGACAAGTGAAGGGAGCGTGTCAAAAGTAAAATGAAGCACGTTAAACGTAGGCATCCACAACAGTATTGATTCACACTGGAGTGACAAACTCCTTGGTGACAATATAATGTCTCTTCATTCTCATTCTGTCCGAACCGTCCGAATAACATGTGTTTAGCACAAAGACACACATATCATAGATCACTTTATTATACTAGAAACAGTCATATAAGAATGCTGTGTGATGTTCCTATCGGGCCGGATAACTAACAATCTGAGGGAAATCTCACAGGATCGGATAGACAGGCACAAACACACGCGCGCACACAGAGTGTGCACACATACACACGCACGAGGAAAAGTCATTAAGCAGCAGACATTTTATTTACAACTGCGTGTAAGAGTATTATCATCAAGAGCCCTGACAGCTGGTGTAGGCGTTCATGGCTCTCCACAGATCTCGGTCTTTGGTATTCTTGATCAACTCTGCTGATGATATTCCTCCATGCCACCGTTCAAATTTGTCCAGCATCATTTCTCTTGTTCTGCCTCTGCCTCTCTTCCCCTCGATCTTTCCAATTTTCACGAATGTTCTCCAATGCCTCTCTTCTCATCACATGGCCAAAGAAAGCTGTTTGTCTCTTTCTTATTGTTGTATATAATGTTCTAGTTTCATTAGCCTCTTTCAGGCAATCGTTGTTAGTTACCCTGGCAGTCCAAGGAATTCGCAACATTCGTCTCAGGAACCACATCTATGTCGCTTCTAATTCCTTCTCTGTTTGTTCATTTACATTCCAAGATTCACTGCCATACAGCAAAACTGGTTCTATATAGCATTTCAACACTCTTTTTCTTACATTCAGTGATAGTGACTTACTGCATAAGATACTTTTCATGTTCTGAAATGCGGCTTTTGCGTGATCTATTCTGCTCTTAATCTATGTTGTACATCTCTTCCATCTGATGTTATAAATGCCCCTAGGTATTTAAAACTACCCACTTCGTTAAGAATTGACCCTTCTATTTCTATGTCACATTTTGGTGTCACCGTTTTCTTTTATATCCCCATTGTTACTGTTTTCTTGAATATTCAAGGAGAGTCCTTTCTTTGCACTCTCTATTACTACGATGTTCAACAATTGTCGTAGGTCTGTTGCATTATCCGCCACTAATACTGTGTCATCTGCATAGCGTTTATTATTTATAATATAACATCCGATTAGTATTCCTGGCGTCTATTTGATCTCTCCCATTATTACTTCGCTATACAGGGAGAAGAGATCCGGTGACAAGACACACACACACCCGTCGTACTCCTAGCTTTATCTGTTCGTAACTGCCCTCTTTGTTTCCCATTTTAATTGCTGCTACTAGGTTCCAGTAAATATTCTTTAATATTCTTAAATCTTTCTCATCAATGTTGACATCTTCCAACATTTTAATCAGTTCATCATGTTTTACTTTATCATATTTCTTAGTATAATCTATGAAGTACAAATATGTGTCTTTCTGTGTCTCTGTTGACCTTTCTTTGTGAGGGCTGGTCTGGTTCGCAAGATCAGTCCCGCGTCTAGCGTTCGTTGTCTCGGATGGCTGTGTGAGGTGCACCAAACTGGGATCCTCCCAGCCAACGCATGTTAGCGAGGCAGGCGTTTCGAGAATGTAACCGCATCGTGCAGCCAGGGTCGTGGTTTGAGCGGGAAAAAGAGCAAATTTGTACGACCGTTCGACACAGTCTCGATAAGCGCCCACTCTCTCTCGATGAGTAGTGGGCCTGCAGTCAGTAAGCTGGTATAGCTTTTCGGTTAGTCCTGCCGGCGTAGCTTGAAAGCTCGTCGGTAGGCGTCCAGTGGTTTTGCATGTATCACCTTGTACCGGGAGGGCGCGCTTTAGCGATGCTACTCTTGGCCTGCGTGTGCGTGAATAGTCCGTCTGTCGGATAGATATCAGGTTGATCCTGCCAGTAGTCATATGCATTGTGAACTGATGAGGCTCAGCCGAAGATTTGTTCGCAACTTAGACGAGCAACATCTTCTGTAGGCAGAATCTCGCTGGCCGCATGTGTGTGGTCTGTTCTGACTGTCAGTCTGTCTATCCGACTGATATCTGGTTGATCCTATCAGTATTCATACGCTTGTCGCTTGTCACTACCCATGTCTTAAAGCTGAAAATTAAAGGAATTGACGGAAGGGCCGTTTGCACGAGGCTCTAGGCTACCTTTTTTATTTGAGAGCCAATATATACAGGGATAACTGGCCTGTGGCAGCCTAACGTCCACTGCATCTGTGTCGGTCTCCAGTCGTCTTGCCATGCTCGCCACTGGAACCAGATGGACGCAGACGAGAGAGTGAGGTCGACGGAGTTGCGCAACCACTTCCTCACTATAATCCAAGCTAAAGCGCAAGTCATTCGTTCTTCATCAAGTCAAAAGATGCAATGAATGAGTGGTCCTCATCATTCATGATGGACGAACATCCATATTGACCTTTCTATTAGTGTCCGTAATGTATATATTTCATTGTTTGTACCCTTTTCTTCGACAAATCCATACTGTCCTTCACTAATTTCCATTTTTTCTTGTTCTTCTCATTATAATTCTGAGTAGAAACTTACTGACATGGTTTATGAGGTTAATTGTACGAAAATGTTCGCATTCAATTGCTCCTGGTCTTTTTGGAATATCTATAAATATAGATTTCGTCATATCGCTAGGTAAATATCCATCCATCCATCATGTGCCATGCCGGTAAGCGTGGGCGGTCATGTTCTGCCATCTCACTCGATCAACAGAGTCGTGGATCAGTTCCGTGTTTCTGTCTCGACCATGCCACAAGGCCAAGCCATCCAGATACTTGTTTCTAGGTCTTCCCCTTGGTCTGTTCCCCTCGATCTTACCAGTTGTCACCAAGTTCTCCAAATCATTTCTTCTCATAACATGCCCAAAAAATTGTGACTGTCTATGTCTAATGTTTCTGATCAGTTTACGATCTTCATTTGTTTCTTGAAGGACTTCTTCATTGGTCTTTCTGGCTGTCCATGGTATTCTTTGCATTTTCCTCAGAAACCACATTTCTACAGCCATCAGATGTTTTTCAGCCTGGCTGCTCATTGTCCAAGCTTCACATCCATATAAAAGTACAGGTTCTATGTAGCATCTCAACACTCTTTTTCTCGTTTCAATTGACATCTTTTTATTGGTCAGTATGTTTTTCATCTTGCTAAAGGCTACTTTTGCCATGGCGATTCTTGTTCTAATCTCTTCAAGGCATCTCCCATCAGATGTTATTACTGTTCCGAGATAATTGTACCTATTCACTTGTTGAAGAATATTCCCATTTACTTGTATATTACACTGTGGTATTTCGTTCTTCCTAGTGACGACCATAATCTGTGTCTTTTTACAATTTAATTCTAACCCTTGTTGTTCACTGTGTGTAACAACCGCATCTACTAAATTTTGCAGGTCCTGTTCATTGTCTGCAATCAAGACTGTATCATCTGCATATCTAATGTTATTGATGCATCGTCCCCCAATGTTGATTCCTTCCATATTTTCAATATTTCTGAAAATATTTTCACTGTACAGGGAAAACAGATCTGGAGACATTACACATCCCTGTCTCACACCTCTCTTAATAGGCTGATATTGGCTTACTTCATTATCAACTCTTATGGCAGCTTGTTGTTTCCAATATATGTTTTTTACAAGTCTAAGGTCTTTCCCATCAATTTGTAGATCTTCAAGCATCCTTATCATGTTGACATGTCTCACTTTATCAAAAGCCTTTGTGTAGTCAATAAAGCAAAGGTGTAGATCTTTGTTTACTTCTATAGAACGTTCGATTACGGTTCTCAGTATATACACAGCATTTACTGTACCCTTGCCTACTACAAACCCACATTGTTCTCCTATTTCAGGTTGTATTTTCCTCCTAACTCTTTGCATGATAATTCTTAGCAAAATCTTCGTGATGTGACTCATTATACTAATTGTTCGATGTTGATCACATTCCAAGGCTCCTGATTTCTTTGGGATTGCAATAAATACAGAATTACATAACTCATGAGGTATATTTCCAGTATCATATATTGTATTAAGCAGACTGGTAACTTTATCTATTCCATATTCTTCTAAAGCATTAATCATTTCTGTTGTGACGCTGTCTGGACCAGGGGTCTTGCCAGATTTCATATGATTAAGAGCATTCTGAACCTCCATCTTCAAAATTGCTGGCCCTTCATTGTTATTTTGAACAATATATTGTTCGTCTCTGATATCGTCATAAAGGTTTTTCACGTAATCTGACCATACATGTAAAATCTGATCTTTTTCTATTATGACTCTTCCATCTTGTGTCTTTAGGCAGCCTGCTGATGTACGTGTTCTTTGATTAGTAATCTCCTGAATTCTTTTGTGCATTAGTTTCGCATTTTTACTGTTGTGTTGTTTTTCAATTTCTCTGCAATTTTTCTCAAGCCAGGTAAATATCCAGTGATGTAAATATCACTCAACATTTTGGTTAATATATCTACTCCAAATTCTCCCAATACTTCTGATTCTTCAATTGAGATTTCATCTGGCCCAGCTATATTTTTTTTTCTTTTTTCATATGTTTTATAGCGTCAGTGACTTCTTCTTTTAGAGCAGGTCTTCATTATAGCACCTTCCTCCAATAGTATCTTTCCTGTTGTTGATTTTAAACACCCTGCATTTATTCTTATTTATCCTTCAGTGAGCTCACTGATTTGTCTGTGCCTATTTTTTATATCTTTAATGGAATTTAATTAAAAATTTTTAACTACTCGTTTAACCAACTTTCTTTTGCCTTCAAATATTTATCCATTATTTCTTTATTTACCTTAGCATATTCTTTTTTATAATTTTAACTTTATTTTCTTTTGTCCATCCATTGTTCTTTCATCCATTTTTTCTTTGCTTTTTGGCTTCTGTCCGGTAATATTTCTTTTCTAGTTTGGTGAACGGAGTTCCTTAACATTTCCTATTGCTCATTTATACTCTGTGTTTTAGCTATTGTATTTTACCTATTTTTCACAGTCACTCTGTATTGTCCTTGAATTTGTTTATCTACTTTCAGAACCTCTTTATTAAGTCTCACGTTCTTAACCATTGTTTCCCTCTGTTTATTCATACTTTTATTTGTCCACATAGTGGTGCATGATCACTATTACGGTCAGCACCAGGCATTGTCTTTACATTAATTAAAGCATTTCTAAATCTTTTATTAATAAGTATGTAGTCAATTTGGTTGCATATTTTCTTATCGGGGCGTTTTCGTGTGTATAGTTGTCTTTTGTGGTGTTTAAACCATGTGTTTCCAATTATCATAAAATTAATATTTGCCCATTATATTAGTTTCTCTCCTGTTTCATTTCTTGTACCTGAACCACAATTCCCCACTATATCCTCCATATTTCCCTTTCCTAGTTTTGCATTAAAATCTCCCAGGATTATTTTGATTTCTTGTAATCCAATTTGAGCCATCGCCGTTTCTACTTCATTGTAAAAGTGTTGTATTTCTTCATTTCATTTCTTCATTTCTGCTGCTTGTTGTTGGTGCATACACTTGAATAATATTATATCTATCGGTTTGGCTTTGATTTTGATCATAATAACTCTATCTGAAATGCACCAGTATCCATTAATTGATTTGGCTGTTTTGTTTCATCAAATATTATTCTTACGACTTGTTAGTGTGTATCCCCTCCAGTATAAATTATTGTGTGTTTGTCAGCTATAATTTTGCCCTATCCCTTCCATTCATGCAGATAAGCATGGGAGGCTATGTTTCATCACCTCACAATCCCCAGAGTCGTGGATCAGCTATGTGTTCTTGTCTCAGCCATGCCACATAGCAATGGCATCCCGATATTTACTTCTCTGCCTTCCCCTTGTTCTTTTTCTCTCAGTCTTGACAGTTGTCACTAAGCTCTCTAATTTATTTCTTCTCATAACGTGTCCAAAATGTTGTGACTGTCTACGTGTAATTCCTCTAATCAGTTTACGGTTTTCATTTGCTTCTCGTAGGACTTGCTCATTGGTTTTTCTATCTGCCCATAATATTCTTTGCAAAAGTATACAATGGCTTGTACTATAACATGAACCAGAATCATAAATTTCACCAGTGACAACCCAGGTTTATTTCATATCGACTACTTGACAGAAATCAATGAGCCAGCAGAGCGTAAATAAGAGGATTAATGAAACCGGCTTGCAGGGCCATACTTAGACAGCTTCATTGCTGAAATTCAATTATTCTTTTCTTCCGTTTACGATTATTTTAATCCGTTTATTTTCGTGTCACGCTTTTGAAGTAACTTTCCTTTCGTGGTTGGCTTCATCGATTTTTGGGCGTAGGTATGTGTGTATATATATATGTATGTATCTGTGTATGTCTGTATATGTGTGTGTATTTACTATGTATGTGTGCGTGTGCGCATGCGTGTATGTATAAAATGCACCTGAGGAAGCATTCAGACAGACAGACAGACAGACAGACAGACACCTGAGGAAGCAGACAGACAGACAGACAGACAGACAGACAGACAGACAGACAGACAGACAGACAGACGGACGGACGGACGGACAGACAGACAGACAGACAGACAGACGGACAGAGGGACGGACGGAGGGACGGACGGACAGACAGACTATATCACTATATCTTCCACTGATAACAATCCTTCATTGAAGTATAGTCCATTATTGATTAACCAATCTGAAATAATTGTTAGTTATTTCCAGGCCCCGTCGACTTTCCCAATTTATTCCTTCTGTCTCCCGCCATCACACCTTGAGTCGGAGCTTTGTATTTGACACTTGATAACTTGTTGTTGCCGTCCAGGGCGCCTCGATAGTTGCAACCATTAACACGGGCTGCTTGTAGCCTTAACTACCAGGTAGCTTCCATTCGTTTTCTCATTAGTTTATAGAATCACATGTAAGCGTACATTTACATCATGTGAGATGATATGCATAAGAAACGCACCTGGAAAAACAAGGAGGGAGAGAGAGAGAGAGAGAGAGAGAGAGAGAGAGAGAGAGAGAGAGAGAGAGAGAGAGAGAGAGAGAGAGAGAGAGAGAGAGAGAGATGAGAAACTAAGAACACGTTTAGGGATAACACCAATTATTAAGGTTATGGAAACTCAAATAATTAAATTGTTTGGACATCTAACTAGAATTGAACAAGTTCAACCAGTGGCTAGAGCGTTTTACGTGAGTATAAATGGGGATACAGGGTGAGAGGACGGCCCAGAAAGAATTGGTTAGATGAAGTAAAAGAGACTGAAGAAATCACAGACGATATCAGCACAAGCAGGACAAGCAAAACAATATATTGATTCTACGTCCTTTCTGCGACGCTTCACGACAAAAGCAATAGGAAAGAAGAAGAAGAAGAAGAAGGAGAAGAAGAAGAAGAAGAAGAAGAAGAAGAAGAAGAAGAAGAAGAAGAAGAAGAAGAAGAAGAAGAAGAAGAAGAAGAAGAAGAAGAAGAAGAAGAAGAAGAAGAAGAAGAAGAAAATAACTTAATTAATTAAAATAATAAACAAATTACATTTACCTGCTACAAACGAATCACGCAAAGATTGCCGATACTTGTATTTTCTTTTATAAAATACGTTTCATATTCTACTCTTCCGCATTGGATCTTAACTACAGCACAGTATACCGCAAAACCACATTCCCCAGGTTCCAATCGCGTCTTAATATAAGTCCAGGCAAGACACAGGCAGCCAATCTCTGCCTGGCTACGAAAAGAGCTCTTGTCAAAATGTATTAGCCGATCTGAAAGCTTGAACGGTGAAAAAGATCTCGCGGCGAATGAATATTGATTATCGTTCTTAAAGGTGTATCATGACAGATTTATTGTGTAAACAGGAACGGGCATAAAAAAGTATAGCGTACTTTCTTATCAGTGTAACGGTTAGGATTGATTCCTTACTTGTGTAGCTATTTGTATGTTTTTGCATTTGATTACTGTCGATGACTGTGTAGCTACACAACGTTCGTTCAGCTCTTTTTGATGATGAAGCTGGAAATCTGGCCATCCATAATGATTGTTTAGTTTAGTTTAGTTTAGTCGTTGGATCAACATCATGGCACACGGTTTAACCCGTAAGTGCTCCGTTTTCCTCCTAACTCAAACCTAGTCTGGAGAAACTCAGCTCAATGCACGAACTCCGTTGCATCGGCGAGGATCCTGAAATACTTTGGGTAAATTTTTAACTCGAAATTTTGCCCGGGCAGCGCCGTTAGGCTACTCTTTTTCGATTTCCAACAGCCAAGGGATTTTTTACGTGCGCAATAATACACACGGGCGTCCGATCTCACTACCCAGAGACCAGGGGAAATTTTATTACTGGAAGTCCATTTCCATTGCAGCCAACCTTCATCGTGGAGACGGCTCCTGATTGATTGATTAATTGATTGATTTATCTCACACGATGAAGTACAGTCTTCCTTATGCGTTCAGTTCTACGCACTTTGAAAAAAAAAAATGCGACGATACCCCTTCAAGCTTTTTGTTACAATGTGCTTGAAGACAAATGTTTCCATACTGAACCACCATTCTTCCGTAGATTTCACAAGGTGCCGTGCCGTCTGACTACCAATAAACGAAACACGCCTTGTTGTTCTTCCACGGTACAAGTCGATAGTAAGGTAAACAATTTGTAATCGCTATTGCTCATGCGCAAACTTTTTTATCCTAACGACCCCTACATTGGGTATTGTTTAAGAGCCAGTGCGTTTTCTGAAATATATATATATTGCTTATTTTATTGTATTGCTAATTTTATTTATATTATATGCTACCAATGATATATATATATATATATATATATATATATATATATATATATATATATATATATATATATATCGAGTGAGATGGCAGAACATGACCGCCCACATATATATATATATGCAGTGTTTGAAAATATTGCCAATCCAAGTTTTGTATTTACCTATTATGTTGCATGATCTTTACAGAGGGTGAATAAAAAACTTGGACCGGCAATATTTTCAAACACTGTACAGTCATTAAAAATACACCCTATATATGCTCGTTACAACCCAAGGCGTCTACGAAGAGTTGTTTACTGTAGTATATTATAGCTCTGTTCAAGCTATTAATTTAGCACAACATATATTATAACTCTTTTCTAGCTATTAGTTTAGCACAAAATGTAGCTCTATTCTAGTTTTTATTTTAGCACAAAATATTATAGCTCTGTTCTAGTTATTATTTTGCACAAGATATAACCCTGTTCTAGTTATTATTTTGCACAAGATATAACCCTGTTCTAGTTATTTACTCTAGCACAAAATATGTTACATCTCTGTCCTAGTTAATAATTGTACGCCTTTCCCCCGGCTTTCCCAGTTATTGTACCCACTACTAACACAGGCATTGGCTGTTTTAAAGTATCCATTGCCTCGTACAGAGAGAGTTTAAACAAAACGGTGCCGTAGGCTATAGCGTTGCTAAGTGCTTTTCTTCTGATTGTTTGCTTCAGCTGTTTTTAACTGTTCTCATTCACAGTAACGCTTATATCTTAAGATAACAGTCTTAATCTCATGTTTTCACTCGCTGAATTAAAGTAAACTTGAGGTTGCGACTGTTCGGAGCGGTTGTAACTGTTTACAAAAATTGATTATTTAACTGATACAGTGCCCCCCCCCCCCCCATAAAAAAATAAGATTGAACCAAACATGGTACACAAATGAACAAGTATTATAGTGTCAATTTCCATTCACTGAGCATTGAAATTGCAGAAGCTACCACGAAACAAACAAATAGCACAATGAATCTTTACTTTCATATCCTATTTACAGGACATCGCTGTCAACACCAGCATTTTACTGATGATGTTGATGTCTTGGCAAGTTTACGTTCAGTAGTTTGTCATTACTTTCTGAACGACTGGCTCTCTTACCAACACGTTAAAACCCAGCGCAACGCGTCTGCTGCCAAATCGGTCGCAGCTGTGTTTCGAACGCGGGTAAACGGGCTTACTAATCACGTCAGCAAGTCTTTAGCCACGGAGACCGGCTAATTGACTCTCATTCATTCATTCAGTAGCATGTCCTTTGCAGAACCTCGCTCCCATAACAACCTTCCGGAAAACCTCTCGATCATAAGCAAGATGTCCCGCGTCCGATACACCCATCTGGAGATCATCCGCCACATCCTGCACCCATCTTCTCTTTGGCCTTCCTCTTCCTCTCTTCCCAGGCTTATACCCCTCCATTATTGTTCTTTCCAAACTTTCGTGGCGTTTCAAATGACCAAAATATTTCAATTTCTTTGTTTTATCGTTTTTAATAGCCAACCTTCTTCAATATTCAGCTCTTGAAGTATTGTTGCATTTGTTCTTTTCTTTACCCAAGATATTCTTAGAACCCATCTATAACATTTATATTCAAAGGCATTTATGCGCCGTTCAGCTTGTTTAGTCTGTCCAGGTCTCGCAGGCGTATGTTGCAATGGGAAAGATGCATGCTCTTAAAAATCTAATTTTTGTAGTTCTGTCTGTCCCATTCCATAATTTATTCAGTTGTTTTAGTCTTTGAAGAGCAATTGATAGTCGCCGTTTAATTTCTTTCATTGTGTCACCGTTGTTGGTAATCAATGACCCAAGATATTCAAAATTTTCCACCACCTCCAATTTTTCCTCATTAACATATATTTCTTTCTCCATAGTGGTTTTATCTGTATGCATTATCTTTGTTTTTGCAATGTTAAGATACAAGTTGTGATTTTCACTATTCACTTGGGTTGAGGCTATTAGGTTTTCTATGCCATTCTGTGTTGTGGATAGTAATACTGTATCATCAGCATATCGAATCTCTGGTATGTCATAACCGCCGATATTTAGGGCATCACATAGCTCCCTATTTATATCACCTCTTACATTTCTCATTATATTTTCAGCTTACAGGTTAAACAAATAGGGGGACAGCACACATTCCTGACGGACTCCTTGCTTGATGTCAAACCAATCTGATGTCTCGCGATCTATTCTAACCGCTGCTTGTTGGTCTAGACTCTAGACAGAGCATTCTTATGAGTTGTATTACATGTGGTGGAAAGCCCATATTCCTCATGATTTCCCAAAGTTTCTGATGTTGTACACAGTCAAATGCCTTTGAATAATCCACAAAACATGAGAATAGGTTTACATTAAATTCTCTGCACTTCTCTATTATTAAACGCATATTGAGAATGTGATCTCTTGTTCCTCTTCCTTGTCTAAATCCAGCTTGAACCACATTAATTTCTTCTTCCATTTTCTTACGAAGTCTTCCCATAATGATTTTTAGTAGAATTTTACTTGCATGACTGATCAGGGCAACAGTTCTATAGTTGGTGAATAATTTCAGGTTGCCCTTTTTGGCATTGGCATGAAGATAGTTCTCTTCCAATCATTTGGCCATATACCATATTTCCATATCTTTTTACATAAAATGTGATAGATTTGTATGCTTTCTTCTCCTCCCGCTTTAATTAGCTCAGCTGATATCTCATCACATCCAGGTGACTTACCATTCTTCAGGTTCTTTATTGCCCATGCAATTTCATCTAATAAGGATTCAGGTTCTGTCTCTGCTGTCATTGGCTCATGTAACTCATTCATATCCTCACTGTCACTCATATCATACATTCCACTGCAATACTCCTACCATCTTTCTAGAATTTGTCTAGATTCTGTTAAGAATTGACTCTAGTATGGTGATATATCGTGAATGGGGGATACGGGGTGTCAGGCATTGGTAGCATCTTTGGTAAGGATGACTATCGTGTCCTTTTTTTTTTGCCCCTGCTGAATGGAAGGAAGCAAGCAACCATTGTGAGTGTCTACGCACCAACTATGACCAACGAAGATGATGTCAAGAACAAGTTCTATGAGGACCTGCACAGTGTATTAACATCTGTTCCCAAAGGAGACAAACTTATACTCCTTGGGGATTTCAATGCCAGAGTAGGCACGGACACCACCTCTTGGAGTGCCATTATTGGAAAGCATGGAGTCGGAAATTGTAATAGCAATGGACTCCTCTTCCTTCAGACATGTGACGAACATGATCTCCTGATTACGAATACAATTTTCCGTCTCCCCATGAGAAATAGGATATCGTGGATGCACCCTCGCTCGAAACACTGGCACCTCATTGACTATGTCATCGTCAGGAGGAGTGACAGACAAGACGTTCGAGTGACAAAATCCATGTATGGTGCCGAATATTGAACAGACCATCGTCTCATTGTCTCGAAAATAAACATTCACATCAGGCCACCACGGCGTCCTCAAGGGGTGAAAATGCAAAAAAAAGCTAAATGTCACCCGCCTAAACAGCAAGAAAATGCAGCAGACGTTTTAAAATATGCTGGAAGACCGCCTCAAGCCCAATGCTGCAGCTAAACAGGATACAGAAACAGAATGGAGAGCCCTAAAGAGACTGGTTTGATGGAAATTCCGAAGACATCAACCAATTGCTGGCCGAGAAACATTTGAATGACCCAAAGTCAATATCTAAATTGTGAAGCTCCAAGTAACATTTTCTCACAGGAAGAGGTTCTAACATGCGAACCACAGATTGAAGAACCTACATTTGAAGAAATCCTATATGTAATCACACGACTTAAAAACAATAAGGCAACTGGGACTGATGGAATTGCTGCTGAATGTATAAAGGCAGGTGGCCATGCATTACATCTAAAGCTATACGAACTAATAATAAAAATCTGGAGGACAGAAGAATTACCCCATGACTGGAAAGAGTCATTATTGATACCTATCCTTAAGAAAGGAGACAAGTTCCAATGTGGAAATTATAGAGGAATATCACTACTGTCCACAAGCTATAAGATACTATCCGCAGTATTACTAAATAGACTAAAACCATATTCAGAAGACATATTAGGTGACTACCAGGCGGGTTTTAGACAAAACAGATCAACAATAGATCAGATATTTATCTTACGACAAATAGCCGAGAAACATTGGGAATATAAAAGAGATCTCCATAACATTTTTGTGGATTTTAAAAAGGCTTATGATAGTGTCCATAGGAATAGTCTATGGAATGCTATGCAGGAATTTGGAATACCAAGGAAGTTAATCAACATGACCAGACTATGCATGGAAGATACTTATAATATAGTAACATATAAAAGCAGGAAATCAGACCCCTTCCAAATAACATCTGGCTTGAAACAGGGTGATGCACTATCGCCGCTACTCTTCAATCTGGCTCTAGAGAAAGTTGTAAGGAAGGTAAAGGAGGAATGTGATATTGGAGGAACATCCAAGCTGCTTGGTTATGCAGATGATATAGATATTATAGGGCAAAGTGAATAAAAGACATTGGAAATATTGACTCACTTAAAGGAAAAAGCCCAACAGATGGGGCTGGTTATAAACCAAGATAAGACAGAATATATGGTAATTTCAAGAGACGGAATGGCTAGAAACTCTGGCCACATACAAATAGATAATATGACCATTAAAAGAACGGAAGCATACAAATACCTGGGTACGATCTTCAACTGCTCCAACATCATAAGGGAAGAAATACAAACTAGAATCAACTCTGGAAATAAGATATACTATGCACTACAACATCTACTAAAATCAAAGGCGCTATCTCGTAACACCAAAATCACAATATACAAAACACTGATCAGACCAGTTGTGCTGTATGGCTCTGAAACCTGGAGTACAACGAAAGGAGACGAAGCCTTGTTACAAACCTTTGAGAACAAAATTTTAAGACGCATCTTTGGACCCATTAGGGATACACAAAGTGGAGAGTGGAAAAGAAGAAGTAACAAAGACATTTATGATCTGTTTAAGTCCCCGCTAATCACTGGTATCATGAAGGCTAATAGACTACAATGGCTGGGGCATATAGAAAGAATGGAAGATAATAGGGAAACAAAACTCGCTTACACTCAGGAAATAAATGACCGTAGACCCCGAGGTAGACCAAGAAGGCGGTGGAGAGATAATACATGTACAGACCTACAAGCACTTGGAATCAACGAATGGCAAGAGAAGGTCCACCAGAGAGACGAATGGAGACGGATTGTATTTGCAGCAAAGAACCTCAATGGCTCGGAACGCTGAAGAAGAAGAAGAAGAAAGTCAATATCATTTTTGATGTTGACTTTCAAGATGCCTTCAAGAACATTCAGAGAGTAGTGCAGCAGAAACTTCGGCACATGCGGGACTCCTGGCTGAGCAGCAAAGCTGATGAAATTCAGGGCTTTGCTGACAGACATGATATGAAAAACTTCTACGACTCACTGAAAGCGGTCTATGGTCCTTCATCACCAGGCATAGTTCCCCTCCTCCGTGCAGACGGGGGAATATTGGTCACCGATAAGAAAGAAATCCTCCAACGCTGGGCAGAGCATTTCAGCAAAATCTTAAATGCAACTTCCTTCTTTGATGATGAAACCATCAACTGCCTTCCTCAAGTTCCCACCAATGAGACACTTGGTGACCTGCCAACCATAGTGGAAATAAACAAAGCCATCCAGCAACTCTCCAGCGGCAAGGCACCTGGTCCTGACTCCATCCCAGCAGAGATATACAAGGCAGGTGGGCCGGTACTAACAGAGCAGCTTCACCAAGTCTTTACAAACATATGGGTGAACGAGACCATGCCACGAGATTTCAAGGACGCGTCAATAGTCCACCTTTACAAACGTAAAGGAAACCGCCAATCCTGTGACAACCACCGAGGCATCTCCTTGCTTTCAATTGCAGGGAAGATAATCGCCAGAAATTAACAGCGACACCGTCAGAGAGCTCCTGTTTGCTGATGATTGCGCTCTATACGCCAACTCAGAGGCGGACATGCAACATAATGTTTCAGCTTTCTCACATGCCTGTGCCAACTTTGGGCTCAATATCAACTTGGAGAAGACTGTGGTTATGTACCAGCCAGCTCCAGGGAATAATCACACTGTGCCGAATATCAAAGTGAATGATCATAGACTAAGTGTTGTGGACAAATTCACCTATCTTGGCAGCACTGTGTCACAAGCTGCCACAATTGATGACGAAGTGAATGCAAGAATCTCCAAGGCCAGTGGGGCCTTTGGCAGACTGTACAAGAATGTATGGGACAGAACTGGAATAAGCCTGCAAACAAAGCTAAAAGTCTACAAAGCAGTTGTATTATCCACACTGCTATATGCTTGTGAAACCTGGACTGTTTATCAGCGACACGCTAGGAAATTAAACCACTTCCACACAGTCTGCCTAAGGAAGCTACTGAAGATTAAATGGCAAGACAAGATTCCAGACACTGAAGTCCTAGAAAGAGCGTCCATGCCCAGTATCCACACTTTACTGATGAAGAATCAGATTCGCTGGGCTGGTCATTTGACTCGCATGCCAGATCACAGGCTCCCTAAACGAATTTTTTACAGCGAACTGCGTTGTGGTAAACGCTCCCAAGGTGGCCAGAGGAAACGCTTTAAAGACACTCTGAAAATCTCACTGAATGCTTTTGGAATTCATCATGACACCTGGGAGGCTGCAGCCAGAGACCGAAATTCGTGGCGTGCATCATTACGCAAGGGTGCAGTCATATGTGAGGCAACCAGGACTGCAAGAGCTGTGAAGAAAAGGCAGGACAGAAAAACCACTGCAGGAAATCCTCCTCCAGAAACGTCAAGCATTCTTTGCCCACATTGTCAAAGAACATTTCGAGCCAAAATAGACCTTCTTCTTCTTCTTCTTCTTCGTTCATCCGGGGTTTTTTTTCCGGATGTGATTGCGTTGTGCCTGTTTACAGCAGAGCTGCGTTCTTGCGCCGTTAGGCCGACACATCCGACTTCTGTGGGCATTTGTTGACCGGGTTAACCTTCCCGGGAAATAGGCCTTATCAGCCATCTTAGAACCCACGGCTCCATACCTTCAACCCTACTGGATGAAATGAATGGTCATCATCATTCTTGATGGACAAACAATAACATATCGTAAATACGGTAAATCTGCCCAAATGGGAGGTCACATCTGGCGATGAATCGGTATAATGGAGCTCACGTTTTTGTACCAATCTGTGTTCCTTGTGTGTGTGTTGTGTTGGAGTATGTTAACAGAATATCTAAACCCTGTGCAGAAAACATGACAAACTAAGGTCTAACCCTAGCTAGCAGTATGTATGTGCTGTGCTGCTTCATGACATCGTTATTAGTGGCAAAAATTCCGTCGCGGAGCAATCACGAGATGAGGCTTCTGGTCATCAGAAATAGTCCCACCTCCTCGCCGAATGTTTAGCCCCCTTTTTTTTCACCATCTTGAGACTCTGAGGGGCATGACTCCTGGATGTTGTTCTCCTATCATGCGTATTCACCTTCGTGTCGTTTGTTATCGTGCATTTCCCATATCGACATCACCAAATGTGTCTGTCCAGTAGCCGTCCCACCCTCAGAGGGCGAACTTTGGGCACCCCTGTAACTATCAGCGTTACCACTGCACCGTAACTGACCGTGGGAAAGTCAGCTTCTTCCCCCGGCAGTCAGCCTCAGTCTTCCCCTCGCCTTGGTGGCTAGGTATGACCCAGTCAGTAGACGTCGTTGCTGCCATGTTGCTTTCTTCGTTCCTTATTCCCAGCTTATGGATCCACCCCTTCCCCCTTGCACGCTCCCATGTACATATATGTCTATCCGCAGATGTAAAGTTACACTACCGATCTTGCAGACCGGGCTGATTTTTTTTTTTTTTTTTTTTGAGGGGGGAGGGGGTGGAGGGGCGGCTTGGAGAAAGGAACGGGGGCTTTGTATAACAGTGTCCCCGTGCAGATGGTACATGGGTCAAGAGTAAAGTCTCTGCAACAGCAGCATTCCGATAGGTGAGTTCTTCTCATGGTTAAGACGACCTGAATACCAGTTCATCGGACTTAAAGAGTTAAATCTCAATCTATTACTACATGTACTACTGTTTATCATTAGTTAAGTAGAGATTTATTGTGAAAAATGGGAAGGAGCACTGAGACGTTACAGTGCTCGTCTAATGTTCAGAAATCACCGGGTTTGAATTCCAGCATAGGTTGGGCTTGTTTACTAGAATCAACGATTTATAATTCAATCACACGTTCCCCTGAACTCTTGGATAGTAAGGTCGGATCCCTGGTCTTTTGAGATAAGTACGAAAAATGTTTCTGTGATCTGGTAAATCTTGCCAGTTCCACTTGTTATCTTCGTTGATTTCTCACAATAACAGTCTTGCATATTGCGTTGCTTTCTTAACTTGGAGAGGGGAAGGAGAAATCAGCAACGCAGTTTCCGTGGAGTTGGTTCTTTGGTACTGGGCCAGGAGGAAATTACTTATACAAATTTCACTCTGATAATTTGAGCGCTCAAAAGGGTTTGCATCTATCGGCATGAGAATATTGTAGAGACTTTTCCTCCGACCAGATACCAAAGTATCACATTCATGCGGACTTGCAGAGCTGGCGTTCCCTTTTCCGATCTCAGAAACCAACGGAGTATGAAAACCGGTACTGGAACTTTACATCTGCCTTGATACATTAGGATGTAACCAGGTGATATGATTCAGCACTGCACATACAGACTGGCTGATATTAGGCCTGGGTTGGTCATGAAAGTGCCTTCTATCTGTTTTATGTAATTCATTGTCAACAGACACACACCCAATGCTCAGCTAGGCTAACCTTGATTATATACTACACCTGGAGGTCAGGTTCTAGAGAATGTAAATCGCCAAACATGAAGATGAGCAGCTTTGCGTATAGACTAAGGCCCTTAGTTTAAGGACCTTTCTAAATGTAGCATTCGTCCGAGGGGTTAAGATGTCCGCCTCAAACATTGTACGACATGTTTTCTATTCCTAATATGTATGGCGATGGGTTTTACGAAAGTTGTTTAAACAGGCGTTTTAATTTGTTAACATGTTAGTACATTCTGTGACGTCTCATTGTAACAGTGTAACTATTTCTCATCACAACTTCCCAAATGGCAGACAACATAACTCTATAGGGTTTACGGACGCAGTTCGTAATCGAGCATACCGCGTTCGAAACACAGCTGTGGGCGATTTGGCAGCAGACCACCTTATGTTAGTTAGCTTGTAAGTTAGTTAGTTAGTTAGTTAGTTAGTCATGGTTCCAACTTCACGGCAACGGGTCGTCCCCACTATGCTCCGTTCCTGTGCCAGTGAAGTGTATATCACACAAAATGCTCCTCACTGCCCAATGTGAAAAGTGGAATAGACAGGAGTCTCGACAAACCAACAGTACACTGTGCATAACGCCTTACGTTGTTTTTTTTTTTTGTGAAATGGTATGGGTGCCGGTCGTTCAGAAAGCAGTGGCAAACTACTGAACGTAAACTTGCCCAGGGATCACGAACAGCACAAAATGCTGGGATTGACTGCTACGTCCTGTAAAGGATATGCAACTAACTTCTTTTGTGTGTGTGATTTTTTGAGTGGTTTTGGTTTTCCCCTTAACGCGCCATTTCCTAGAAAGCCTGTCATGCGCAGAACGACACCAAACAACATGGCCGCGAAAGATAGTCTAACAGACGCTGAGCTTGTTAATGAACTTGCCAAGTATGGAGAAAAAGTGGAGCTCCCATTTAAAAAACGCGGCCAAAAACAACTTCTGTTGAAGAAGCTTAATCACCTCAAAGCGAGAAGTAAGAAAGCCGAAGAAGCTGCATCACCTTCTCGTAAGATCAACCAGAGACCATCGTCTGCTTTCAGCAAATTTCAAGGAAAGGAAACAACAGAACGAGAACGTCAGGAAAATGACCAGTCATCAATCGGTCCTTCACACAGTCGTGAGTTTTTCCATCGATCGCATTTTAAACCGTTAGATTCGGACGACAGTGGAGATGAAATTCCGGCTAGTCCATCTAGAAATTACAGAAATCTCGATGATAAGGAACACTCGGAACAGACAATTGCCAGTCGTCGAAGAATCGTGCACAGCACACAAGACAGCGTGCCAAGAACATTCAAGCACAGAACAGCAACATCGAGTAGAGCTTATGAAAATGAAAACAGTATTTCCTCACGCAATGATGATTACGATGATGAAAAGCAGCACTCACCATCAAGATCAAAACTGTATCCCAGCCTCAGGGAGTTTACATCTTCATCATCTAGCACAGACAGGTTTGAGTCATCAGATTCTGATGTTGATGACCAAGTAACTAAATTTTCTTCCAATGACACAAAACACAGAGATTCTTCATCATCATATGTAAGCAGACACCAACAATATGTTGGTGGTCCCAGCAGAACAAAGCAGCAGAAATCTCCATATGATGCACATTTGCCAAGAGTCATTATAATAGTGGTGATTCTCTTTTTTATTGTCTTGGCTGTGATCTACACCATAAGGCACAGAAACCTTCTTCTCTCTTGGTTGCCATCTTCAGGTAAACTTCATTTGAAGGTTATTACTGTGAATTACCTGATTTATTTCATAATCATTATTTAAAGTCACAGTGCTAGAACAATCATAGCTGATCCCTGGTGATGATAAAGCTGGTAAACTTTATTTGAAGATTACTGGGAATTACCTTACTTATTTCATAACCATTATTTAATTGATTAGATGGTGATGCTGTCATCTACACAGATGGGTCGGTCGTCCGACTTGTGAGAAGCTCTTGAGCCTTTATGGCTCAGGCCGGAGGGAGAATTGTGAAGGAGGACTGGTGCTTTTGTTGAGACCACAAGTAGCCTGACTATGGAAGTCATGGCAGTAAGTAAAGCAATAACATGGCTCGAGACAGACATTCAATCGGGCATGTTTCCTTAGTGACTCAATGAGCATGCTCGAGAGGATAGAGATGGGGTGGATCCGAAGAGAGTGGTTGCTGTCTCTGGAGCGGTCTCGGCTGGCAAAGATTAGTTTCATCTTTGTGCCAGGGTATGCGGGAGTACAATGAAATGAGCAGGCTGACAAGCTCGCAGGTAAGGCGACGGTGGACGCGCCATGGACCAGGCTGACATTCTGAATGCTCTATGAGAAGTAAGACTTTTGCGAGAACCAAGTGATTACTGTGAATCTACAACCATGGTCAGACTGCGAGAACAGCAAATTAAAAGAGGTGTGGCCAAACAAGAACACTCTCAGGAAGCCAAAGAAGATTGATGAACCAACACAGAACTGGTGTTGTTAGCCGCTACACGCTGCGGGATTAGCAGTGGAGGGGATCCAAGCACATATGGACAAAGGTTTGATGTGCAATGAGGATAATCTGTTGACTAACTAACTAACTATTTAATTGATTTGGTTAAAAGTTGGTTACATAACCTTTGCAAGACGTCACAATCAACCCCGGCATGTTTTGCTGTTTGTGATCTGTTGGCAAGTTTACATTCAGTAGTCTGCTATTGCTTTATAAATGACTGGCACGCATATCATTTCATAAAAAACCAACACAAGGCAGTCTGCTGCCAAATAACCCACAGCTGTGTTTCAAATGCGGGATTGCGAACTGTGTCCGTAACCCCTTCGCCATGGAGCCGGCAATCAATTGCCGAAGGGTAATATATCACCACATGTGACTTCCCTATCGCCAAACCAGGGTCATCATGTTATTTATTTTATTTTGTGGTATCTTCCACAATTTCAATACCCAGTGAGCAGAAATTTACATTATAATACTTGTTTAAGTGATTGTGTACCATGTTTGGTCCAGACTTACTTTTTGTTTATCACTGACTCAAAATCACAATACTAGAATAATCATGCACTTGATGATCCCCAGTGGTGATAAAGCAGGTAAACTAGCAAAGAGAGGATGAGACAGAAACAAACACGTATAGCA
The DNA here is from genome assembly GCA_963921405.1 of Cepaea hortensis. Classification (NCBI taxonomy): domain Eukaryota; kingdom Metazoa; phylum Mollusca; class Gastropoda; order Stylommatophora; family Helicidae; genus Cepaea; species Cepaea hortensis. The sequence continues at coordinate 89,440,884 of OY992887.1, forward strand.
AGTTTTAAAGCAGTAAACAGCTAATAACAATTGTACGAGGGGCGTTCAGAAAGTAATGCACCACATCGTTTTTCTCAATTAATGAAGATAGAAGCATGAAATGTTGCACTCTTCATTCTTCATCTTCTTTCATTTGCTTGAAATATGTCTATAACTGCAATGTTGTCTCTTGTATGAATTAACTGTCTTTTTTAGTTCACTCAGCGGTCCATAGAGTTTATCTTCCACTTTTGTCTCTCTAGGCCAGAAGGTTTGCCTACATATGTTGTATTTTGTGAAGTCTTGGAGTATGCTCTGCTGTCTGCGATGCCAATCCACATGTGCACATGGCTGATTCTTCAATCTTGAATTTTGTATACATGTGGTTGCGCAATCTATTGTGTCCTGTTCTGAGGCGCAGAATAATGACTTGTTCTGGTCTGTTCATAATGTGGTAGTCATCTTGAGCAGGTTTTGGTGGCTTTCTAACTGATTTGATCATTCTTTTCTTTTGGTGGTATGTAACGGGCACATCAGGCTGTTCTTCTTTTGCTCCTTCCTTAGCTAGTCGACCAGTTCTGTTGTTTCCGGGTACTCCACAGTGGTATGGTATCCACTGTATGATGACCTTATGCTGACTGCTAAGTTCAGAAAGTAGTGTCCTTAGTACTGGCAATTTCCCAGACAGGAGCGCCTCGAGTACTGATTGTGCATCTGTCAATATCACCACAGGTTGTGTACCATTGCTGATATTTAGTAATTTCTCTGTTGCTGTCTTGATTGCCTCAATTTCAACATCATAGTTATGGCAGTACTTTCCTGTGGTACTTTGGCCGTGTCCCTAGTATTATTTGGGACACTCCCCTATGTACACTCCCGCTCCTCCATTTCGAACAGCATTTTGTGCTGAACCATCTGCATAGGCTCGGATCCAGATGTCCTGTGGGTATTCTTCATCAAGGTAGCTGAGAGTGGTTGTATTACGCTGTACACTGTTCTGTTCTTCCTTGTCAAATATACCTCTCACTTTTGTCTCGATTGATTGATTGATTTAGGAATCGACATCACAGCATTCGGGGCATTCCCATAAGTGCTCCATCCCCATCCTCAGCAGCCAGCGAAGAGTTCCAACACTAATAGTACCAGTAGCAATCTGATTATAAGACCGTCTCGCCTTTCCTTTGAGCGTCGGCCAGATCCCTTCGTCACTCCTTGTTGTCTCATTCTTGCCAGACCATGGTAATCCATTTGCTCCTCCGAGGTGTGCACGTGCTTCCACAAGGCCGCAACCACATCTGCCTTGTCATGTATCAATACTCCACCAAGTTCTGCAGAGCCAGCCAATCTGTCCGCCTGTTCATTTCCCAGCACACCGGCATGCCCCGGAGAAAATATCCAGGCAATGCTTGTCACCCGTGACCTCCGAAGCGAAGCAAGCCACTCTGCACGAAGTCTGCCCGTCCTCACCCTCGTCAGCATGCTTTCTGAGTCAGTTACAATCACGATGTGTGTGTGTGTTGTATTCTCCATCCAGCGGAGAGCCGCAGTGACTGCCTCCACCTCCATTCTTAAGCTGGATGTTGTGGTATCATATGCCAGGCTCTCCTGCCCCAAACATCGACCATCGACCCAGCCACTTCTCTCACCTCTTGACACACCGAACCATCTATGTAGATAATCACATCACTCGAGTGAACATTGTCCTGAATTAGTTGCTGGATTTCCACTTCCGTGGCCCCTGCTGGCCACTCCCTGCACTCCCGGCTTAATGTGATTATAACTCTGCACAAGTCTGACTGCTCCGCTGGCACTCTGACCCACTCCTCTCCACGCCTAATGTTCTCCAAGGGGCACACCTGTCTGATCGTATCCTCCGCCTGAGCCATCCATGATTTCCCTCTTATCAGTCACTGACCCTTAACTGCATCCAGCGCCTCATGCAGTGGGTGGTCTGTGTCTGCAGCTACTCTGAGGTATGCCTTCGCCTGCATCACCTTGAGCCTACCAGCAACAGTCGGCAGACCAAGGATATAACGCATGCACACTACTGGGGTGTCTCTAGTGCATCCCAGAATGACCCGCATAGCTTCGTTCTGTATGCGCTCTAACTTCACCAGCTGACTCCCTGAGACAGTGAGCAGACCTAATCCATAATCAATTACTGAGAGGATCAAGTGCTGGTATAGTGTGAAAAGCATTCTCTGCTCTATGTCCATTGCAGCCATAGTTTTAAGTGCATTGAGTCCCTTTTGAGATCTTGTCACGACCGTCTCCACATGGTCCTTGAAGGATAGGCTCCTGTCAAATGTGATCCCCAGATACTTCAGTTTGTTCTCTCTGCTGACATTTCTACCATCTATCGCGAGGCTTGGGACATCAGCTCTTACAATCCTGTTGTCCAGAGAGCACCACAAAACAGCCGCCTTTTCCAGGTGGATGACAGCACTCATTTCTGTGCACCAGTCAATCACTTTATCTGCTGTCGCCTGTAACTCCTGGGCTGTTTGCTTCCTATCTCTCCCCTGCCTATATGCAAGAATATCATCTGCAAATGTTAGTATTCTTCCAACCCCTGGTGCTTCTAGGTTTGCAATCTTACTTGTATACACGTTAAAGAGCACCGGTGAGACTGCAGATCCCTGTGGCAGTCCCGGGGTTAACATATGTTGCTCTGAGGTCCATGCGCCCAGACGGAGAGCAACCCGACGAGAGTGCAGGACGGCTGCTATCTAGTTCACCAACCAGGGATTGACCCCCTTCTCCATCAGTGCGGTCATCAAAATATCATATCGAACTCTATTGTACGCATCCTCGAGATCAAGCGCTACCGCCATCGTTTCCTGTCTACTCTGGAACCCCTCATAAACATCAAAGGCAAAAGGTATCTTTTCCTGGCCTGTAGCTCCCCAGGCCTCTTGGAAGAAGCTTCCCGCTTTCCAAAAACTCTTGCAGCTTGACAGCGACTATCTTCTCTAAAACCTTCCCAAATGTATTTTGAAGGGTGATGATCCTAAAGCCGCTAAACTTTGACTGATCCTTGAATGGTTTTGGGAGAGGGATGAGATAGCTGTGCACCCAATCCTGCGGTACTGATGCTGTCCTAATGCTCTGGTTAAAGCAGTCGGTCATCTCCTCCAGGTCTGCTTCGCTCAAACCCTTCATGTGGCCATTCCTGACCCCATCGGGCCCTGATGCCGTGTCTTTTGCCTTTTTCAAAATGTGTTTAACCTTTTGTCTCGATTTGTAATGATAGTATATGTTGATGTTTCCATGGAGTTCGCTCTGGAATAGTTGTCAGGGGGATACCAACTGTGGGCAGATCAGTGATTTCTCTGCAGAGTCGTTTGGCCTGGTGAATAAAACTACTTATTTTCAACTGCCCCATAGCTAAGTTTTCTGCTAATAGCTAAATCTGTTCTTCATAGTGTGGTCTGGCAAGCTGAGAATTTTTTCTACTTGTATTAGCATTTTCTTATCTCTGTGCTCTCTCAGTACTTGTGTTCTCCCCACCTTCTCCATTTCCACTATAGGGGTTGATCTCATCCCTCCTGTGGTGACTCTAAGTGCATGATTTTGCACCTTATCCAGCTCTTGTAGTGTGGTTTTTGATGCTGAACACCACGCAGTTGACCCGTATTACAGGTGTGGTCATATGCTCTGTTGATAAACTTTGATAAGTATTTTCTCACTGGCTCCCTATGTGGTTCCACTTAGTTTTCTCAGGATGGCTATTTTCCTTCTGGCTTTTGCTACTGCTTTATTGATATGCTTTCTCCGTGTCAGCCTGCCATCAAATGTTACTTCAAGGTATGTTGGTTCTTTATCTTCTCTTAGGGGTGTTCTATTTATCTGGATGATCCCTGCCTTTTGTTTTGGAGAGAGGGTAAATAGGGTGGTGCTGCACTTGTCAGTGTTTATGCTGACACACCATCTATTTGCCCATGCAACAAATGTATCTACAGCTCTTTGTAGCAATCTGGTGGCCACTGATGCATGTTCATTTGTGCTCCATAGAACCAGGTATTATCTGCCGCTTTAATTCCATGTGGTAGATTAGCAACAAGATCATTGATGAAGATTAGACAAAAGTATGGGTGACAAGACTCCGCCCTGGGGAACACCATGACACAGTAGTACTTTCTTGCTCTTGAGTCTGTCTATCTATACTTGGGCTCTTCTGTTGTGCAAGTATGCTGTCACCCATTTGTACATTCTTCCATTGACTTTACAGTTTCTGAGTTTCTTCATCAGACCTTCTTTCCAGACATTGTCAAAGGCTTTATGCAGATTTATCCATGCCACAAGCACTAGCTTCTTCTCTTGGAATGCATCCTCAATTTCTTGAGAGAGGTAGGTTGTCTGATCTTCCTGCTGTGGCACAAGGATGTTTTCACTTTCAATGTACCACTGCAATCTGTGATTGATGATGTGCTCCATTGTTTTGCAGAGACAGCTGGTGAGGCTAACTGGTCTGTGGCTGGAGGCAATGGAACTATCTTTCCCTGATTTTAGGAGGGGTATCATGATTGCTTCTCTCCAGGCTTGTGGAACACTGCCTAAGGTCCAGCTGTTATTGAAGATCTGCATCAGCTTTGCTTTGACCTCTGTTCCTAGGTTCCTGATCATTTGATTGGAGTTACCATCAGCTCCTGGTGACTCTCATTTTCATTTTGATATGGCTAGCTCCAGTGCGCTGATTGTAATAGGGGCCTCCAGAACCTCATGTAATATTTCATTCTGTCCTGTATGTTGCCATTTCTCTCGAATCTCTTGTTGTTTCTCTGGACTAATTTTGATATTGTTATCTTGTGCAAATGAGTCCGCAAAATGGTCATCTGCTTGCTTTCCTATTAAGATGTTTCCGTCTTTATGTAGTGCAATTTTTGAGTTTTTCCCAGTGCCCTCATTGTTAAGTTGTTTTATTAGCTTCCACAACTCCCTTGTGTCTCTTTCAAAGTTCAGTGATTCTGTTTTCTCCTGCCAGCTTTTCCATCTAGCCTGCAGCTTGGTCCTTTGAAATTTGGCTTTTGCATGCTGGTATTTATTCTTGTACTCTTGGTTGGGTTTGGCCTCTGCTTGCTTTCTACACACTTCCACATCATTATCGGTTAAAGAGGAACAAAGAAGATTATGGGAGAAATCAATCAGTTAAAGCCATAAGCCAATACACACACAAATTATTCATCAGCAGAGAGGACAAAAGTTGTGTTGTTTTTCTGACAAATCAAAACAGTCTATGTTGTGGCTACAAAGGAAATGTGTGGGGCAAATTGGCAGAAGAAGTGAAATAGAGAAATTAGCCACATGTGGGAAGCTGGACAATAAATAATAATATAACCATCGCCGACTTCATTAAAATAGACAACAGGCAGGATCTACACCAAACCAGACATCTGGTGAAGAAAAGAAATGTAGTTAAATACACAATCCATTAGGTGTGTTTTTCATTAAGAAAGAACATGTACTAGTTACCTTGTAAGATAACTATTAGTTCTTTTCTGTCTTATTCATTTCATTTACTTGTTGCAGGATCTGAGGATATCATACTTGTTTGCAGCAACGCCACCAAGAATGAGGTATTTATGTTGCCTTTTGGATAGTTTAGTGGTTGCATATTGATTAGTGCATATGCCTACTGACAGTGGTCTGTGGTTCGATCCTTTGGTTGTAAGAGGAATTATTGTTCCCTAGTAGTAATGTCATGGAAGCTGCAGTGGCTCAGTGGCTAGCAAGCTTCTTCTTCGTTCATCCTGAGTTTTTTTTTTTTTCAGGACGTGATTGTGTTGTGCCTGTTTACAGCAGAGCTGCGTTCTTGCGCCATTAGGCCGGCACATCCGACTTCTGCGGGCATTTGTTGACCGGGTTAACCTTCCCGGGGGCTATCAAGCTTGCCTGCCAGCCCAGTAGTCGCGGGTTCAGTTTCACATCGAGGCAAGTTTTTAAAATTAACCTGGACTCACAGGTCAACCCAGCTTAAGATGTGAACCAGGAATGTTGAATTGACTTGAAATAGGAAACAACATTCCCACACCCGCTCCGTCCCCTTGTTCAAGGGCCAGCGAAGAGTCATAATTGCTAATGTTTCTAACTGCCATCTGATTGAAAGTTCTCGTGGTCTTCCCTCTCAGTTTTGACATTTGTCCAGGGCCCCTGCCGATTCCCTGCCATATCATTCTCTCCACACAAGAGTGCTCATTCTGTTGCACCTGGTCCCACAGTTCCCGACCACGTCTCCAGGAAATGTCTATGTCATCAAGTGTCAATTGGTCTATAAAAAATATGGGGCTACCACCATATGTCTATAATGCCTCAAGGTGTGTAATGGGGTCCTTAACCCCTTCCCACCTTCATGTGGGACATCCTCAGCGGATGCTAGCAAGGAAGAAATGACCATGGTCTCTGATGTGATTTAGCCTGCCAGGAACACTAATTTCGCACAATACAAGACTGCAAGAGAGTCATGGCAATTCTGACACAATGATGATTGACAAACAAAGCCTGAGTCTAGCTTTCAGAGCTTAAAGAACTCAGAGCATGTTAGGAATGAGTGTGTTCTCAGGGTTTTATAACAAAAACAAACATACTATTGCTTTCAAATGGCTCATCACAGTATTCTGGTGTGTCACAGTGGGCTCTGTGCTAAGAACAAATGAACAAACATGCTAAGAGATGAAAGAAACACCTTGGGGTTCATAGCAAACATTAATGGATGGTGTTAAGTGCAGGAGAGCCTGACATGATACCATGACACTAGTCTGAGAATGGAGGTGAAGGCAATCACTCTGGTGTTCTACTGTCTGGGGCAGTGGCGTCACTGGGGTTGGTGTCACCCAGTGCGGTAAACTCTTGGTGTCACCCCTCTAGACTTTCACCATGGTCTTCTTCCGAGTGTTCCTGTACCATATATAATCGCATATAGTAATGTTTGTAAAATAAGTCAAAAAGTTAATAAGGACATAAGAAAGAAAACAAATTGAACAATATAACTTCAATACTTCAGGTAAAACATAAATAAAGAACTTCGACAAACTCGGACAAAGTTAAATTTTTGTTATTTAACATTAAAATTTCTAAAATTAACAATGAACGGTTATGAAACCCGACTAGACAGAGCTATGTCTGCTTTGTCAAATTTGCAATTTTTTTATTTTGGTGTCACCCCTTGATGGTGTCACCCGGTGCGGCCCGCACCCCCCGCACTCCCCTAGTGACGCCCCTGGTCTGGGGGACAAACAGTGCACACATGTCACAATTGGAAATGACTCACAGAGCATACTGAGAAGGGTGAAAACAGGCATGCTTCCTGCAGTGTGACATTCTTCAATACAGAATTCAAAGAAGGGATGTTTTCATCAGGGCAGGCTGGTGTGTTAGGACACAGCAGGCAGGCATATTTGGGTCTGTTCCTGTGGGTGGGGTTTTGGTGCACAATAAGGCAGACATGGTCAGGGCCTTTTGGGCTGACGTGTACAGGTGGATGAACAGATAAATCATCATGGCCTGGAGAGAATGATGAGGCAGGGAGTGACTAAAGGGGGAAAGGCCAGACGGACAAATGATCAGACTGTAATGGTACCATTAGTCTTGGGACTTATCGCTGGTTGTTGATGAGGACAGTCTTAAGTGTTGTGATGTCTGTTCTTGACTTAATTAATCTAGGCTCACAAATGTGTCATGAGAGTCTGAGGTGGTTGAAAAGACGCAATACAAAATTAAAGATTTGTTGAGGTCTAATTATTACATAGATTAATGTGATTGATAAAGAGAACAAGAAGGGAGAAAGAGGTGAACGCTTTTAGACCAGTTAGTTGTATAAACTACTGGAGCAAGCACAGCTTGATGAGGCTTCTGGTCATCAGAAGTGCTCTCCTCTCTCTCTCTCTCTCTCTCTCTCTCTCTCTCTCTCTCTCTCTCTCTCTCTCTCTCTCTCTCTCTCTCTCTCTCTCTCTCTCTCTCTCTCTCTCTCTCTCTCTCTTCCCCCCCCCCCCCCCATTTCCACTCTTCAATTAATGTTTTGGTCTTTGTGTTCTTTACACTTTCATGGGAGGTGGGCCCATCCAGATCATGACATCCAGATGCCATTCCCCTGTTGTACATCCACACCTATATGCCATCTATAAGACATGTACTCACTGCTGCTTGCATTTATGTCGCAAATTTGCTGTTATGTGAACCTACCTGACAGCCACCCTGCCTTCAGAAAGGTAAACATGCATCATGATTCAAAATTGTTGGGGCACTGATCTGTACTGTCTTTCTGACAGTCATTGACAGTGACTGATTTGTTCAGTTTTGAACAGTTTCCACTAAAATTAATTATAAACTATGAGTTGTGTATAATTTCACTATAAATAATTACTCTCTGTGGATTGTTCACTGGTTGTACACATCAACAAATGAGACTAAATATTCACAGGTTTGCTATGAGAAGGCAGTGGTGGATCAATCGTTACTCTACCTTGGGAAATTGTTTGAAAGTTTGAGCTTGAAGAAAGGTACCTTCACTGTGTTTCTTACGCCTGTATGTTTCTAGGATTGTGTTGTTTAGTTACATGTAAGATGTGTTTAGTGTGTAGTTGTGGGTGGGGGGGGGGGGGGGGGGGCCACAGTTTCAGTGGATTCGATGAATGGCATCAGTCACTCATTGCCATATTTCTACTTCTTCTCTACCCACAGGCGGATTATGTCTTTACTTAATCAATATTTCCCATTAATCGTGGGTAGCAAGCCCAAGCTTATGTTTCAAGGCCACATGTGTTGCCTTTGTTTTGTTGCATTTATGTTTGTTTAATGCACCATTGAGGTTGTCTATCCATTGTTTTCTTGGTCTTTATCTGCCTTTTTATCCAGATTGTTTTTTGTTTCTGTCTTTTTTTGGGGGGTATTTTGTCGGATTTCATTCTCATAATCAGAAACATGGGGAATGATTAAAAGAATTAGTTAGTAATAAACAACAAATATTCATTAACTGCTACTGCCAAAAATAGTGGAACCAGAATGTGGAGCTCGTGGAGAGAACTAAATAAATTCTACTTAATCAAGAGGTGTGGAAAAGATGCTGGCACTGGTTAGGACACACATTGAGAAAAAATGTCTTAAGACTTTAAGACAGTCCTTTGACTGGAGTCTACAGGGCAAACAAAATAGTGGAATACATAAACACAAGTGAAGAAGAGAATTAAAGATAATGATGATTATTGTCAGGGGAGAATATAAAGATCTGCAGAAGATAGGACATGGCATGAGTTGGCTGAGTGCCTATAAAAGGGCTAAAGGGCAGATGTCCTGGTCACTTAGATATCTCATGATGACTTTGCTGCATGATATCATGTCAGTATTGATTTGGTCAGTCGTGAGGGTTTGTTCAAGGCACTAAAGAAGATTGGCTGCCCACCAACTCTTCTGTCCATTGTGGAATCGTTCCACACAGGCATGAAGGGTATAATCAAGTTTGATGGTGCAACTTCTGAAGAATTTGAAATCAAGAGTGGAGTTAAGCAAGGTTGTGTACTAGCTCCCACCCTCTTTGGAATATACTTTTCACTTCTACTGAAATATGCATTTCGTGATCAGGATGGTGGTATATACATTCACTCACGCTCAGATGGCGGCCTCTACAATGCTCAGAGATTGAAGGCTAAGACCAAAATTAGGAGGGTACTGATCAAAGAGTTGCTTTTTGCAGATGATGCTGCAGTTACGACCCACTCTGAGGAAGAATTGCAATGTCTACTATCTGCATTCTCCAATGCTTGTTCTGAATTTGGTTTAACAATTAGCAAAAAGAAGACACAGATTATGTCACAAGGTGCACATGGGGTACCATCAATCTTTATTGACGACGCCGAACTAGAGATAGTAGACCATTTTACATATCTAGGATCGGTGGTAAATAGCAAATTATCCCTAGATCAGGAAATCAACATCCGGATTGGTAAGGCAGCAACAACAATGAACAGGTTAAGAAAAAGAGTCTGGGAGAACAGGAAGCTTACTGCCAAAACAAAAGTCCTTGTCTATCAAGCCTGTGTCCTTAGTACTCTTCTCTATGGCAGTGAAACCTGGACAACTTACTCACACCAAGAGAACAATTTAAACAGCTTTCATATGCGGTGTCTGCGAAGAATTCTTGGTATTAAGTGGCAAGACAAAATCACAAATACTGAAGTATTGGAAAGATCAGGTTGTGTGACAGTTTATTCCATGCTCAGTCTTCGTAGACTTAGATGGATAGGACATCTTAGGCGGATGGATGATGGTAGAATACCAAAGGATATCTTTTTTGGTGAATTACAGATGGGTAAGAGATCTCAGGGTCGGCCTCTACTACGATACAAAGATGTGTGTAAGCGGGACATGATTGATACAGGCATTGATAATGCACATTGGGAGCAAGTCGCCGCTGAACGTGTTGCATGGAGGGCAAATATCAGAAATGGAATAAAGTCAAAGGAGAAAATTATTGCAGAAAAGTCACACACCAAGCGTTTGAGACGTAAGATGGTGCATGATGGTGGAAATGACCACGTGTTCACATGCACCCACTGTGAACGGACATTTACAGCGCAAATTGGCCTTATCAGTCACACTCGCTACCGCCATAGTTAAAAGTTATTATGCCTTTTTAAAGCACAAACTATCGTCTGTCAAGACGGCAAGGTGCCAATGTAATGTATCATGTCAGTAATATTTCTGATATAGTTGTTTTGCACTCTGTCCTGGAAAGGCCAACAGTCTTTCTGAAGCATTTCATCTCATCATCACCGCAGTCTGGCTGAGAGAGCAGGCGTTGAAGGCACAAGTGGTGGCAAAAAATGCTGTGTTGAAGTGGGACAGAAGTGCAAATATCAAAGTTTTCTGTTGATTGGCACAATGCACTAAATGTCTTTTTCAAAGTGATTGATGCTGGTCTCCCTGGCTGAGGGGTTAGCAGCTTTCTTTGTAACCCCGAATACTCTCGTGGTTGACGTGAGCGCACGAGAATTGGAAGCGGTTCGAGTCGCGCCAGTGCCTTATGAGAGTATGGAGCCGGTCGCTCAGAAAGTCGTGGCGTGCTGATGAGCGTAATCTAGCCTGAGAATCAACATACAGCTGAAAGATGCTGATGTTGACCGCAATATCCTGAAACAGGATGGAAACGCGGAAAAAAAAGTGATTGATATTAGTGGCAATGAAGAAGCATGTAGTTGTGTTGCCATGAAAATATCCCCAAAAATATTTTAAGTCTCTCTCTCTCTCTCTCTCTCTCTCTCTCTCTCTCTCTCTCTCTCTCTCTCTCTCTCTCTCCCTCCCTCCCTCCCTCCCTCCCTCCCTCCCTCCCATTGATCATACATACTTCATATTTTCATATGTGGATCTGATTATTTGATATGTGTATGTTTCTCTTATAGTTTGTCTTTCATAATCTGTATTCATTAATATAAAAACATTCATTTTTTTTTACTTTTCTGATTAGTTCATTCATTGTTTGTGAATATTTCAGGCCAATCTCTCTGTGGTGATACAAAACCTGGGCAAGAATTCATGACTGTTAGAGACTTGCAGTCACAGATGTACAAACAATTCTCTGACGCAACAGTAAGTAGATTTTATTCAAATTATGTTTGTGATCTTCTTCATCTTTTTTTTTTAACTATTGCTTTTGCCGTCAAGTGTCGCAGAGAGGAGACATGTCACTTTCTGTGTTTCATTTGTCTTGTTGTTTGTGCTAATGTCATATTTGATTTCTTCAGTATTTGTTTTACTCCATCTAACCATCTCTTACTGGGTCGTCCGCATGCTTTGTATCCTGATGTTAGTTAGTTGTATCCTGATGTTCTCATGTAGAATGCTGTAGCAACTGGTTGATCTTGTTCCAATGTAGCTAAATCTTGGAACCATTTAATTCTTTGATGTTCTGTAAAGTCAGTCATTGGTGTTATCCCTACACTTATTCTTAGTTTCTCATTTCTCTCTGTCTGTCTGTCTCTCTCTCTCTCTCTCTCTCTCTCTCTCTCTCTCTCTCTCTCTCTCTCTCTCTATCTCTCTCTCTCTCTCTCTCTCTCTCTTTCTCTCTCTCTCTCTCTCCTTTTCTGGCGATACCATAATCAGCTCCTCATGGAAATGCTGAGCAGAAATACTTTGGGGTGGCTGATGCATCAGAGGGCTAAGCAAGAATGGGAATGCTCAATGTACAGTGACATTGATCAATGTAACATAGCATAGCATAATATGTGATGTGCATGAGATATTTCTTGTTTCTATCACAAAATGTTGTTAAAAGTATATATATTTTGTACCAAAGATTTTATTTCTCTGTACAGAATGTTGAACTGCTGCTTGAGTGTTGTCTTCAACACATTCTTGTCAATCCGCACTGGAACATTAGGTAAGTCAACTTGAGCATTATTTGTTCATGTCAGTTATAAGTCTTTGTATCTGTAACACTTTTTCCATGGCCTTTGTATCTGTAATCCTCTATTGTTAGTCAGGTCGTAGTCAGTTATGACTCAGCTAATGTATGATAGGAGAGTAATTGGGAGGGTACAAGCCTTATTCTAGTGCAAGGAAATGCAACCTAAAGACTAAATGTCATGCCAGGGGCAGATCAGGCTGTAAGCCTTGGTCTGCAATTAATCTAGGATCAGAGCTCTGACAGACAAACAGCATTGTTTTGTTGATCTGGCAGCTTCTGCAGACTCTTGTTCCAGATGTATTATTGTTACTTTTCCTCTGGAGTAAACTAGGCAGACCAAGAGACGGATCAGGCAGCATGAGCAACACATGGCCTCTATAATTCAGCCCAGGCTTTGTGCCATGGAGAGGTTATTATGCCTTTTTTTTTTTTAAGCACAATAACTATTGTCTGTTAAGATGGCAAGGTGCTAGTACAGTACTATTGAAGGCTGAGAAACATTTGACTATACACTGTCAGCATGCTTTTGTGGACTAGGAATAGGGTTGCAGATACGTGGGCACCAAAAGGAGGACATAATAAGACACAAAGGAGGACATAATAGGACAAAAAGGAGGACAAATTGAATTTTTCATTATTGCTTCAGCCTGTGTTTTTGCACAAGCAATATTTTTAGCAATTTCTGAATCTTCATATAATGTGTGCATCAAACCAGCTGTGCAGGTCATCGAGTTGTAAGACTGATGATGACAAACTGTATGAAATGCCAAAGTTGCTTCAACTGCATGCGCTTTCAGCAACACATTTGAGTACTTAGGCTGAAAAAAAAAAGACGTCAATGTGCTAGATGACACTGACACTTTGATTAGGTTTCTATGTCTCTCACTGTCAAAATGGCGCTCCAAGTCAGTAGTTCTTTTGTTGGCAACGGACAAGTAACTATCGCAAATTGAACACTTTGCCTCATTCTCGTTGCGTCCTTTAACGAAGTATGGAAACTTATTTTTCATAGTGTTCAAGAGTTTGCATTTTCTCTTTATTGAAGCCATTGTCATAAACATAGACGGAAAAAATTACAAATAAAAAAAAACAATTTTAACTAATGTCTCTGCTACCGGAACCGGGAATAACATTAACATTTTGACCATAGAGACTACAGCATTATTAGTGTTGCCGAATAGAGCAACAGTTAAGATTCCAATTATTCAAATAATTGGTGTTTCACATTTGGTATAAATAGGAAAATTAAATAAATATTATTAAGCAATGGGTTTTAATAAAGAATGTAAACACACGGTAGAGTGTAGATACATTGTAAGTTGTAACAACAATACGTAAAAAATGATAACATAAAATATTTAAAAAGCCGGACATTTTAAAGGTTTTTAGCTCTGCCTGCCGGACGGAGGACATTAGGCTAAAAAGGAGGACATATCCTCTCTTTGCCGGACGTCTGGCAACCCTAACTGAGGGAATCGTGTCTTATACTGAACATGACATAACATAAGCCACATGTGCTCAAAGCCGCGGATAGGTTCTACAGCAGTGTGTGTATGTGGGCAAGTACCTCGAACTGCAGAAAGGCGGTCAGCATGGCCGAATGGATAAGAGTGCTTGCTCTTAAACTTTTGGTGTTCTGATGTTGAAGTCACTTAAAAAGTCGTTTAAAGCCGGCTGGGTTGACTTCATTGCACCGGGTTTTTATCCCATATGGCTCAATCTCTTTCGGCAGCACGGAAAGCGGCACACAAAGCACGAACTCTGTAGCTCCAGCGACGACCCGCAGGAGTCTACGAAAAAATGCACTCTTGAACCGAAGGATGCGGCCCTAATGATATTGAGGTAGCAGGTTCAACCCCATACACTGGTCAATTGGACTGAAATGTTGACTTCTCGTCCATGACTTGGGGACGTAAATTACAAGTACCTCTGAAATCAGAGTGGGTTCGGCTAATGGTAAGGGACACTGATAATAGTGAAAGCTAATATACACGCAAAAATCTGTCCAGTGCACTAGAAGTAGTAGCACTTGTATGTACTATGATTGAGTTCAGAGCGAGCAAGTGAAAAGAAATACAGAACATATATTATGCCAAACATTATTGTACCACAAACAACTCAGGAATATCTATTCTATGACCAGATGAAACAACCCTAGATTAGACAGAAGCCTGCAGGAATTGTAGAAGACAGTGCAGTTCATGAGGGAAACAAAATTACAGATAGGATTACAAGTGAACGAAAAAAGACGTATGATAGTAATAATAAAGTTAGTTGATGTCCTTTACAGGACATTGCTGTTTATCCCAACATTTTTTGGCTGTTTGTGCTTGCTTGCTTGCTTGTGTTCATTGGCTTGAGCTCCAACGCGAAGTCCTGTATGTCGGATGAAGGCATCCTGTTGTCCAACATCAGTGTGATGTCATACAGGACCTGAGGTTTGCGTGAGTATCCATTGTCCCATGTCCGGCTTATTGGTGTGCAGACTGGTGGTTCCTTGCCGTTCAGCCAGACACTCTCCGACTTTTCGGCAATCCTGCTGACTTTAGCCAGGACCCCGAAGGGACCTGTTGCCCAGGACGCTCGACGAGGACGCGTCAATAGGTCTTGGCCAGTATATAATCCGGCCCTGGTGCCTTGGAAACACCTCTGCGTCCCTGGCTTTTTGTGATTTTCTAGGCAGTTTTTTTATGTCCAGTAGTTTGCCATTGCTGTCTGAATGGCTGATGCTCATACCACGAATTCAAAGCAAGCATCCAAATCATCTGCAAATGATTTTGAATCCTTGACTCGATCTGTTGCCCACTTGTGCAGCACCATCCATGCCCTCCCCATATTATTTATTTCAGTCTAAAATCCTCTTCCCTTTCTGTGTTCATGTCTTCCTATATTTTGTTTGCCCTGTTAGCTCCAGACCAGGGATTTTCTAGTCATTCTATTCTCATGTTTTCTCAACATGTGTCCTATCCAGTACCAGTGCCTTGTCCTCACCTTATGATTCACTGGTATAGATTGTAGTTCTCTCCATGAGCTCCACATTGATATACATGGTGTATTTTTAATGACTGCGCAGTGTTTGAAAATATTGCCGGTCCAAGTTTTGTATTTACCTATTATGTTGCATGAACTTTACAGAGGGTGAATACAAAACTTGGACCGGCAGTATTTTCAGACACTGCACAGTCATTAAAAATACACCCCATATGATTTTAGCTCTTTCATTTTGCTCAGGCACCAATTAATGGATATTTGTAGTTTATTATTAATTGTGTTAGTCATTCTTTGTGTATATGATCCATACACTAATACTGATTTAATATTAGAGTTATATTTTCTGAATTAATTAATGAATATTTGTAGTTGTTTATTAATTGTATTGGCCATTGTGTGTATATGATCCATATAGTAATACTAATTTAAAATTAGAGTAATATATTCTGAATTTGGTGCTACTTTTACTTTCTTTTGACATCCATAAATTTTCTAGTGCAATAAAAGAAACTCTCTTGCTTTTTTATTTGTATTCTGCACATTTCTGTCAATGCAAATCTTTGTACGTTGGGCTGCACATGTTTCTGTTTGCATTTTCCCCAGAGCTCTGCAGGAAAATGGTACAGTGGCAAAGAACACGGATGAAGTGGCTAAGCTAGAATCAGAAGCACCTATAATGAGTATGTTATGTCGCCTGCGCAGGTCCTGCTATACAGTGTTTTATGAATTATGCCTCACAGCAGCAGGTTAGTCGGAAAACTATACTTTGTCCTATTGTGGTGTTGCAGTCCTGGATATCTTGCAGGTTGTGATATTCTTGATTGTTTGGGTAGAAGCTGAAACCAATGGCAACTTAACGTAAAATTGTCTAGAACATCAGCCTGGGATCGATCACAATGTCCTGAAAAGGATATATGCAAGCTTTTTATTTTTACCTAGTTCTTCTTCTTCTGCGTTCATCCGGATTTTTTTTCCGGATGTGACTGCATTGTGCCTGTTTACAGCGGAGGTGCGTTCTTGCGCCGTTAGGCCGACACATCCGACTTCTGTGGGCATTTGTTGACCGGGTTAACCTTCTCGGGGTTACCTAGTTCTATTACAAGCATATGCATTTGTCTTAAATTTCACTACAACTAAATTAATACAAATTTTAAGTATTAAAGCATATTTTCCAATCAAGTTATTTCCCTTGTATTTATTGGAAATACAATGATCTCCCTTGCGATTCTTATTGTTGCTAATTGTGTATTAATTAGATTTCTGTCTAATCAACGCTTGCTATGCCAAATTAAAACATGGGCAAATAACATCTGGTGTTACAGTGGTTAGTAAGCTTGTCTGCTGGTCCAGAGGCCATGTTTTCAAATCCTCGATCGTGGATCTTTTTTTTTTATGGACCTGCCTAATATGGCTATCTGGAATTTACGTCGTAAGTAAAGGCAGCTGATGAGATATCACATTGCCTGTGGAGTGCCAGAAGGTCTAAAATTATGGATCACCATATAGCCAATAGCTTTATAGCGAATTTGCTTACTTTATTATCTAGTATCTCGTTTATTACTCATAGACAGTACCTAAGGCGGTACATGGTATTACTCTTGGAGAGAATAATACTCGAGACGACCAGAAGTATATAATTTTCTTACCAGTAGAATAATGTCCCAAAGTAAACAAATATGAAGTCAGCAAGCAAAGCAGTAGAAAGTGCAAGGGGCTTTACTAAAAAAAATAATCAAAATTACAAGTATAACAGCAAACAAAAAATACAATGACAATAAGTACATCATCAAGATATACAACAACAGGAAGAAGTACAAGAAATAAGAAATACAACAAATAGAAGTACATCATAAAGAAACACAACAACAAGATTAAGTAAAAGTACAAACAAGAAATACAACATACAACAAGAAATACAACAAGGCCGCCTCAAATCCATCCTATATATATATATATAAACTACTGGTTCTTGCATTACTTGCTGCACTTCTCTTCACATAATATCACAGCTGATTTGTATTACTTGCTACACTTCACATAATATCATAGTAGATGTGTATTACTTGCTACACTTCTCTTCACATAATATTACAGTAGATTTGTATTACTTGCTGCACTTCACATAATATTACAGTAGATGTGTATTGCTTGCTACACTTCTCTTCACATAATATTACAGTAGATGTGTATTGCTTGCTACACTTCTCTTCTCATAATATCACAGTAGATTTGTATTGCTTGCTACACTTCTCTTCACATAAAATTACAGTAGATGTGTATTGCTTGCTACACTTCTCTTCACATAATATTACAGTAGATGTGTATTACTTGCTACACTTCTCTTCACATAATATCACAGCTGATTTGTATTACTTGCTGCACTTCACATAATATCATAGTAGATGTGTATTACTTGCTACACTTCTCTTCACATAATATCACAGTAGATTTGTATTACTTGCTTCACTTCTCTTCACATAATTCACGGTGGGTTTGCACTACTTGCTGCACTTCTCTGTCATTTATCCTTTTATGTTTGTGTCCCCAGCCATTGCTGTATTCGTGCTCACGTACATGTATTTCAAGTACATACAAAAGAAAAAAGATCTGGAGCAAAGAGAGGTATATTCTATGGTGGATAAAATTATTGGTGAGTTATAACTAATTATTGCTTGTAGTGGTGGTGGGGGGCATGGTTGGTTAAGAATATAAATGTATCATGTGTGTCATAAGCGGCAACAAAAGGGTTGGCAAAGAATAGAAATGTTCTATGTATGTCATAAGCGGTGACACCAGGGTTGGCAAAGAATAGAAATGTATTGTGTATGTCATAAGAGGCGACAACAGGGTTGGCACAAAAATAGAAATATACTATGCATGTCATAAGCAGCGACAACAGGGTTGGCAAAGTAAAGAAATGTCTCATGTATGTCATAAGCGGCGACACCAGGGTTGACAAAGAACAGAAATGTATCATGTATGTCATAAGAGGCGACAACAGGGTTGGCACAAAAATAGAAATGTAGCATGTATGTCATAAGCGGCGACAACAGGGTTGGCACAAAAATAGAAATGTATCGTGTATGTCATAAGAGGCGACAACAGGGTTGGCACAAAAATAAAAATATACTATGCATGTCATAAGCAGCGACAACAGGGTTGGCAAAGTAAAGAAATGTCTCATGTATGTCATAAGTGGCGACACCAGGGTTGGCAAAGAACAGAAATGTATCATGTATGTCATAAGCGGCGACAACAGGGTTGGCAAAGAATAGAAATTAACTTGTATTTCATAAGTGACAACAACAGGGTCAGCGTGAGACTGCAAAATCCAACCAACCATGGACAAGTCTACAAAGTTCTTCCTGTGAGTTGGTTGAGGCCTTATGCTCCATTGGGAGGTGAACAGAAGGAGGATAACTAATAGAGAACAATTAGACATGATTAGGATACCAGCCTCTCGATCAGATGGCCCAAGTTCTAATCCCCATATAGGGAAAGGATTTGTTATCTATCGCAGGCAAAATATGTGTTAAGTTGTTCATTGTATGTCATTTACTCTAAGGCAAGTGAGCTTTATCCTCAGCTTTTTAAAAATCCCCCAGGGTGCCAGCAGTGGCACAAATACCATAACACTAGCTGTTATTTTATTTCTACAATCTCCCCTCTGGTGCCAGCAATGATACACATGCCATAACGATATCTGCTGTTTTATTTCTATAACAAAGCCGACATAGTATTTATAACCAGCACTGTGGTTTAAGGTATACTGTGACATACAGTTTCATAATTCCCCGTCATATTGAGTTGAGGGCTCAAATTAGCTGCTGGCGATTTGTAACCAGACTGCTATATGTTGATTTTGATGGCATGAGGCATTGACTGTTTAAAAAGCAAACTGCTAAAGTAACATTCCCTAGTTAATCACAGACAACTGATAAATGTTGTGGTTGATTTTAACATCCTGTAAAGGACAGGCAACTTATGTTTGTAGTGTTTATTAGGGAGTTGTGATACCATACCTGTTGGCTGAGCATTCGATTTCACATAAAGACTGATTTATTAAATTGACACGGGCTCCAGGATGAACCTAACCTAAAACAGGTACCAGGAAATGTCCTGGCAAATAAAGGTGGCTGGTGTGATATTGTCTTGTCGGTTTACATCATGTATGGAAGGTTAGACACACAGACTGGTCTTGAAGACTTCAAAGACACACAGACTGGTCTTGAAGACTTCAAAGTCATACATGTTACTAGCCACTTTAGTAACATTTTTAAAATGTTTTTTTTTTAATGCTTAATTTTTTTTTATTTTTTTTTGGCCTTTTGCAAGATGAAAATACATACTGACCAATAAAAAGATATCAATTGAAATGAGAAAAAGAGTGTTGAAGTGCTACATAGAACCTTTACTTTTGTATGGATGTGAAGTGTGGACAATAAGCAGGCAAGCTAAAAAACAACTGATGGCTGTGGAAATGTGGATTCTGAGGAAAATGCAAAGAATACCATGGACAGACAGAAAAACCAATGAACAAATCCTTCAAGAAACAAATGAACATCGTAAACTGATTAGAGATATTAGACGTAGACAATCACAATTTTTTGGGCATGTTATGAGAAGAAATGTATTGGAGAACTTGGTGACAACTGGCAAGATCGAAGGGAAGAGATCAAGGGGAAGACTGAGAAGTAAATACCTAGATAGCTTGCTATCTCGGCACCAAATTACTTGATGTTTAAGAACAAGTTCTCTTATGCATTCGGCCATACTAACCTGTGTTCTGAAGGTTTCTTCTTCTGCGTTCATCCGGAGTTTTTATTCAGATGTGATTGCGTTGTGCCTAGAGCTGCACTCTTGCGCCGTTAGGCCAACACATCCGACTTCCGCGGGCATTTGTTGACCGGTTTAACCTTCCCGGGGTTCTGAAGGTTTGAAATGCATACTTGTAATTTGCCTGTTCTGTGTCTGCCTTGAAGTTATTGAGGGGCATAATAGGGCGCAAGGCTTATCGTTTGCGATAATGAGGGAAACATTGGCAAATGAGGGGCTTGCGTGTCCAGATGACTCCCAGGAGCTATGCCGGTGGTAGGTAGTGTAGCCACTGTGTGTGTCCCATGTCGAACAGGTCAGTGGGTAGAGATCAGTCAGAAGAAGACACAAAATCCTGCTGCCTAGTTGGAGATTATCATTAAGTGCCATGCCAGCTGGCGTAGGCGTTCATGTCTCTCCACAGATCTCGGTCTTTGGTCTTCTGGGTAAACTCTGCTGCTGATATTCCTCCATGCCACCGCCTCAATCTATCCAGTATCATTTTTCTTAGTCGGCCTCTGCCTCTCTTCCCCTTGATCTTTCCAATCGTCACGATGTTCTCCAATACCTCTCTTCTCATCACATGATTATATAGCTGGAGATACTTTTCAGGAATCTCCATGGGAAATTGATCAACTGCCCCGCATGATAATATTTGCTTCATTTTCAAACTACATCATTCAGGACATGCATAAAATTTTCTACAGACCCCTTAGGGTAATCTCTTGAACTACAGAGTTTGTGCTTTGTTGATGCTCTCAGCGGATGACTTGATGTTCTCTGGAAGAGACCAAACCAGATGGTATAAAACCTAGCACACTGAAGTTGAACATCTCACCTTTAACAATTAAATCAGAGGCTAGGGCAGGCAGACCCTAAAGAAATGGCTGTTGAAATTCAATGCACTGCCACAGGCTTGTTGAAACTATTCAACATTTCTTCTTCTGCTGCTGCCTTTGTCACCTGTTGGAACATAGACCAACCAACTCATGCAAAGCTGAGCTTGAACTACTACTCTATTTCCACAAGTTTTTTCCCCTGTTAGTTATTTCTTTTATGTCGCTGTTTTCTTCTTCTTCTTCTTCTTCTTCTTCTTCTTCTTCTTCTTCTTCTTCTTCTTCTTCTTCTTCTTCTTCTTCTTCTTCTTCTTCTGCGTTCATCCGGAGTTTCTTTTTTTCGGATGTGACTGCGTTGTGCCTGTTTACAGCAGAGCTGCGTTCTTGCGCCGTTAGGCCGACACATCCGACTTCTGCGGGCATTTGTTCACCGGGATAACCTTCCCGGTGTCGCTGTTTTTATTAGTAATATTATTATTATTACAAATTATATTTCTTTAGCAGCTGTGTATGGAGTTTTTAACTTTGTGTCAAAACTCTTAATTTCTGCAGAAATATTACAAGAACACTATGAGCTAACCAAGGGAACTGATGAGCCTAAATATCTTGCTATTCAGCATGTCCGAGATCAGTTGCTTCCTCCTTCTAAAAGGTATGTGTGAAGGAATTGTTTGATAAATGACCATACTGTGTGTTAGGATATGGAGACTCAAACAGTGATGGAGTGGGGTATGTGAAATAGATGCCCAGCTCCAGCTCATGGGGCGCCTACAGGATCGGAGATTAGTTGTCAGTTTCTGTGTTTCTTTTGGTTGTTGCCTTTGCTTGCTTAGAACTCAAGCGTAGTCCATACACATGCTACTACTTCAAGTGCACTGAACTGAATTGTGCGTGTGGATTCGCTTTTTCTTTACCAGTGTCCCTCGCATCAAGCGAACCCACTGTGGAATCCTGATAGATGCACATTGGGATCCTGATAGATGCACATTGGAATCCTGATATATGCACATTGAGATCCTGGTATATGCACATTGGGATCCTGGTATATGCACATTGGGATCCTGGTATATGCACATTGGATCCTAATGTACACATTGGGATCCTGGTATTTGCACATTGGGATCCTGGTGTACACACATTGAAATCCTGGTATTTGCACTGAGCTGTGTGTCTATTAGCGGGAAAAGGAAGAGGTCAAAGCACTATGGGATCAGTCGAGTGTGATGAAGATGTTTCTGCAATCTTGTCAATCCTAATTATTGTGGAGTGTTCCGGATTGATGTTTCTAGAAGATTTACCAATTCCAGCTTTTGATTTTAGATGGGTTTAACTGCAGTGAAGCTGTGGTCATGTAAATTATTGGTAAACATAAGTGTAGGTCAGGTTTACAAAAATGCTATTACAAAAAAAAACAGAATTGTGTGGTACCAAGCCTTTATCAGCAAATAACGATTATAAACAAACCAAAACAACACACAAAATATGTAAATGACCGGAAGGCAATGACAGCTAGGCATACTATTATGGAATCATGTGAAATAATGGAGTTTGGACTCTATGGGACACTTTCAGCTGGCCGTTCTGCAAAAAAAGAAGACGGGACCATATACGAGGGAGCTTCAAATTAAAACCTTAAAAGTGTGACATAAATTACAATAACCATGCCATTGTCTTGTAACCCTTTAGTATTGTTGTCAAGAGCGTTAAGCACATGACTCCATGGTGCAGACGAACATAGTGACATGAGGACAGTTTAAAGATGGCCACCCCACTTTTGACATGCACCAAAGAAGAGTAATGTTCTGTTATCCATTATGTTTTAATCAGTGAAAGGGTCAAACCTATAGAAATTCATCGGCGAATGAAGGTCCAATATTGTGATGAACGCCTGTCAGTCCAACAAGTGTATGAGTGGAATAGGAAGTTTCAAAACAGTGTGTCATCTGTGACAAACTATTCATGACTGGGTCAGGAACACCGAGTAGTGACCCCAGATAATTTTTTTCTACAGGAATCCAAGCACTTTATCAGCGCTGGAGGACTTGCATTGAATGCAGTGGTGACTAATCGAAAAATGATACATTTGTTCTTTACTTTTTTTTTCAGAATGTATTCACACACACACAAAAACATTCAAGGTTTTCATTTGAAGCCACTTCGTAGAATAGAATCGGTGTAATGAAGTGGATCCCTTTGCCTTTAACCTCTTGTTTAACTCTGTCTAAGTCACCGATATTTAATATGGCCTTGTTACTGTGGCTTCTTTGTTTGAACACAAGCAGAGTTAATAATCAGTGTGAGATGTCTCATCTGTGTACATGGTTTTCTTGTCCTGCCAGGTACAAACTCCAACCAATCTGGGACAAGGCTGTAGCATTCATTGCTGCTAATGAGTCTCGGGTTCGACTAGAGACGCGTCTTATCGAGGGTGATGAATTTGATGTCTGGCTGTGGCTACAGGTTAGTGTTGTGTGCATAGCATAGACGTGTCTCGACCAGTGGTTCCCAGAGGGGGCTGTACTGCCACCTTCGGGTAGAACATCAATGTTGAATGTCCTTTCCAGGGCGTTGCGATCAACCCCAGGTTGATTTTCTTGGCAATTTTGCATTCAGTAGCTTGCCTTTGCTTTATGAGAGAGAAGTCAATATTTAAGTCGGACAGACCAGTATAGGGAATGAACACGCTTCCTCACCATCAGCTCACAGGAAGTTTAAGAGCAAGAGCTCTTAAACCTTTAATTATATTATAATATATTAATTATAAATTATAATTCTTCTAATAGCTCTTAAACCGGGTACCAGGAGTTCGAAACTCAGCCGCGACCGATTTGTGCAGCAGACCGTGTCTCGTTGTGTTGTAACGTGCTGGTATGGGAGCCGGTCGTTCAGAAAGCAATGACAAACTGCTGAACGTAAAAACTTGCCTAGTATATCAGCAGCAGTTGAAAAATGCTGGTGTTGACTGCAACGTCCTGCAAGGAATATGCAACATTTAAAAAAAAATATATTAATTATAAATTATAATTCTAATAGCTCTTGACATTGGCACCTTGCCGTCTTGACAGACGATAGTTTGTGCTTTAAAAAGGCATAATAACTTTTAACTATGGCGGTAGCGAGTGTGACTGATAAGGCCAATTTGCGCTGTAAATGTCCGTTCACAGTGGGTGCATGTGAACACGTGGTCATTTCCACCATCATGCACCATCTTACGTCTCAAACGCTTGGTGTGTGACTTTTCTGCAATAATTTTCTCCTTTGACTTTATTCCATTTCTGATATTTGCCCTCCATGCAACACGTTCAGCGGCGACTTGCTCCCAATGTGCATTATCAATGCCTGTATCAATCATGTCCCGCTTACACACATCTTTGTATCGTAGTAGAGGCCGACCCTGAGATCTCTTACCCATCTGTAATTCACCAAAAAAGATATCCTTTGGTATTCTACCATCATCCATCCGCCTAAGATGTCCTATCCATCTAAGTCTACGAAGACTGAGCATGGAATAAACTGTCACACAACCTGATCTTTCCAATACTTCAGTATTTGTGATTTTGTCTTGCCACTTAATACCAAGAATTCTTCGCAGACACCGCATATGAAAGCTGTTTAAATTGTTCTCTTGGTGTGAGTAAGTTGTCCAGGTTACACTGCCATAGAGAAGAGTACTAAGGACACAGGCTTGATAGACAAGGACTTTTGTTTTGGCAGTAAGCTTCCTGTTCTCCCAGACTCTTTTTCTTAACCTGTTCATTGTTGTTGCTGCCTTACCAATCCGGATGTTGATTTCCTGATCTAGGGATAATTTGCTATTTACCACCGATCCTAGATATGTAAAATGGTCTACTATCTCTAGTTCGGCGTCGTCAATAAAGATTGATGGTACCCCATGTGCACCTTGTGACATAATCTGTGTCTTCTTTTTGCTAATTGTTAAACCAAATTCAGAACAAGCATTGGAGAATGCAGATAGTAGACATTGCAATTCTTCCTCAGAGTGGGTCGTAACTGCAGCATCATCTGCAAAAAGCAACTCTCTGATCAGTACCCTCCTAATTTTGGTCTTAGCCTTCAATCTCTGAGCATTGTAGAGGCCGCCATCTGAGCGTGAGTGAATGTATATACCACCATCCTGATCACGAAATGCATATTTCAGTAGAAGTGAAAAGTATATTCCAAAGAGGGTGGGAGCTAGTACACAACCTTGCTTAACTCCACTCTTGATTTCAAATTTTTCAGAAGTTGCACCATCAAACTTGATTATACCCTTCATGCCTGTGTGGAACGATTCCACAATGGACAGAAGAGTTGGTGGGCAGCCAATCTTCTTTAGTGCCTTGAACAGACCCTCACGACTGACCAAATCAAATGCCTTTGTGAGGTCGATGAAGGCAATAAACAGTGGTTGATTCTGTTCACGGCATTTTTCTTGCATTTGTCGCAATGAGAATATCTCTCCATAGCACAAAGCCTGGGCTAAAATATAGAGATCATGTGTTGCCCATGCAGCATGATCCCTCTCTCGGCCTGCCTAGTTCACTCCAGAGGAAAGGTAACACCCCTACATCTGGAACAAGACAAGCTGCAGAAGCTGCCGGATCAGCAAAGCAATGCTCTAATTGTCCGCCTGTCGGAGCTTCGATCCTAGACATGTCGCCAACCAAGGCTTAGGGCCTGGTCTGCCCTGCCATGACAATTTTGTCTTTAGCTTGCATTTCCTCGCACCAGGGTAAGGCTTGTACCCTCCCAATTGCGCTCTTCCGCCCGAAGCCGTTGGCACAATGTGGGGTGTCGGGTTTGGTAAGCGCCGCCCAACGTTCGGCGCTAACAGAAACCAGGTAGTACCGTCTACTGTTATACGGTAGCTCAGTCATATCTGACATCTGAATAGCTCTTAAACCTTTAATTATATTATAATATGTTAATTATATATTATTATTATTCTAATAGCTCTTAAACCTTTAATTATATTATAATATATTAATTATAAATTATAATTCTTCTAATAGCTCTTAAACCTTTAATTATATATTAATTATAACCTTTAATTTTGGCACGCTGACCTCTCACCTTTAGGCACAAAGACAAAAAAATGAGGTGGTGATGTTTTGAATTTGGAGAATGTTAGAACTAAGAAAGATTTGTATATAAAAAGCTGTCAATTACAGTGGGGAAAGAGCTTTGAAGTGTTGTATAGAACCTATACTGCTGTATGCATGTGAATCATGGAAAATCAGCAGACAAAGCTGAGATTCATATAATGGCAGTGGAAATTGTTTGAGGGAAATGCAAGGAATACCATGGACAGAATAATAATTGAGACAGTCTTTCAAGAAAGAGATGAAAACATTAAATTGAGTAAAGCATTTAGACATAGTCAAGTTGATTTGGGTACATTATGAGTAGAAAGAAATTCAAAATCTTAGTGACAGCTGACAAAATCTTAGTGACAGCTGACAAAATCTTAGTGACAGCTGACAAAATCTTAGTGACAGCTGACAAAATCTTAGTGACAGCTGACAAAATCTTAGTGACAGCTGACAAAATCTTAGTGACAGCTGACAAAATCTTAGTGACAGCTGACAAAATCTTAGTGACAGCTGACAAAATCGATAGGAAAGGAGCAAGGGGAAGGTAAATTCCTGGATGTCTTGGCCACATGGCGTAATTAGGGCAAGACACAGTCTGATCCCAGACTATGATGATCGTGTTAAATGGAGAACCATGACAATCTACATTTATCAGTCTGATCTTAGACTATGATGATCGTGTTAAATGGAGAACCATGACAATCTACATTTATCGGCATGACGATGTGTCTTATTTCATGTCTTGTGCTGCCAGCCTTCTTATAGTCTCTGCCCTGTGGCGTTGTGATTATGTCTGTCCACAGCCTTCTGTCTTTTGTACTGCCAATCATTTCTGATATTGATGTTCCCCCGTGCCATTGTCATGATCCATGCCAAACATTCATTGGTGAAGAAAAAGAAGAAAAATGTAGTATAAAACTGTATTTCCGGGAAGGTTAACCCGGTCAACAAATGCCCGCAGAAGTCGGATGTGTCGGCCTAACGGCGCAAGAACGCAGCTCTGCTGTAAACAGGCACAACGCAATCACATCCGGAAAAAAACTCCGGATGAACGAAGAAGAAGAAGAACTGTATTTATCAATTCTCCCTGTGAGTTCTAGGACAGGGCACTCTGCAGTGATCCTGTTTTTACCTGATCAACCTGTTGGTATTTGAGTTGGGCACTCTCTGCAGGTGGGAGCCATAGTAGCTACGGCATTTCCCTGCCAGCACGGTGATCATGTGTTTGAGTCCCCTTCGAGGCAAGGATTTTAACAAATTGACCAAAACATCCAGATCGACCCAGCCTAAAGTGGGTGCCAGGAAATTACCTGGAAAGTAAAGGTGCTCAGCGTTATATCATGAAGTGCCAGTCTATAAAAATATGGAGCTAGCACCATGAAGAATGACTTGTGTGATGAATTGGATTAAAGTGAGGAAGAGTTGCGCAATTCGTCGACCTCACTCTCTCACCTGAGTCCATCTGAATCCAGTGGCAAGACAAGTCAAGATGACTGGAGATGAATACAGGTGCAGTGGATGACCAGGGCGCTCTACGTGCCTTGCCGTGCTCATTACATTCCACAATGCTTTGCAGGTAAACGCCGCCTTGCCCGTTGAATCAGGAATGATTTCTTCTGTGCAGTCTGCCGAATCTTGTCTTCACATGCTGGGTAGGCATACCCTAATTCACCAATCAGTTTGACACCAAATCGGCTACCCACGCCTGGTTTAGCCAGCCAGTCACAGCTGTTGTCCGAGGGGTGGCCACTGTTGTATGCTGACTGCTACTAGGAGCCACAGGCATGAGCTGGATGTCAGGCTTGGACCAGTGGGGGATGTGCCCTTGAAAAGGGAGTGACAGCCATCCTTACCAAAGGTACTACCAATGCCTGACACCCCATAGCACCATATACCCAATACATCTCAAGGCATATAAAAGGGTTCTGTACTTTTCTTTAAATAGTGTTTTTCTCAGAAGAACATGTACGTGTGGTTGAGATAAACACTGGTTTTATGGTGACATAAAAATTACTTATTATTATTGTTGGTAGAAGTTAACCAAATAAGAAATTGCATCAAATTATGTATCAGATTGTGGGAAAATTACGTGTATAAGAAATATATTGATATGTAAATAATATCTTTGGTTTTTACAAGTATGACACTGTGGCTGAACCAGACATTTGGTAGGCATTGTTTTCCTTGCTATACTCAACGGGGTTGATAGTTCAACATAGTTACTCAAAATCATCTAGTTTTGGCTGGGGTAATCTGTATCCATTCTTAAAGAAGTTGGCAAAAGTTCTTGTGTGCTCTCCCCCAACTGTTTATAGCATACATTGACAATATATGCAAAGAATGAAAAAGATCAATAACATTTCAGAAGTATTATTTGTGGACGACCAAGTGTTTATAGCAGAAGATGAAGAGAACCTGCTGAACCATATAAATCAAGTCAGTTCTAAGTATGGGCGATGTAACATGAAAATAAGCATTGAAAAGATAGAGACAGTCTGCCACATTGAAGAAATATGATGGATACAGAGCAAGGGGATGACCATGTAAAACATGGAGTGATGGTATCAAGAACAACCTTAGAGAAATGAATATCAACTTAAAAGAGCATTAAAAAGAGTGTATGTAAGATCTTTAGATTTCCCCCCAACACTTCACTGATATAAATGGAAAAAGCAGAAGAAAACAGTTGTTTTTACTCTTTATCTGCAGCCACCTGTACCTGACAGTAGACGAAAACAAAAGCCAGGTAAATCAACATCTTAATCAACATCTGTTTCTGTAAACATAATTTAATAAGTGTTGGGATTTATTTAGGACATACTTTTGTGAGGTGGCTTGACCTAGGTTCTAGAACTGACATGTTGTGGCACCTAGGTTCTGGAACTGGCATGTTGTGGCACCTGGGTTCTAGTAAGTAAAGGTCACTTTTACAAGACTAAGGACAATTGGGCATACTTTTATTTTTTACCCAAATTTTTATTACCGACATGGTATCCACCATATCACCAACTTAGTGCATTTGGTCTTTAAAATTATGGGTTCGGGTTCTAGTACTCACACATCATGGGGCCCGGTTTCTAGTACTCACACATCGTGGGGCGCGGGTTCTAGTACTCACATTTTGTGCGGCCTGGGTTCTAGTACTACATTGTGGGATCAAGGTTCTAGTACTCAACATTATGGGGCCCGGGTCCTACTGCTCACACATTATGGGACCCGGTTTTTAGTACTCACACATCATGGAGGCCCGGTTTCTAGTACTCACACATCATGGGGCCCAGGTTCTAGTACTCACACATTGTGGGGCCCGGTTTCTAGTACTCACACATTGTGGGATCTGGGTTCTAGTACTCAACATTGTGGAATCTGGGTTCTAGCACTCACACATTGTGGGGCCTGGGTTCTAGCACTCACACATTGTGGGATCTGGGTTCTAGTACTCACAAATTGTGGGATCTGGGTTCTAGTACTCAACATTGTGGGATCTGGGTTCTAGTACTCAACATTGTGGGATCTGGATTCTAGTACTCACACATTATGAGATCTGGGTTCTAGTACTCACACATTGTGGGATCTGGGTTCTAGTACTAAACATTGTGGGATCTGGGTTCTAGTACTCACACATTGTGAGATCTGGGTTCTAGTACTCAACATTGTGAGATCTGGGTTCTAGTACTCAACATTGTGAGATCTGGGTTCTAGTACTCAACATTGTGAGATCTGGGTTCTAGTACTCACACATTGTGAGATCTGGGTTCTAGTACTCACAAATTGTGGGATCTGGGTTCTAGTACTAAGCATTGTGAGATCTGGGTTCTAGCACTCACACATTGTGGGATCTGGGTTCTAGTACTAAACATTGTGAGATCTGGGTTCTAGTACTCAACATTGTGAGATCTGGGTTCTAGTAAGCAACATTGTGGGATCTGGGTTCTAGTACTCACAAATTGTGGGATCTGGGTTCTAGTACTAAACATTGTGAGATCTGGGTTCTAGCACTCACACATTGTGGGATCTAGGTTCTAGTACTCACAAATTGTGGGATCTGAATTCTAGTACTAAACATTATGAGATCTGGGTTCTAGTACTCACACATTGTGGGATCTGGGTTCTAGTACTCACACATTGTGGGATCTGGGTTCTAGTACTCACACATTGTGGGATCTGGGTTCTAGTACTCACACATTGTGGGATCTGGGTTCTAGTACTCACACATTGTGGGATCTGGGTTCTAGTACTCACACATTATGGGATCTGGGTTCTAGTACTCACACATTGTGGGATCTGGGTTCTAGTACTCACACATTGTGAGATCTGAGTTCTAGTACTCAACATTGTGTGGATTTGAATTCTAGTACTCAACATTGTGAGATCTGGATTCTAGTACTCAACATTGTGGGATCTGGGTTCTAGTACACACATTATGAGTACTCAATACTCAACTCAACAAAAACTCACACATTGATAAGTAAAGTCAGATATTTCTGTGTCTGAAACCCCCTATTCAATGCCTGGAGAGTATATTATTTTACATGAAGTGGTCTTTTCACTGTCTTTGATTAAATCAGTAATTTTTTAGTATCTGTAAGATCTGAACACTTAGAGAGGTGATGTTTTATTGTCTTGCACTATTATGTACACAGCAGACACTTAGGGGGAGAACTAGACAAACTCCAGTGTGGAGCTCATGGATAGAACTAGACAAACTCCAGTGTGGAGCTCATGGAGAGAACTAGACAAACTCCAGTGAATCAAGAGTTGTAGAAAAGAGGCTGGCACTGGGTAGGACATCCATGGTGAAAATCTGATTATAGGACATCTAGAAAGTCCTTTATCTGGAACACACAGGGAAAATGGAACAGAGGAAAACTGGGGAAAAAAACATGGAGAAGAGAATTACAGACAGATGAATAATACAGAAAGGACATGGAAAGTGTTGTTGGAGAAAGAAAATGGCTTAGTATGAATTGTTTGAGGCCTATGCTTCAATTGAGAATAAAGGGCAGATGAAGGAGAAGAGAAGAAGAAGAATACACAACACTATTAAGTGAACTATGGTTGGAGTCTATCCCAGTGCATTATGTAATGATATATAAAGTAACAGAGCCATATTTTTATAGACCATAGCACCCGCTGTGGTCAGTTTTTACACCGGTCGTCTTTATTTCCCAAGACATTTCCTGATGCCCATTTTAGGCTGGGTCTACCTGCCTGAGAGCCTAGGTCTATTTTAAAATTTGGGATTTAACCTATTTTAAAATTTGGGATTTAACCTATTTTAAAATTTTGAATTAGCCCGGCAGATGAGCGACCGGCCAATGTGCTACCTTTGTCCTCTAAGTGATATATGTTGTGTTTGAAATCTGGCAATCTTGTTCTGTCCCAGGTCAGCACATGAGCATCCAGCCACTATGCTACCTTTGTCCTCAAAGTGACATATGTTGTGTTTGAAATCTGGTAATCTTGTTGTGGCTCGTGTCAGCAGATGAGCGTCCAGCCACTATGCTTACTTTTGTCCTCTAAGTGATATATGTTGTGTTTGAAATCTGGCAATCTTGTTCTGGCCTGGGTCAGATACTTTTGGTAAGACTTTTAAAAAAGTTACTTGCATATCCTTTACAGGACATCGCAGTCAAACCAATCATATTTTATTTTTTGTAATTTCTAGGCAAGTTTATATTCAGTAGTTTGCCATTGCTTTCCAAACGACTGGCACTCATACCATTGTATTAAAACCAACACAGGGCAGTCTGCTTTCAAATCACCAGTAACGGTGTTTCGAATGTGGGATTGCGATTTGCATCCATAACTCCTCCACCACAGAGCTGGGTAAGAATATAAACAACATGTAAAGGGTCCTGTTTACTCTCGTGTAGGTGAATTGGGCACATGGTTCTTGCTCTATATTTTTCATACTTGTCAGCACTTGATGAGTAAGAATATAGGTGACTTCCGTCATTTTGTGTTATTTTTGTTTTGAATCTTAGATCTTGTTACAGAGCACATTGAGAGAGACAGTCACGTTTCAGAGCGACCAACAGTTTGCCTCAAGATTTGCAAGATGTTCAATAGCGACGTGTAAGTTTCCCATGTACATATTGCAGTTTCTTGTTATTTAACCATTTACAGGGCACAGTGGCCGAAAACGTCTTTACTACCAAACGGGCAAAGCGCCAGAAAGCGTCTGTGACAACTAAGGGGTGAAAACATGCGATCTCGAGACTTTGTGAGACTTCCCATTATTTATGTCTGGTTTTGCTGATAACTTGATAGCATGGGTGCCATTTGCGCTTTCTTTAAATTTGATCGGATTTAAACAAAATAATTTTCAGGGGTTTTGTGCTTTGTTTTTCAAAATAGATTTTGACCATTCTTCAAGTTGCTTGCTTGTGTTCGCTGGCTGTGAACTCCAGCGTAAAGTCCTGTATGTCGGATGAAGATTTTCTGTTGTCCATCATTAGTATGATGTCATACAGGACTGAGGTTTACGTGAGTATCTGTTGCCCCATATCTGGCTTATTGGTATGCAGACTGGTGGTTCCTCACCGTGCAAGCAGATACTCTCCGACTTCGAAGAATCAGCGAACCTACTACGTTAGCCAGGACCCCGAAGGGACCTGTTGCCCAGGACGCATGGCTAGGACGTGTTAGTAGGTCTTGACCAGTATAGAACCTAGCCCTGGTGCCTTGGAAACACCTCTGCATCCCTTTCTTCAAGTGACAGCGGAGATTTCGTTGGGTTCAATTTAAGTGACATTGAAGTGCACGAAGGTGACTATGAATCGGAGCTAGATATCAGTGATATCAGCGTAAGCAGTGTACATGCTTCGGATCTCTCGGACTCTGAAGAAAGTGATTCTGATTCTGAAAATGTGTTTGTAAATAGATAGATGACTGACAATCACAAACAATATGTTGTAACTTGTAAATATTTGTGTTCATATGTGGATTACTGGCAACATTGGATTATTTATTTCACATGTGGAGTAATATAATCTGCATTCATTTTCATTCATTTTGTTTTTTATTTCACAAAAATCTGTTCACTAACACCTTAGATTTGATGTTTTTACTAACGTAACCCTATATCTTACTGAAAACCTGAAAAATTTTGCCCGTTCAGAGTTAAAAAATGAAAAAACGTGTGCCTTGTAAAGGGTTAAGGTCTTATATAATTTTACTTCTCTTCTTAGTCATTGCTTATCATTATTTAGGTTTTAATCCTCCTCCAATTATATGTCAGGTCTTTGTCAGATATGACTGAGCTACCTTATAACAGTAGATAGTACTACCCGCTTTCTGTTAGCACCGAATGTTGGGCACACCTAACCCGACACCTCACATTGTGCCAACAGCTTCGGACTCGGGCAAGATTTCAAAACCCAGTGATCCATTTACTTATTTGCTAACCTCTAATGTAAAAGAAATCTCCACCCTTGAAAATTAGAACTAATGGGTTACATCACATTGCAGTATACCTGGAAATGAAGAGGCTGACAGACTAGCAAAAGAGGGTGGACGACTACCACAGCCTGACATAGACATAACCTATAATGAGGCAAAGAGGTTTATAAAAAGCACCTATAGAACCAAATGGGAATCAGAGCATCCAGCCACCAGAAGGATGATGCATCTCCGCACAGGACATAACAGGCTGAAATACCACTTGTTCAATAAACTAAAGACAGGAGTGCCCAATATATGCAGAACAGAGAAAGATATTTTGGCCCACACCTGCTTCATTTGAGGACAAGCTCTATGGAGATATCAACAAGCTCAAGTTGACTGCATCTTACTTCAATTACATTCAGGTTGACATTTAAAGGTGCAAGAAGAAGTATTTAGACTGCCACACTTCATACCACAGGTATGTCGGTTACAAAAGCGTCCCAGAGGCATGAAATGGAATATTGCTTGGATACCAAATCCATTACATGGAAAGTCCAAATCGAAAGCTCACTGAAATGGTCAGTATCAAGCCATTGCCTTTAGCTTGCCAGGAAATAATCTGGCACCCATGTTTAACCCTTTACAGGACAGACGCTTGTCCGTTTTTTAGCCCTGAACGGGCAAGATTTTTTCAGGTTCGGTAAAATTTCGGGTCGCGTTAGTAAAAACATCACAAATAAGGTGTTAGTCAACCGATTTTAGTTAAATAAATAACACAATGAAGGGAAAAGCATGCAGAATATGTTACTCACTTGATTGTTGTCGGTAATCCATATATGAACACAAATATTTATGAAATACAGCAATTTACAAACACATTTTCAGAATCATAATCACTTTCTTTAAAGTCCGACTCACGACTGCTAATGCAAAGTAACGCTTTGCACTGATATCTAGCGCCGATTAATAGTCAACTTCGTGCCCTTTAATGTCACTTAAATTGAACCTAGCGAAATCTCGGCTATCACTTGAAGAATCGCCGAAATCCGTTTTGAAAAACAGCGTAAAAACCCTGAAAACTATCAAAAAAAGTATGTCCAAATTCATAGTAGGCGCTTACAAATGGCGGCCACGTTGTCAAGCTATCGGCGAAAGCGAAAGTAGCCATCGGAAATGTCGGAAAGCCGAGAGATCGCGTTTTTACAATGCATAATAGTATCGGGCGTTTTGGGATGTTTCGCCCGTTAACGGTATCAGGCGTTTTGGGACATTCCACCCGGTAAAGGTTAAGAAGCTGGGTTGACCTCGGAGCCATGTCTTATATAAATAAACTCCCTGCCATGAGGAGGTTTTGATTTCAGGACCACGGAGACAGTAGGCAAGTGCACTGGCCACTGCATTACCGATTTCCTTGAAGTTGTTTCGTGTTGGTTATTTGTTGTTGCTTATCAAACCCGAGCCGGTCTCTGTGGCAAAGAAGTTACGTCCGCGATTCATAATCCCGTATACCTGGGTTTTTTCGAAAAAGGTATAGGTGCCGGTCGTTCAGAAAGCAATGGCAAACTACTGAACGTAAATCTTGCCCAGGAATCATGAACAGCCAAAATGTTGGGGTTAATTGCTATGTCCTGTGAAGGACCTGCAACTAAATTGGTTTTTTTAAAAAATCAAACCTGTTGACTGATAAGTTGTCTGTGACTTAGGTGTACTGGACGTGAATTCACAATCCCTGTATGCAGGAATCTAAATCAGCCATAAGCAGATGGGAAGCAGACAGCTTTGCATTGATTTTCACAATGGTGTGTGTGTCTGCCTTTCAGACAACAGTGGTAAACTACTGAATGTAAAATTGTCTAGAAAGTCAACAAGAGTTTTAAAAAATGCTGGGGTTGATTGAGAAGTTCTGTAATAGGACATGCAACTAACTTACTTACTGATAAAGATGTTCAGTGTAATTTAATGTCATATTCTTTGACAGAGAAAGCGATGACGACTGGGAAGACCAAGTTATCAATGCTGTTCTGGAGAAGTGTAGAGGTGTAAACAGCATTGTGCACATCTGTATAGACCCTGAAATAGAGGAGGGCTGTGTCTTCATGAAGTGCTCAGACTTAGAGGCTGCAATTGATGCAAAGGATGAGCTGCATGGTTGGAGGCACAGAGGTTGGTTACTGTTGTTTCTTAACACTTCACACTTCTTGTTCCCAATATTGCTGCTACTCAGTTTTTTTTTATTGCTGTCATTCTTAAGATTTTTCACTTCTGTGTAACTATATGCTTGTAATTATATGCATTCTTAACACTTACTTCTTTTTAGTTGTACCTATTTTTAACACTTCTCGCTTCTTTCTGATTGTTTCCATTTTTACCACTTCTCATTTCTTTCTAATTGTTCCCTTTCTTATCACTTCTCATTTCTTTCTGTTTTTTCCTTTTCTTACCACTTCTCACTTCTTTCTTAGTGGTCTCATTCTTACCACTTCTCACTTTTTTCTTAGTGTCTCATTCTTACTTTTCTCATTTAATTCATAATAACCTGATTCATACTACATTTATTTATTTTGTCTTATTGTTCCTATTCTTATGACATCTCATTCTTACAGTTCCCATTCTTAATACTTCTCACTGCATTCTTAGTGATCTCGTTCTTACAAACAAGCCTGCGTTCCCAGTGTGTGACCCTTTGAAAATAAAGTTTGTTTGTTATTCTTACTTCATTTTAATTGTTGCCATTCTTACCACTTTTCACTCTTACAGTTCCCATTCATACCTCATCTCATTTCTTTCTTAATGCTCCCTTTCTTATTGCTTCTCACACATGTTGTTCTCATTCTTATCACTTCTCAGCTCATTCTTATTTCCATTATTAACATTTCTTCTTTAATTCTTGTACAATTTTTACCAGTTCTCACAACTTTCTTATTGATAAATTTGTTTATGTTTTTTTTTTCTTATTGATCAGTGCACTACTACTAATGCCTTTCTTATTGTTCCAATTCGTACTTCTTTTTTGTTAATGTTCTCCCAATCTTACCAATTATCACATTTTTCTCATTTTCTATTCCATATTTTACTTTTACAATATTCCTCTTGCTTTTTATTCATGCCACTTCTGTGTGTATTTCATTATTGTTCCCACTATTACACAGTCTCATTGTTCTCATCTTGTTCGCAGCTATTTTTCAGCCCTTGTTTGTTTTTAATGATGATTACAATTTTATTAGTTGCACAAAATGGTGAAATGGTTTTGCCATGTAGCTAGGTTACCAACTAATAGTATACCACAACAAGCAATGATGTACAGACCAAATGGAAGCAGAAGAATAGGCTGACCACGTAAACGATGGACAGAGGGAATAACAGAGTCCATGGGAATCTCGATACATGAAACCAATAAACAGGCACTCTCCTGCTGTTTATACTTCACCTCGACACCGCAAGGTACAAGAGAAACATGATGAGAGAGAGAGAGAGCAAAATGGTATAGTGAGGGTTAAATGAAGGTGGTTCCAGAATGGTGCAAATTTTGGGAGTGTTGAATGTTGTAGGGAAGTTCACATACAGTAACATATTTATAGAATGTGTGTTTATTTTATAAGTGAAATGCACATGTTATAAAATATTTCTTATAAATAAAAATGTATATCTACGGTGAGCAAATCTTTATTTCTAATTGTGATCCAGAGAAAATGATTTTGGAAATCATATCTGCGAAGCCGATTGGTGTGATCATTGGCCTCCATGAACAACTGTCCTCTTGTGTTCCTTAACCATTGATTGACTTCCACATCACTGCGTCAAGCCATCTGGCATTTTCTCCCTCTGCTGACCTC
Organism: Cepaea hortensis; assembly: GCA_963921405.1. Lineage (NCBI taxonomy): Eukaryota > Metazoa > Mollusca > Gastropoda > Stylommatophora > Helicidae > Cepaea > Cepaea hortensis. The sequence goes on from OY992887.1 coordinate 89,478,214, forward strand.
AGTCTACAGCACCATTGATCTTCTTGGTTGTCACAACCTTTTCCAGACTTTTTTATCTCATGACATGACCAAGCAGTGACGATTGTCATGTCATGTTATTAGTAATCACATGTCTTTGTGAACTGGCCTCTTGCAGTACTTGGATATTGGTCTTCTTAACCATCCGTGCATACATAGCATTCTACAGATAAGCTGCATCTTGATCCACTTTCTTGAATCATATTTTGAACAACAAGCAGTTGTCATGGTAGCTGGTGAAATGTCAAACTTGTTTGAGGTGCATAAGGAAGTAATACAGGACTGCTTTCTCTCCCTATATGGAGAAACTACATGTCTGCATCCACTAGTTTCTTTCTACTCTTTTCATTCAGTGCCTGTGATTCACAGATACATAGTAGGATGGGCAGTATGTATGTGATCTTGTCACTCTAACCAGACTGCAAGAACATCAAGTCAAACGGGGTGAAGCTAGACAAAAGTGTCATACGGGAAACCAAAGGAGAACAGTAATTCAACACAGAAGTGGTGGTGTCACTACTATACGCCAAGGGAGATAATTAGGAAGGGATCTGAGCAGTTATAGAATAAAAGTCTGATGTGCAATGAGAATGATCTGTTGACTAACTTCTTCAGGTCTTGCTCTGGAGCAGAGATTAGCAATCACAAATCTCCAATCCTCCTGTTATCTGATATTTTGAGAAAGTTGGCAGTGCCTATATTTCTTTTTGTTTCCAGCTGTTTAAGCTGTCCACATACATCGTTCTCTGCCTCTATCACCTAGTATTTTGCCATATAAGGCTAATTTCTCTAATCCAACTCTTCTGGTGATGTCCCCCAAAAATTTTTTCTGGGACTGAATTGTGCTTGTGGATTAGCTTTCCCTATTACCAGTATCCCTCGCTGTCAAGCGAACCCACTCCAACTTCAGAGGTCCCATACATTTCATTTGTGTTTTCTTTAAGGTTTTGATGAGTGATCCTTAACACCAGGCGATTTCATACCTCAGTGTTTTTTTTTTTCCTTCTCTGTCCATTATATTCTCAACATCCCTCTCAAAAACCACCATTTGTTTGTTTTCTCTGTCCATTATATTCTCAACATTCTTCTCAAAAACCACCATTTGTTTGTTTTCTCTGTCCATTATATTCTCAAGATTCTTCTCAAAAACGACCATTTGTTTGTTTTCTCTGTCCATTATATTCTCAACATTCTTCTCAAAAACCACCATTTGTTTGTTTTCTATGTCTTTTATATTCTCAACATTCTTCTAAAAAACCACCAGTCAGTCATTTACTCATTCTGCACACACACACACACCCCCCCCCCCTTTTTTTTTGGGGGGGGGGGGGGGAGTTCAGAATGTCAGCCTGGTCTATTGCTTGCCCGCTCTCAACAGCAACTAAGTCTGCAAGCCTATCTACTCATTTGTTTCCTCTTACACCCGCCTGCCCTGGCACAAAAATGAGATCGATATTAGTCAGTTTTGACCTCTTGATTCAACCATTGCCTTCTGGCCCCACCCATCTTGATCTTCCTTAGCATTCTCATGGAATCACTGAGAAAACATGCATGAGTGAAAGTCTATCCCCAGCCTTGCTGTTACCTTTGTTACCACCATGACCTCCATGGTCAAACTGCTGGTACTCACGACAAAAGTTTAGTCTTCTTTATTCTCTGCAGGAGATCCTCCTCCTGGATCATCAAGCATTCTTTGCCTATGTTGTAAAAGAACATTTTTAGCCAAAATAGGCCTTACCAGCCATCTTAGAACTCACAGCTCCAAACTTTCAACCCTACTGGATGAAATGAATGGTCATCATCATTCTTGATTTGATGGACAAACACATCTAAAGTTTTCCTTAACAATTCTCACTCTAGCCAGAACATGAAAGCCCATTAGCTCTGCATGTGCTGCATTGTAAATCCTCAGTATAGATGACAACACCGAGATACCAGAAGAAGAAGATCCTCTCATGACTGTTCTGTTTATACAATTGTACTGACTTTCAACAGGTCGAGCCGCCACAGTCAAGTACATGAAAACTGATGAGTATCATAAGCTGTTTCCTGACGCTCGCTACGTCACACGACCCCTGCACCCAACACCAAGCTCTCGAAGGTAGTAACTGCAATAGATTTCCTCCATGAATCTCACCAGATGTCAGGCGTTGTGTTTTAACTTAAATTTGATTCCGTGTATTTCGCTCAAACTGTATTATTCAGGTCATTGGCCTTATAGAAGCTTATAACTCACATAGATTCGTTGATATTTGCAGAAATATTGTATTTATAGAACCAACGCAGGTAAGTGTTGTTAAAACTAAATGGCATGGCTATCATCACAGATTTCTTTGTTCACCTCTAGTGGGGTTTAATCTGAGCCTGATGGCTGTTTTTGCTGTTGTGTAGGATATGAATAACTGATTGAGTGTTTGGCATTTTTTTTTTTTTTATTATTTGCTTTGAACTCAGCATAGTCCATATATGTGCCACTACTACTAGTGCACTGGATTGATTTTTGCGTATAGATTAGCTTCAGAGCTCAAATGTCCTAAATGCCAAAGGAGTGCACTTCGGAGTTAAATCTGTCTTTCAGAGCCAACAAAGCAACTATGCATTAATCAACACTAAATCAGATATGAATCATTCCTCCTAGTTTTTATGGAAAGAAATTTCAGTGTCCATGGGTGTTAAACAATTTAGTTGTCACATGAATGATCCAGTCCATAGCAATCTATGACCTGTGTGTTTTTCTTATGTATACAGTTTTCATGATGTTTTTTGTTCGTTCACTTGCTTTGATCTGAAAAGTAGTCAATGCATTTGCTGCTACTTCTAGTGCACTGGACTGATTTTTTTGCATGTGGATTAGCTTTCCTTATTATCATTGTCCCTCACCAGCAGGCAAACCCACTCTGACTTCTGATGTGCTTGTAATTTACATCCAATGCATCAGCAAGCCAGAAGTTTGAAGAGATTTTCACAATTTGATGATATTTGGAAGCTTCTCTATCTTTTTGTCTAAGCACATCTGCTAACTACCGCAGCATTTGATGTGTGCCTCCTTTGCTCATCTCTTGCACCTTAATCAATACAAATTTGCCATCTCTATGGGTATTGAACAGTTTGGTCGTCACATATGAGTTTTCTTCATTGAACTTCAATTGTCACACTCAGGTCGTTTTCATTCCCTCACACAGTCTCCTATTGGTTTTGGTTTGCCTTTGGTAAATGTCCACTTTCATTGCACATGGATATCTTCATGAGTGCTCCAATCCCCAGAATCTTTGAATCACTATGCATTTAATGCTGGACTGAGACAAGGCAACAAGAAAAAAGCAGGTGATGCCAGATCCAGAGAACATGAAAGATGTTTCAGGACATTCACATCGTACTATGTGAAACTTGCTTCACTAAAAGGGGAACAAGGTTTTAATTGATTATTGAGGTAGGCAGTCATCGACTGCATGGATCATCATTGACACCTACATAGACATGCTGTCCAAAGCTAGGTTTAATGTCTCTGAGGGTCACTTCTATAGATCATGCTAGATCTCATTCAGTTATGGACATATATCTGTCCAATTTCATTTTGTAGAATTGTTGGTGTTTGAGACTGCAGTGACTGATTCCCAACCTAAAGATGATCATCTTTTGGTAATCGTCTTCTTCTTTGTATACCAAGGAGTCTCCGTGGTGGAGTGGTCACGGACCTGCCTCATGCACCAAAGGTTGTGGGTTTGATTGCAGGCTATAATGTTTGGTTTCATCATCAAGTGCCGTGCCGGCTGGCGTAGGCATCCATGGCTCTCCACAGATCTCGGTCTTTGGTGTTCTGGATCAACTCTGCTGATGATATTCCTCCATGCCACCGTCTCAGTCTGTCCAGCATCATTTCTCTTGGTCTGCCTCTGCCTCTCTTCCCCTCGATCTTTCCAGTTGTCACGATGTTCTCCAATGCCTCTCTTCTCATCACATGACCAAAGAAAGATGTTTGTCTCTTTCTTATTGTTGTATATAGTGTTCTAGTTTCATTAGACTCTTTCAGGCAATCGTTGTTAGTTACTCTGGCAGTCCAAGGAATTCGCAACATTCGTCTTAAAAACCACATCTCTGTTGCTTCTAAGTTCTTCCTAATTTGTTCATTTACATTCCAAGATTCGCTGCCATACAGCAAAACTGGTTCTATATAGCATTTCAGTACTCTCTTTCTTACATTCATTGATAGCGACTTATTGCATAAGATACTCTTCATTTTCTGAAATGCTGTCTTTGCCTGCCCTATTCTGCTCTTAATCTCTTTTGTACATCTTCCATCTGATGTTATAAGTGCCCCTAGGTATTTAAAATTATCCACTTGGTTGAGAATTTCCCCTTCTATTTCTATGTCACATTTTGGCGTCCCCATTTTCTTTGATATCACCATTGTTACTGTTTTCTTGATATTCAAGGACAGTCCTTTCTGTGCACTCTCTGTTACTACACTGTGTAACAATTGTTGTAGGTCTGTTGCATTATCCGCTACCAATACTGTGTCATCTGCATAGCGTATATTGTTTATATTATATCCTCCGATTAGTATTCCTGGCTTCTCTTTGATCTCTCTCATTATTACTTCGCTATACAGGGAGAAGAGATCGGGTGACAAGACACACCCCTGTCGTACTCCTAGCTTTATCTGTTCGTAACTACCCTCTTTATTTCCCATTTTAATTGCTGCTACTTGGTTCCAGTATATATTCTTTATTATTCTTAAATCTTTCCCATCAATGTTGATATCTTCCAACATTTTAATCAGCTCATCATGTTTTACTTTATCAAATGCCTTAGTATAATCTATGAAGCATAAATATATGTCTCTTTGTTTCTCTATTGATCTTTCTATTAGTGTTCGTAATATATATATTGCATTGTTTGTACCCTTTCCTTCCATAAAACCATACTGTTCTTCACTAATTTCCATTTTTATTTTCTTTCTTGTTCTTCTCATTATAATTCTGAGTAGAAGCTTAGTGACATGGTTTATGAGGTTAATTGTACGAAAATCTTCACAATAAATTGCTCCTGGTCTTTTTGGTATAGCTATAAATGCAGATTTCAGCATATCACTGGGTAAATATCCACTACTGTAAATATCATTCAACATTTTGGTTAATATATCTACTCCAAATTCTCCCAACACTTCTAATTCTTCTATTGTGATTTCATCTGGCCCAGCTGTTTTTCCTTTCTTCATATGTTTCATAGCATCAGCGACTTCTTCTTTCAGAATAGGTGGGCCTTCTAAGTTACTTTCTTCTGTTAATTCTTCCCTTTCTCCATTATATAATTCTCTTATATACTCATTCCACCTCTTCATTATAGCACCTTCCTCCAATAAAGCCTGTCCTGTTTTTGATTTCAAACACCCTGTATTTATTCTTATTTTTCTTCCTGTGAGCTCGCTGATTTGTCTGTACATACTTTTTTGATCTTTAATGGAATTTAATTCAATTTTTCTGCATTGCTCATTTAACCAACTTTCTTTTGCCTTCACACATTTATCTCTTATTTCTTTATTTATCTTAGCATACTCTTGTTTGTCATTTTTATTCTGTTTCCTTTTGTCCATCAACCTTCTTCATTCATTCATTTTTTCTTAGCTTTTTGGCTTCTCTCCGGTAATATTTCTTTGCTAGTTTGATGAATGGAGTCCCTTAACATTTCCCATTGTTCATCTATACTCTGTATTTTAGCTATTGCATTGTACCTATTTTTCACAGTCACTCCGTATTGTTCTTGAATTTCTTTATCTACTTTCAGAACCTCTTTATTAAGTCTCAAGTTTTTAACCATTTTTCCCCTCTCTTTAATCTTACTTTTATTTGTCCACATAGTGGTACGTGATCACTGTTACCGTCAGCACCAGGCATTGTCTTTACATTAATTAATGCATTTCGAAATCTTTTATTAATAAGTATGTAGTCAATTTGGTTGTGTATTTTCATATCAGGGCTTTTCCATGTGTATAGTCGTCTTTTATGGTGTTTAAACCATGTGTTTCCAATTATCATATCATTAATATTTGCCCATTCTATTAGTTTCTCTCCTCTTTCATTTCTTGTACCTAAACCGTAATTCCCCACTATATCCTCTATTTTTCCCTTTCCTACTTTTGCATTAAAATCCCCCAGTATTATTTTTATTTCTTGTGATCCAATTTGGGCTATTGCCATTTCAACTTCATCGTAAAAGTTTTGTATATCTTCATCACTACTGTTTGTTGTTGGTGCATATACTTGTATAATATTTATATCTATTGGTTTGCCTTTGATTTTGACCATTATCACTCTATCTGAAATGCACCAGTATCCAGTCATAGATTTGGCTGTATTTTCATCAAATATTATTCCTACACCTTTTTCATGTGTGTCCCCTCCAGAATAAATTATTGTGTGTTTGTCGGTTATAATTTTGCCAGATCCCTTCCATCTCATCTCACTTATGCCTAGTATATTCATTTTCATGTTTTCCATTTCTCTTAGAACATTGTTTAACTTTCCTAGCTCATTTAATGTCCTAACATTCCACGTTCCTACTCTAAATTTATTTAGTTTAGTTATTGATTTAGTTTTGCACATGTGCATTTTCTCTTAGACTTCTGGGGGTCATTGCTGGAACTATGAAGCTCATGCTTTGTGTGCCGCTTTTGGCAGGCTGTCTTGTGGAAAGAGACTGAGCCATATTGGATATAACCCGGTGCAATGAAATTGATTCTCCTACCTTTTAAAACTTGTTTTCTTTTCCTTTGTATACCTTCAGATGTCAACATGAATATATCCCAACCAAGCAGCTGTCAGCTTGAGCTTGTTGGTGTCTCCATATTTTGTCTTCAAATGAAGCGGGTTTGGCCAAAATAGTTTCTCTCTGTTCTGTATATATTGGACACTCCTGCAACAAATGTTTGGCTGTCCCTTTGTCTAGCTACTGTGGTAACATTTTCTAAATTGCATTTTAATTATACATTATAACCTGCATAGTTGGATACCTCTTGAAAAAACAAATCCAACGTTACCTTATTCAAGTCTGTAGGTCATTTCTAAGCCGAAATATTAATGTTTGTCAGTTTATCATTTAATATAAACAAATAGAAAAAAAAACGATGTTGGCCCTTTCACAAAGTGTGACCTACCTACACACTGACGCCAAGAGATATTAACACTGCCACTGTCTAATTCAAGGACAGATAACTACTGCCAGTTTATATATATACACATGCACACACAGATATATAATCTCCACGTCATGCTGTGATGATGTCAGACACCGTACGCTACTGCACGCGCTGTTTCAAAGCGAGACAGAGATCCATTTTGACCATAGAATTAATCTTACAAAGTTACCCAAAAATAATTAATCCTGACTGTGTAGAGTGATGAAAAATTACACAAAAATACTAGAATGGATGTTGAATGCAAACATGCATTTATTAACATTGCCGTCGCTCTGGATAGTCCTCTCGAAGTTCTCTAAATACGCACTTATTGAATCTCCGGAGCAAAAAGGTTTGACTAAGCCTTTATATTTGTTGTATTTTTGTTCCTCTTCTTTGCTCCTTAATTTATTTACTGAAATTTCTAAGTTGGAGTCAATTTCCATTTGTTTCAATTTTAATTGTGTTTCTAATTCTAACTTTTTTGTTTCTGCGTTTAATTGAGCTTGTTTGCTAGCAGCTTCTATTTGCATCTTTTTCTCTTCTCCCTCTTTTTGCATCTGCATCTTTTTCTCTTCTCTTTCCGCCTGCATCTTTTTCTCTTCTCTTTCCGCTTGCATCTTTTTCTCTTCTCTTTCCGCTTGCATCTTTTTCTCTTCTCTTTCCGCTGCCCTATCTTCTCGTGCTATGTTTTCTAAATGTGTCTTTTGTGCCCATTCTGAAAGTTTATCGGCGGTATAACCTAATTTAATTCCTAATTCGATGCACTGTTCTAATGTTGACATCTTGTAACTTTAGCTACTGTTAAATTTGTAGCAATTAAATCCCTTTGGAAATAGTTTGGGTGTACAAAAATTGGTTATATCCCTTAATGTTTACATTCCAACTTTCTAAGGAACAAGTTCACATGGTTATGACATTTGCATATATATCTCATTAATAGCAATACATAGAAAAAATGTTACATCAATGAAAATATGTGAGTATCGTTTAGGGATACAATGAGCATGAAATGGGACTTATCTTATTTACTGGTTTCTTGGCTGTAGTGTTGTTTGGTTCCCCTGTTTTATCGCCACTGCTGGTGAACAGTTTACATAACACACAATCTTTCGCGGAACAATCTGATGTTGGAATGAAAAAAAAAATTAGAAATTTGTCACCGTAATTGTCCAGTCATGTCAATGTCAAATTTTATAAACATTGTTTTCAAGTAATTTTCTAGAGGGACTACGATAGTTTATGAACAGATGATACGATAGTAGCTGCAAAGTTCAGACTTTGTTATGTATGAATGTTGATATATTTTACTTGGCAAAACCAAGAGCTGTCGGGAAAGTGAAGCTTGCGCTTGCCAAAATCGGCTTGGAGCCCCCAAATAGCCTGTCAATGTCCTAGAGACCTAGGGAAATGAAACTCGGGTTCATACAGGCAACAAACTCCGTTCTGATACTATCTAATATAATTTATTCACACCAAGCTGGCGAAGAATGGGGTTCGCAGCCAGCAGCTACACTTGAGTAGCATATCACAGGAGTTCATAACAAAGCAATCATACATAATCATAACAACAAACTCTATTATTTATCTTATGAATAACACCCCTAAATACACTTGGGTTCAATCTATCAAGTCCCCCTTAACTTAAGCCCTGTTGCTTCTTCGATGTCCAGTCGGCGTCTGCCCTCTAACGTGTCTCGGACACGGGCTGTAACTCTCCTCGAGCTTCTCGTGGAACAGGTCCTGGCACGCGGTCAGCGGGTTCCCCCTGTGTCCACGGAGCTTTAGGCGAACTGACCTATCCTTCTCGAAGGCTCTAGATTGTTCGAGCATTCGAGTGTGTCTTCCTTGTATTGGGGTTATGTCCCTTCTCTAATTCCCTTCTATCTTTCTGTTCCTACCGACTCCATGTGAGACTGTGACAGTCCATAAGAATATTAAATTATCATCGCTGGAAAACTGCTATTTTCCGCCATTGAAATATCCCGTTACAGCCTCATAGCATGCAATTTTCATCATTTCAGTTTGGGATGTTACCTACGTTCTAAATAGTTGAAAATTACACAATACGCATACAACTGGATGTTCTATGTAATTATTCATACTAGATCAATGCCCAAAGTCTATATAAAAAAACAGAATTTATGAGTCTACTTACGTCTTAAAAAAGACAGTCTCTTTATCTCCGTTAGAAGAAAGATTTGAGAAGCCAAATTGTATAGATTCGTAGACCATGGATGGAACTACAATATTCGGTAATCGGTTTCTGTTTTAATGCGATTTTGAAATTATTGGGGAATTTAGCATAACGGGTACACTTACTGTCCCCATATCGGAGGCACAAAAACAAATAACCGAAAGTCACTGCAAAAAGAAAATTCGGTAAAATATGGCAAACATGAACTGTAGTACCTACCTTTATCAGTTCCACAATTACAGTCACCTGTGTCTCTATCTTTATTTGATAATAGCAAGTATCTTTGGAATACATCTGTCCCATAATATTTCCTAAGCACATGAATTATGTTTATGTTAGTGCACTATCTATTATGTGTTACAATGTAGCGCAGTGACTAGCAAGCTGGTTTGCCAGCCCAATGGTCAAATCCCCATTGGGGTGGTGGAATTTCTTAACTTTGACCTGGGTGCCTGGGTCCACTCAGCCCAAAATAGATCCCAGGAAATGTTCTGTTACATAAAGCGACCAGAATAATATTGATCACATCACCCATTGAATGCCGATTGGTCTAACAAAAATCTGGGGCCAGCACCATATACCTAATATGTGTGAAGGCGTGTAAAATGATCCTTGTCATGTACCTAGTACAGCTTAACATGGCCCTTTGATTTTTACTTTACTTACCATGTACCCAGTACACCGCAAGGGGCGGCCCTTTGATTTACTTATATGAGTGCACTAATCCATAAGAATCTTTTAATTGTATATTTTTTATATACATATTTTTAAGAAAGCCGGCTGCCTGGCCGAGGGGTTAGCAGCTTTCTCCGTTAACCCCGAATACTCTTGTGGTCGACGTGAGCGCACAAGAATTAGAAGTGGTTCGAGTCGCCCCAGTAACTTATGAGAGTATGGAGCCGGTCGCTCAGAAAGTCGTAGTGTGCTGATGAGGGTAATCTAGCCTAGGAATTAACATACAGCTGAAAGATGCTGGTGTTGACCGCAATATCCTGAAACAGAATGGAAACGCAGAAGAAACAAAAAAATTTTTAAGAAAAATGTAGGATAATTTGCAGCTTGTGGTTGTGATAATCTGCCAAACACAATGGTATTAGATGTGTGCTTGTTATGGATATGTACCTTTGCTCATCTGTTCTGGTTTTATTGACCAACATTTGCAGTTTGTGTGAGCATTGAACAGTGTTGTCAAATATTGGTGATTCGATTCATAAGAATGTATAAAATTGTTTGCCTTTTAATGCATAATATTGTGATCATTTTATAGTGTTATAGTGGTCCCCCTAGGCTGATTTTAGCATTACCTAATCCATCAACACTGTGAGACTTAATGACCCATGAAGATTATGATCATCATATAGCAGGCATTTTGCTTAATGTCACCCTTACCATTCTACCAGGAAGACTCCAATCCTTCGCATTTTTCTCTGACTCCTGCATATTCACACCCAGGCTGGTTTGAATGCCTTGTGTCCACTCTCATGTTGGTCAATCACTGCCTTTTCTTCCAGGAACACATGCCTTTTGATGCTGTTCTTTCTAAACCCTTGTGGCAGTTGATGGGGCCAAAGTATTTTAGTTTCCAAGACATGAAATTAATCAACAAACTATTGAAATTCAACAAATTAATTCATACTAGTTCATTGTCACTAATTGAGGTCAGCATGGCCGAATGGATAAGAGCACTTGTCGTTAAACTTCCAGTGTGCTAATGCCGAGATAGTGAGTTCAACCCCTACACCGGTCATTTGGACTAAAAAGTTGACTTCTCATCCTTGACTTGGGGACGTAAATCACAAGTACCTTTGAAGTCAGAGTGAGTTCACCTGAAGTGACAGAAATGTTTTATGTGTTGTACATGAAGCATTGGCAGAGTCAAATATGTTGTTGTAAGTATAAGTATCAGTAAGGTATAAGTGTCAGATCATATGTTGTGCTTGAGAAGTCACCCTCAGAAACCTTGTTTTAGAAAGCATATTGTGATATTATAATGAAGAAATTGCAAGTTTTTAAGCAAACATTTCTGTGCAGGTCATAGTGTCAATTATGATCCATGTACCAGAAGACTGTCTAACTCAATAATCCATGTAACACTGATTCTCTGCTGGTGGAGCAGTACTTCACATAGGACAGTGTGACGGACCTGGAATTTCTTCGCCATTTCTCCCGACCTGGCATCACATCCTTTCTATCTTCTCATTTCCTTAACTTAAATCAAAACTAAATGTAATGATTCAAAGATGCTGAGGACGTTGTCGCTGTCACAACCATGCAACTGTAGTGATCTCAAACAGTGACATCCATGAATGATTCCGCCAGCTGTATGAACATTGATAAAAGTAACTGTTTTGTAAAGAAATGTAATGTGAATGATAGAGCTGTTGCAGATTTTTAAACAATAAACCAATTCCAGAAACTATTTTTTTTTTTTTTTTCGTTCACTCACTTTGAACTTTAGTGTAGTACATGCTGGACCATTTTTTGCATGTAGGATAGCTTTCCCTATTACCAGTGTCCTTCACCATTAGGCGAACCCACTCTGACTTCAGAGGTACTTGTAATTTACATCCCCAAGTCAAGGACGAGAAGTCAACATTTTAGTCCAATTTTCGGTATTGGTTTTCAACCAGCTACCTCACAATCAGCACGTCAGAAGTCTTAAGAGCAAGTGCTCTTATCCATTCTGCCATGCTGACCTCCCAGAAACTGTTCATTCCAAACTACTGTGTATAGTGTGTTTATCACATGTTGTACTAAGAACGAGGAGCGGCTGGCCGAGTGGCTAGAATGCTGGAGTCTCCTTCAGGAGACCCGAGTTTGAATCCTCTGTAAGGTGTTGAGTTGTTTTTTTCTGTCTGGGCAAAAAGAAAACACTAACCTGTACAGTTTGCTGCGACTGCACTACCAGGTGGCCTTAATTCCTCAGGCTCAAGACCCCCCCCCCCTCCCTGCTATACACCATGAGGTACTATATTGGCTTTAAATGACAGTACTAAGAACTGTCTTGTCTGCCAAGACAGCGGTATGGGTTTAATCCCGAATAGAGGCAGGATTATTTTTCTGACAAGTGTCAGGGGGACGACCTGACTTTAAAATTGGGTACCAGACAATTAACTGGTGCTGTGTCAAAGGTGTTGCAAACTCAATTCGTAATCCCGCATACCGCGTTTGAAACACAGCTGCGGGCGATTTGGCAACAGGCTGTCTTGGTTGATTTTCATAAAGTGGTATAAGCTTCAATCTTTCTGAAGGCAAACTACTGAACGTAAACTTGCCTAGTAAATCACAAACAGCAAAAATAAAATCCTGAGGTTGACAGCGAATGTTGTAAAGGCCATGCAACTAATTAACCAGACAATTTTCAGAGAATTGTCTGAGATGGAAATACGGTGATGAAGGGAAATGATCACTTCACCTCAAGTCATGGACTGACTACCTTCAGCTTTTGTATTAAGAAGATGGCAGCAAGAATATTTTTCATGTGATACAGGTTGTTGGATAAATCTGGTAGCATGTTTGTGAGGAAGGAAACTGGTTACCTGATCTTATATTTCAGAGCCTAGAATATGGTCAGGCCTAACATTTCAAACCCCAGTGGCAGTAACTGCTGTAAGATGACCTTTACATTTCTTTTATTTTTTTAACTATCAAGATGGCAGCAAGTATATTTTTATATGGCAGACATGGTTGTGTAAATCTGGCAGCATGTGTATGTTCTGATAAATTGTATTTGAGTGCACTCTGGGGTGCATACAGCATCCGGGGCAATATGTAACGACATATTTGAAAGACAAGTACACACATACAGACATGTGTAACCACTCATACATATATCCATTACTACCGATGCCAAATTTAATCAGAGTTTCTTGTGAATGTATAAGTATTTATTCATAGTTGCTTAGTTTAAAACAATAACAATAAACTCATATTTGATCATTACTAAATCTTAATCTTTAATTTGTTCATATTCTTTCCTTTCTTCTTTGTTCCTTACTTGAGGGGAGTGTGCTACACCCAGCTATGCACCTGTCAGACTAGTGTTTCTGGCTTCAGCATGTGTTTGTGTAAGGTTTACCTTCCTCTAGGCAGTAAATTACATATAGTAGTCAAGATTTGTGGACACATTATGAGGAAAAGTAAACCTGAAAATTTACTGACAACTGACAAAGTTTATGGGAAAGAGCAAATGAGAGGCAGAGAGATAAATACCTGAATGGCTTGGCCACATGGTTTAATTGGGTCAAGAACACAGACCCAATCCAAGACTCGGGTGATCGTATGAAATGATTAACCATGAATGCCCACACTTATCGGCAGGGCTCATGATGGTGATGAGGCAGATTTCTTAACTGATTAAGTGCCAAGGGATGTTTAATTATCTTAAGCAACTTCCCGTATTTGCCATGGGCTTGTATATCGCTAACATGTTGTCATTGTGTTATAATACAAACTGTCGACTACCATATATTAACAGATTCAGTGCCAAACAAAAAGTACGTTTGGACCAAACACAAATGAGTGGCGAAAAATAGGAATTAACCCTACCAGACCGCTGTACCAATTTTTCGGTAATTTCCTAATCTACCGCTGTGCCTAATTTTCAGTATTTTGCCTAGTACGTGAAAAAAAATGTGTCACAAACTAAACATAACCAAGCAATCGTGGTCAAACCTCATGGTTAGCCATTGCAAATCTCTTCCCCCCATAGGTTTGAATTGACTTTGTGTGGTTTAACGCGAAAAAATTCTGAAAATTCACAATGAAACGAGCGGCTGATGAACCAAGCACTTCAACAAGAAAGCGAAGTAGGTCTAGGCTTTTCACAGCCCAACAGGTGATCAATACTTTGGTTTAGTCAGACTGGATTGGCACACAAAGGTGGAATATTGGCGCTAGATGAAAGGTAGACCTATTTTCTACAATGTCTCCAAGTTACATCTTATTCTAACCATTTGTTTGCATGTAACTAACATTTTTTTCTATATCATGTTGATTTTTTTCTATTTAATGCTCAGGAGCCCAGGTAATAGGGACAGTTAGGTTCAGGGCCTCAGGTCTGGTAGGGTTAAGGGTGTGTCACAGTTATGACTTATAAGTTGTTAATAATGGTAGCAAACACGTTGTGCCTTAACGTATTGACAACATTTTTCCGATATATACACCCATGACAGATAAGGGATGTTGCTTAAGACGATTAATCAGTTAACAACTTTTAAGACATAAGAGTGTCACACCCCTACTTCCCATTTTCCGCCATCCATGTTTGTTTGGTCCAAACCTAATTTTTGTTTGGGCACTGAATCTGTTAATGGCAGTGGGCCCTATCTCCCCGTGAGTACATTTTCTGTGCTGACCATTGTGCCAGGACATTTTCTGTGCTGACCATTGTGCCAGGACATTTTCTGTGCTGACCATTGTGCCAGGACATTTTCTGTGCTGACCATTGTGCCAGGACATTTTTTGTGCTGACCATTGTGCCAGGACATTTTCTGTGCTGACCATTGTGCCAGGACATTTTCTGTGCTGACCATTGTGCCAGTACATTTTCTGTGCTGACCATTGTGCCAGGACATTTTCTGTGCTGACCATTGCACAGTCAGACATGGGATTGGGGCCTGGGCTTATCACCTGCAAAAGTGAGTGAAAGATTGCCCAAGTGAATTCCCCTCAGTGCATTCAGGCCTACAAAAGGTGACTGCCCTGTCACATCACAGACCCATAGCTGGAAACTGATTTGGGGACATGGACCCTCCAGTTTTTCATCCTTATCTGAGAAGTTTGGGTATTCTATCTTACTACCCGAGAGGTCAGAAGGACATGGAATATATTAGAAACCAATAGATCTTGCACACACTCCCACCTGTGTGCTAGGATGTGAACCTGTAACTTCTGCAGCGGACACCATAAGCCATACCTCCCTTTCTATATGGTGTAGTTAGTTCATTGCATATCCTTTATAGGACGTTACAGTCAACCCCAGCATTTTTTGTTTTCTGTGATTTTTTGGCAAGTTTACGTTCAATACTTGTCCACTGCATTCTGAACTGGCACTCATACCATTGTCAAATTACAAAAAAAAGGTAAAAATGGTATTCCTATAGTAGATGTGGTATTGGGGTATTAAGTGTTGGGTCTTCACATCTTCTAGGCCAGTGGTTCTCAACCTTTTTTGGCCCATGCCCCCTTCACCATATGTTCAGAATGTCATTCTCTCCCCCCTTTCGCATTTCCTCCCTATAAATCCCCCCCACCCCCATCCCTACATCCTATACGTAAAAATGGAATCTAACTGTAATAACACATATTAGAACAAGTCTAGACATCTACATAAAAAGTGATTTGCGGGTCAACTTATGTTATAAACCATATTTCAGAAGGGCGAGGAGTACAGAACCATAAAGTATGGAGGGAAAAATAATATCAAGTAATCAGTTCTTGTATTAACACCATCTTGAAATGATCCTAATTTCCCCCCCCCCCCCCCCTGGAGACCCTAGAATTCCTCCCTAGAGAGGAATTCCCCACTGGTTGAGAACCACTGTTCTAGGCCATGATATGTGAGGTAAGGTTGCCAGCCCCAGTAGTGTGTTGTGAGCACACATTCTATCTTAGGCTAGACAAAGTCAGAGCTGTAGTGTGTTGTGAGCACACATTCTATCTTAGGCTAGACAAAGTCAGAGCTGTAGTGTGTTGTGAGCACACATTCTATCTTAGGCTAGACAGTCAGAGCTGTAGTGTGTTGTGAGCACACATTCTATCTTAGGCTGGACAGAGTCAGAGCTGTAGTGTGTTGTGAGCACACATTCTATCTTAGGCTAGACAAAGTCAGAGCTGTAGTGTGTTGTGAGCACACATTCTATCTTAGGCTAGACAAAGTCAGAGCTGTAGTGTGTTGTGAGCACACATTCTATCATAGGCTAGACAAAGTCAGAGCTGTAGTGTGTTATGAGCACACATTCTATCTTAGGCTAGACAAAGTCAGAGCTGTAGTGTGTTGTGAGCACACACTCTATCTTAGACTGGACAAAGTCAGAGCTGTAGTGTGTTGTGAGCACGCATTCTATCTTAGGCTGGACAGAGTCAGAGCTGTAGTGTGTTGTGAGCACATATTCTATCTTAGGCTGGACAGAGTCAGAGCTGTAGTGTGTTATGAGCACACATTCTATCTTAGGCTGGACAGAGTCAGAGCTGTAGTGTGTTGTGAGCACACATTCTATTTTAGGCTAGACAAAGTCAGAGCTGTAGTGTGTTGTAAGCACACATTCTATCTTAGGCTGGACAAAGTCAGAGCTGTAGTGTGTTGTGAGCGCACATTCTATCTTAGGCTGGACAAAGTCAGAGCTGCAGTGTGTTGTGAGCACACATTCTATCATAGGCTAGACAAAGTCAGAGCTGTAGTGTGTTGTGAGCACACATTCTATCTTAGGCTGGACAGAGTCAGAGCTGTAGTGTGTTGTGAGCACACATTCTATCTTAGGCTGGACAGAGTCAGAGCTGTAGTGTGTTGTGAGCACACATTCTATCTTAGGCTGGACAGAGTCAGAGCTGTAGTGTGTTGTGAGCACACATTCTATTTTAGGCTAGACAAAGTCAGAGCTGTAGTGTGTTGTAAGCACACATTCTATCTTAGGCTGGACAAAGTCAGAGCTGTAGTGTGTTGTGAGCGCACATTCTATCTTAGGCTGGACAAAGTCAGAGCTGCAGTGTGTTGTGAGCACACATTCTATCATAGGCTAGACAAAGTCAGAGCTGTAGTCTGTTGTGAGCACACATTCTATCTTAGGCTGGACAGAGTCAGAGCTGTAGTGTGTTGTGAGCACGCATTTTACTTTTGGTTAGGCAGATTCGGTTCTCCCATTAAGCTGTAGGGTGTTGTAAGCAATCATTCTACTTTTGGTTAGGCAGTCAATTCTCCCTTTAAGCTGTAGGATATTGTAAGCAGTCATTCTACTTTTGGTTAGGCAGATTCGGTTCTCCCTTTAAGCTGTAGGGTGTTGTAAGCGAACATTCTACATTAGGCTAAGCAGAGTGAATTCTCCCTTTAAGCTGTGGGATGTAAGAAAGTTTTCTACTTTGGGCTAGGCAGATTCAGTTCTCCCTTTAAGCTGTAGAGGGGTGTGGTGAGCAGACATTCTACTTCAGACTTGACATCTAGTTCTCCCTCTTATCTGAAGGGTGTGGTATGTGAGGGGAGATAGAGCTAACAAGATCATGTGTGCACGTTAAAAATCTTTAGGCAGATGGAAACCTTAACAGTAGGCCATCTGCACCACCAACTCCTTGGCAACATTTTAAAAAAAACTTACCCAAAACAAAATATATAGTTTAGCGATTGAAGCAAATACTGATCTAATAAATGTTGCCTTGAATTCACATTATGGGCAGACATCGCACCTTCACTGCAAACAGACAAAAAACAAATAATTTTGTCAGTTCAAACCAGAGATAAGAACTCTTTTGGGGATGTCTTCAACATTCTAAAGATTAAAACGTTCTCGGCTAAAGTCAAGAATATAGTCTTCATTGTATTGCGTGTTATCCCACCTGGCTCGGTCATTTTCCGCAGAACTGAAAGCCACGAGCATCGCACAAAGCACACCAGCTCTGTAACTCCAGCGGTAACTACCAGGCACTCTAGTAGGACAAATTTCATTCGTTTGAACAACAGTCTTAAAACGAACTCAGGACTTCAGAGCGTGAGGCAGCGAAGTGTCTGGAATCTTGTTGTAGGTATGGGAGTAAAGGACCTTTCTGCATGCCTTGCGGCGTATAGGGAATATAGGCTCAAATATGTACATTTAGATGGTATATGGTGCTAACACATATTTGTATAAAGTAATCGGCACGCGATGAGTGATGTTTAGTTTAGTCGACGGATCAACGTCACGGCACACGGGTGTAACTCATAAGTGCTCCGTTATTTTCCTAACTTAAGCCTGAGTCCGGAGAAACTCAGCTCAGTGCACGAACTCCGTAGCACCGGCGAAGATCCTTAAATACTTTGGGTAGATTTTTAACTCCACATTTTGCCCCGCCAGCGCCGTTAGGCTACTCTTTTTCGAGTCCCAACTGCCAAGGGATTTTTTACGTGCGCAACAATGCACACGGGCGTCCGATCTCACTACCCAGAGACCAGTGGAAATTGTATTACTAGAAGTCCACGTGACAAAAAACATCCCGGTCCTCACCGGGGCTTGAACCCGGGACCGCCAGCACTTGAGGCCGACACCATACCTCGAGACCACTCTGCCCCCGTAACGATGAGTGATGTCAATATCAAGCCGACCTCCTTTACTTCCCAGGATATCCTGGGTACCAATTTAGATTAGGACTAATTATCCGATGTCCGCCTCGATGAGGGTTCGAATACACGGTCACAGGGACGCAGAGGTATTTCCAAGGCACCAGGGCCGGGTTATATACTGGCCAAGACCTATTGACGCGTCCTCGTCGAGCGTCCTGGGCAACAGGTCCCTTCGGGGTCCTGGCTAAAGTCAGTAGGATCGCCGATTCCTCCGAAGTCGGAGAGTGTCTGCATGTACGGCGAGGAACCACCAGTCTGCACACCAATAAGCCAGACATGGGACAACGGATACTCACGCAAAACTCAGGTCCTGTATGACATCACACTGATGTTGGACAACAGGATGCCTTCATCCGACATACAGGACTTCGCGTTGGAGCTCAAGCCAACGAACACAAGCAAGCAAGCAAGCACAGGGCCGGCAGACATGCCGCTGCGCTACCAATCACGGAAATTGCTACCTAGAGAATCTCTTCAACATTAAATAAAGTAACCACTGAGAGAAATGGAGAAGAAACACAAAGAGAATTGTTTCAACATTCTACATTGAATAAAGTAACCAGTGAGACTGACAATGATTGTCTGAAAGAGGATAATGAAACTAGAACAGTAAATACAAAAATAAGAACGAGACAAAAAGCTTTCTTTAGTCATGTGATGAGAAGAGAGACGTCGGAGAACAACGTGACAACTGGAAAGATGGAATGGAAGAGAGGCAGACCAAGTGAAATGATGCTGGATGGATTGAGACGGTGGCATGGAGGAATATCATCAGCAGAGGTGATCCAGAACACTAAAGAGCGAGATCTGTGGAGAGCCATGGACGCCTATGTCAGCTGGCAGGGCACTTGATGATGATGATGATGATGAGTTAGAGAAGGGGAGAAGAGACACATAGAGGATTGCTTCAACATCCTTCATCGAATAAGTTACAATAACTAGTAAGAGGCATGGAGAACTCCCCGGGGAATTCCTACCACGTTCTAATTCGACTATCTTTAGTCATCGGGAATTTCTACCACAATCTAAATTGACTGCCGTGTCCCTGGTCTAGGAGTGACACGACTTTCTCCGTAATCCCGTATACTCTCGTGAGTAACGTGACGTTGCGCGAGAATCGGTAGCGGATCTCTTCACGTCGGTAACTTACGGGGTATGTGAGCCGGTCGCTCAGAAAGCAATGGCAAACTACTGAGCGTAATCTTGCCAAGAAATCAACAATCAGCTGAAAGATGCTGATGTTGACAGCGATGTCCTGTAAAAGTATATGCCAACAACAACAACAAAAATCTAAATTGACTACTTTTAATCACCGGGAATTTCTACCGCTATCTAAAATGACAACCTTTAATCAGCCTGTAAGAAAATATAGAACAATAGTTCGCTTAACTGACGATAACCTATAACCCGGCGTTGACTCAGAAAAAGATTCCAGCGATGACTCACAAGGTCTTCCACGCACCCAGTGCATGTATATTGATAGGATGTAAGACTAGGGATCGTATCCAGCAATATATTTGACCACGAAAAACTTCGCCAAGGCCAGATATTCTATATAACTAAGTTAACCGATTTCCACGATGACATTGCAAGCGCCGGTGAAACCCTTGGGGTCATTTTGAGTTAACAGCAGTTGGTCGAGTGTTGAAGTACGTCTTTTATTTACTTTAGCACAGTACACCTTCGGGTAGTGTTAGGATGTGAGGCATTTTAGCCGTTCTAATACAAATCATGACAAAATGAAATATAAATGTCTTTGGAAGTAACGGCAACCCGTCTGATACTGACTATATCACTTATCGGCGGGCGACTAGTATATATAAATATGAGTCTAAAACATATCCCGGGGAGCCCCGGTTAGTGTCACGGCTAGACTAGTGTGTGTGTGTGTGTGTGTGTGTGTGTGTGTGTGTGTGTGTATATATATATATGTGTGTGTGTGAGTTAGTCTAAAACATATCCCGGGGAGCCGCGATAGTGTCACGGCTAGACTAGTCTATATATACATATATATAATACAATGTATGTCTGTATCTATGTATGTATATTATTTATGCATTCGCGAACGGTCCATCCGATTGAGATGAAATTTTCTACACGTGTTCTTATCATTCCCGTGCAGCCAACTGTCACAGTTTGTTAGTTTACAAACAGCTATTTACGTAATAAAATTTAATTTTGTAATTTATATTATAATTTATATAGCAAGGGGACTTAACTTAAGAAAAGTTATATCAAGGGACATAACATTTAGTAGCATTGCTATATATTTTATATATAATTGTTGCATTGTTATCAAAGCTTTATAAAATGTTTGTCTACAGTTATTTACAGGCATATGCGTTATAATATATAATGATAAATCTTTAAGGCATTTTTATTAAAGTTTTCATAAAAATAATGCATCTATTTTAAATACGTGAAAATTTTCTAACTCATCTTTTTATTTTTCTTCGACATCTATACAGTCATCCCAGCATTTATTTGTTTTTCGTGATATCTTGGTAAGTTTCCGTTCAGTAGTTTCAGATTGCCCTATTTAGTTATTGGGATGAAGATTGTTCTCTTCCAATCTGTTCGCCATATTTCCGGGAACGGGAACGGGAGCTTATATGACTACTAATATGAATTAAATGAGACGCTCCTCACCAGGGACTGGGCGAAGCCGGGCCGGGTCGTCTTTTTTGGTAACGCGAACGGGAGCAGGGGCCGAATATGAATTAAATGAGATGCTCCCCGCCAGGGACTGGGCGAAGCCGGGCCGGGTCAGCTAGTATATATATATAAATATGAGTCTAAAACATATCCCGGGGAGCCGCGATAGTGTCACGGCTAGACTAGTATATACAAATATGAGTCTACAACATATCCCGGGGAGCCGCGGTAGTGTCACGGCTAGACGCTCGCCATCTGTATCGGTGCTCTTGGATTCGATTTTGGATTTTGGGTTTGGGACTTCAGAGGTCCTAATGTTTTAAAATCGTTATATTGTCTCATCATTATCATCACATGCGATGCCGATTAGCGTGGGCGATCATGCTTCGCCGTTTCACCCGATCACCAGAGTCATGGATCATAACTGTGTTCTAGTCCCAGTTATTATATGTGGCCCCACGGCATTCATGTAGTAGTCATCTCCCTGTCTTCCCCTTGCTATTTTGCCATCAATGTTGCTAGTTTCACGAAGTTTTCCAAAAACGTTGTGAATTGACGAATCATGATTTTCTAGACATCTGCAAAGAAGACAACTTTTCTTTGAAGTCAGTTTCAGACTATTTGGGCCGATCACTTAATGTTGATTTTTACAATGGTATGAAAATCGACAGTTCAGAAAACAATGGCAAACTACCCAATGCAAAATTACCTAACAGCAAATAAATGTTATTGATTGCGACATTCTGAAAGGGACATGTAACAAGGTTTGATGTCACTGATGTGCAGTGATAAAAGGCCACATATGCTAAATCAAGGCAGTATGATATGAGGTGACTAGCTCCCTTAAACAAAACAACACTGAAAGTAATAAGCTATATACCTGCATATGTACTGATGAGCACCGCGGTCAAGGTAACAGAATTAGATATCAGAGTGCATATCAAACAACAGAAAGTTACAAGCTTCGATTACACAGGATTCGAAGCTTATCGTATAGGTGGTATTTTGCAGAACGTCACCCTCATTAAGACCTGCAGAAAAGTGTCCAGATCGTTCGCCAGCTCTCGTGCCTCATACACCCTCGTGCCCAAGGCGTGTGCAGTGACCTATATCCATCTTCTTGGTGGTAGAACCGGGCCTCTTCTTCCAGGAACCACGCCTTCCATTGCCGTTATTTCCAAACCGTTGTATGTTTAACATGGCTAAAGTATTTCAGTTTCCAAAACATGAAGCTGTTTATGCGGTAGTTTACTTCCATGTTCACATCTTGTTGAATGTCATAATTTTTGGGTGTTTTCTCATATAATCTCAGAACGTTTCTGCGGCATTTAAGTTCACAAGCTGACAACTCCAAATATATTAATAAATTCAGTGCTAAACAAAATGTAGTCTTAGACAGAACAAGAATGAATGGCAGAAAATGTGATGCAGGAGTGTGTAACAGTTATGACCTCATCATCATCAAGTGCCGTGCCGACTGGCGTAGGCGTTCATGACTCTCCACAGATCTCGGTCTTTGGTTTTCTGGATCAACTCTGCCGTTGATATTCTTTCATGTCACCGTCTCAATCCATCCAGCATCATTTCTCGTGGTCTGCCTCTGCCTCTCTTCCCCTCGATCTTTCCAGTTGTCACGATGATCTCCAGCGCCTCTCTTCAGATCACATGACCAAAAAAGCTGTTTGAATCATGACCTAAAAGGTGTTAATATTGTAACAGACATGTTATATTATATATCAAATTAAAGGAGACTGCTTAGGGAAAACCACTGTATTGATATCTTAATTGAGACAACGTATTGCAATGGCAACATTTCGGCGATATATAAGCCAATGACAGATATGGGAAGTCGCTTAAGACGATTAATAATCCCATGACACTGAATCAGTGAAACAACTAGACATATTATATGGGGAAATAAACAGGGATGGAAAAAAACAAGTTAGCTATTTCAAGTACAGCAAGAGAAAATTCGTGACAAGTCTCAGCATGAGTTTGGAAATGTAACAGCACATGAACTGATACCTTATGTTGGAGGTGGAACTGCTTGTGGGAAAACATGAGCCAGTTAGCCAGTTGGCAAGGAGCGTTTTACGATAAATTCCAATTAAAAAGCAAATTCGTCCCAGTCAGCATCTGGATAATATGCTATTATAATAATAATTTGCCCGGAAGCAGTTTCCTGCCATGAGTCTGTGGTGCGATAACGCTATCACATCTTGTAGGTGTGGCTGCACGGGGGAATATTGAATATGTTTTCTCCTGCCAGCGTTTCCGTCTAGCCTGCAGCTTGACCCTTTGAAATTTAGCTTTTGGGTGCTGGTATTTATTGTGGTGCTCTTGGCTGAGTGTAACCTCTGCTTGCTGTCTACGTACTAGTAGTAAGGGATGTTGTATTTACACCCTAAATAAGGTACAGCACCTATATTTTTTACTATATGAAAAGTCTACCACCGCATAGAAAACGTCACAAACCTGCACCTGCGGCGACCACATTTTCAAGGGATGCAACTCATGAATAAACAATCCTACGTATTTTTGCACTGTTACTTCCCTTTTTGTGTGATAAATTTTATGTCTTTAAAAATGTAATAATTACTGTTATTATTGATTGTAGCGGGGTGGGGCTTAAAAATACTATCATCATACTAGTGATGCTGTTAAGATACAGTGCTCTTCCTCCTCGGTTTCTTTTTTTTTCTTCTTCTTTTCTTTATTGGGCATAAACACTATCAGGATTTTATTGGTGCTATCTAAGGGTTAGGGTTACAGTGCGTTTCCTCGGGTGGTATAGGGGCGGGCCAGCGTGGGGATGGGGACTCAGGGGTGGGGCGCTGGTGTCAACGTGTGGGGTAGGGCTAGGTGGTTTGAATCTCGGGTCGTGAGAGGTGTCATATGAAAATAGTAATAGATAAGCATGTAAATATGGCAGATATATGATCTGTAGAGTGTCGTAGTAGTGTAAACACTATCATCATATGGGTTACAAATGAAAACCTTACAAAGTGAAGATGGTCGGTGTTATTGATTGTAGCTGATATAACTTAGTGAAATTCGTTGGTAGGGGTGGGTAGCGGCTATTAGTGATCTGTAGAATGTCGTAGTGACCTATACACTATCATCATACGGCTTCAAGTGAAAACCGTAAAAAGGTAAAGATGGCCGATATTATTGATTGTAGCGGGTATAGCTTAGTGAAATTCGTTGATAAGGGGTGGGTAGCGGTTAATAGTGCTCTGTAGTGTGTCGTAGTAACCTTTACACTATCATCATACAGGTGACAAATGAAAACCTTAAAAGTAAAAATGACCGATATTATTGATTTTAGTGGGTATATCTTAGTGAAGCTTGATGGTAAGGGGTGGGTAGTGGCTATTAGTGGTCTATAGAGGGTCACAGTGGCTTATTCACTATCATCATACAGGTTACAAATGAAAACCTTAAAAAGTAAAGATGGCCGATATTAATGATTTTAGCGGGTATATCTTAGTAAAATTCTTTGGTAAGGGGTGGGTAGCGGTTATTAGTGGTCTGTAGAGGGTCACAGTGGCCTATACACTATCATCACATAGGTTTCAAATGAAAACCTTAAAAAGTAAAGATGGATGATAGTAATGATTTTAGCGGCGATAGATTGGTGAAATTCATTGGTAAGGGGTGGATAGTGGGTATTATTGATCTGTAGAGTGTCGTAGTGGCCTATACACTATCATAACACAGGCTTCAAATGAAAACATTAAAAAGGTAACGATGGCCGGTATTATCGGATGTAGCGAGTATGGCTTAGTGAAAGTTGTTGGTAAGGGATGGGTAGCGGTTATTAGTGCTCTGTAGTGTGTCGTAGTGACCTATACACTATCATCATAAGGTGACAAATGAAAACCTTAAAAAGTAAAAATGGCCGATATTATTTATTGTAGCGGGTATAGCTTAGTGAAATTCGTTGGTAAGGGGTGGGTAGCGGTTATTAATGATCTGTAGAGTATCATAGTGGCCTATACACTATCATCACAAGGCTTCAAATGAAAAAATTAAAAAGGTAAAGATGGCCGGTATTATCGGATATATCGAGTATGGCTTAGTGAAATTCGTTGGTAAGGGTTTTGTGAGTGGAGGAAAGGTTAGATAGGTGCTTCTGATCTTTGCTAAGGGGTGGTCGAGTGGCGGGGTGGTAGATAAATACGTCCGGTCCTTGATAATAGCCGGAGGGTAAGGTTCATATTGAAGTCTAAAGATTGAACTCATAGATGGCTGATCTGTGGATGACCGCCTGGGTGTCTCATCACGGGGCTATGTCGGCGAGGGTGAACGTACGTGAACGTGTTCAGACATGTCTTTGTGGAAAACTGAAGGATGACTCAGAGCGTTCTGACAGCATAATGATACAGCCGAGACACTTGGGTAATTGTCATATCGGATCAAAATATGGAGCTGCTTCCAGTCGCATGTGTAATGACTACAACCAGACCACGGGTTCACTGGCTACGAGTGGTCAAATCTGGCTCTGCTTCCGGGCACCTGTGTAATGTCGACAACCAGACAACGTGGGCAATAGTTACATCGTGTCAAAGATGGCGCTGCAGCCGATCACACTTGGGTAATGGTCACATCGGATCAAATATGGCTCTGCTTCCTGTCGCTTGTGTAATGGCTACAACCAGACCACGTGCTCACTGGCTACAAGTGGTCAAAGAGGGCGCCGCATCCGGTCACATGTGGCAATGGCAAAACCAGACCACATGCTCGCTGACTAAAGCCAATCAAAGATGGCGCTGCATCCGATCACACTTGGGTAATTGTCACATCCTATCAAATATGGCGATGCTTCCGGTCATATGTCTAATGTATACAGTCGAAACACGTGACTAAAATCGGTTAAAGATGGCGTCGCAGTCGATCACATGTGTAAGGGTACAGCTGAGACACGAAGGTAATGACTATGACCGGAGTTATTCATGGAACCCAAACGCACAGTGGATGAGATTACATCCCAGTCGCCCTTACAAACCATTTTAAATCTGACATCAGTGTTGTCAGCACCTAGAAAATGATCAAGAAAGGACACCCTTCTTCCAAAAAGCAAAAGAAACGTCAAAGAGAAACACAAAACATGGATTACAACCCTTGCAAATGAAAGAAAATACATGACTCCTCTCACACTGGATGTGACACAGAGCAAACGTTTCATTCCCAGAGCCTAGTATCGGTGTACGATCAGATAAATGAAGACACTGGTTTCCAAAATAATGTCTACCAAAGTTCAGCAGAGCATGCCAGCTTTGACAAAAGTAGCACAACTTTTACGTTACCTGTTTTGAAGACTGGTGATTCTTGTTTCTTCATCCCAGCTCTGTCATTAGACATGTTGTTCTGCAAGAAACCTACTTCTTGTAGTCATACAGCCATAGACCCACACGAAACAACACTTGATCTACTTGATGATTTTTCGTAAGATGAAAATATTGACCTTCTGTCTAGCAG
Source organism: Cepaea hortensis (assembly GCA_963921405.1). NCBI lineage: Eukaryota > Metazoa > Mollusca > Gastropoda > Stylommatophora > Helicidae > Cepaea > Cepaea hortensis. The sequence continues at coordinate 89,505,046 of OY992887.1, forward strand.
TCATAGACCAGGCTCTGAGTTTCTCAAAATCAGTGCTTTTTGGAATGAAAACTATCCTACTGCTGGCATCCGAAGTTGCTCCTCTGTCGCAGCAGATGAAATACAACACCCAACGATTAAAATATGTATAAATAGTAACGTTCTCATCTCATCTCATCTCATCATGTTCCTCTTATACCTTGCGGTGTCGAGGTGAAGTATAAACTTCGTGAGAGTGCCCGGTTATGGGCATCGTATATCGACATTCCCATGGATTCTGCTATTCCCTCCGTCCAACGTTTACGTGGTCGGCCTCTTCCTCTGTTTCCATCTGGTCTGTACATCATTGCTTGTTGTGGCATGCTGTTGACTGGTAACCTACTTGCATGGCCAAACCTTTTGACTTGCTGCTTTCTAATAAAATCTAGTGCTGCTTTAACCCCCACTTTAGTCCTGATTTCTTCATTTCTGATCTTATCTCTTCTTGATACGTTGAGTATTCTTCTCAGGAACCTCATTTCTGTTGTGATTTTTCTTTTCTCTTTTTCTGTCATTGTCCAGGTTTGACATTGGTAGCACAGAGTTGGTAGGAAGAGTGTGTTGTAAAGTGCTTTCTTAGTAGTTATTGATACATGTTTGTTCTTTAGTATTGGTGCCATTTGTCCAATGAGTTGATTTGCCTTATTGCACCTATTTTCGATCTCGTCTTCTGATCTGCCATTTGATGATATTATACTTCCTAGGTACTTGAAACTCTTTACTTGTTTCAAGGGATGTTCGTTTAGGCGAATTGTTGCTGTTTGTTCTTCTTTAGTTATAGTCATTACCTCTGTTTTGCTTGTGCTAATTTTCATGATCATAGATTCCAAGAACAGGTGTGCTAGTTCCGGTGTCTAATGGTATATTCTATTATCTGGTCCTCTTTATTTCACTACGAGTTGGTTTCAATGTGATTTTTCTCCTCCACATGTTAATTTTGCAGCAGAACCTCACTTATTAACAGTTCATATCGTTGGCACCAAAGAACGCAATGGTAACTGGCACCATGTAATCAGAAAACGTGAGTATTTTGAACGGCGTAAACTAAAGTTGGAGCAAATTCTGACCCCAGTCCTGGGGGTCAGTCAAAGAGTCAATGTTCTGGAGCAGAGAAAAAGTCAAGATCAACAGTGAAAGAGGCCGAGATAGTCTAATCCCCGTATGGTAACTGTAATTAAAATTTAAAATGTCAATCCACACTAGCGGACGAGTATTAAAACACCTACATAAAAATAAGATGGTTGTAATATACTTACAGTCCTGTCTTTCATAGCTGACCAGTCCTCAATACGAAGAAAACTACAGTGGGTGTGAGGAGACTGTATATGTATATCACTGGTATTCTGACTTCACAGACTGTAGCCTGTGTTATGATAGTGTATAGGCCACTACGACACTCTACAGATCACTAATACCCGCTATCCACCCCTTACCAATGAATATCACTAAGATATACCCACTAAAATCAATGATATCGACCATCTTTACTTTTTAAGGTTTTCATTTGTAACCCGTATGATGATGGTGAACAAGGCACTGTGACACGCTACAGATCACTAATAGCCGCTACCCACCCCTCACCAACGAATTTCACTAAGCTATACCCGCTAAAATCATTAATATCGGTCATCTTTACTTTTTAAGGTTTTCATTTGTCACCTGTATGATGATAGTGTATAGGCCACTACGACACACTACAGAGCACTATTAACCACTACCCACCCCTTACCAATGAATTTCACTAAGCTATACCCGCTACAATCAATAATATCGGCCATCTTTACCTTTTTAAGGTTTTCACTTGAAGCCGTATGATGATAGTGTATAAGTCACTACGACACTCTACAGATCACTAATAGCCGCTACCCACCCCTACCAACGAATTTCACTCAGTTATACCAGATACAATAACACCAAACATCTTCACTTTTTAAGGTTTTTATTTGTAACCCGTATGATGATAGTGTTTACACTACTACGACCCTCTGCAGGTCATATATCTGCCATATTTACATGCTTACCTATTGCCAGATAGCGATCACTGACGCACAACATGCAGAGAAAAGGTTAAATGGATCTTTCCTAAGTATGCACCAAAAGATATAGTGCACACTGAAACTAAGGAGATGAGACGTCAGAGGACAACAAGAAAACATACGCTGTGGTGCCATATTCAAGACTAGGCGTGTTTTCCTTGTGTGGATAAAATGTCGTGGCGCGATTGGATATTTTAATGCAAGTGTATTCCATATTCAAGTGGACGACAGGAGGAGTCATTTGCTGAGAAGAAACTATGGATCGAAGAACCGTGGACCTAAAAGCGAGATGAATCTACCAGGAACATAACAACAGAGATCGAAAGAGCAGTGAAATGGAAACAGACTGGGCGCTGAGGTGAACGTTAGAGACATTGACCATAGCTATTCTAGGGCTCAAATAGATAGATGTTAGTCCTGTCGTAAGGGTGCACTATCGAGACAATGAATTGTATGAGCATGTGAATACACCCAATAAAACAGGTGTTGTGTTAACTTGTCACCGGAGCCGTGTCAGTAATTCGTTACCAAGTTGCTTTTGACTTTGAGCGTTTGTGTTCCTGGCGACGAGCCTAGTTGAATAATACCTCGTGTGGATTTTGTTAATAGCTTATATAACGGCATAGCTGAGAGGGATCTACACCGAGGCACCTATTACGATTTTCATATGACACCTGTCACGACCCGAGGTTCGAACCACCTAGCCCTACCCCACACGTCGACACCCGCGCCCCACCCCTGATCCCCCATCCCCACGCTGGCTCGCCCCTAGACCACCCCGAGGAAATGCACTTAACCCTAAGCCTTACACAGCACCAATGGAATACTATAGTGTTTATGCCCAATACAGATAAAGAAAAGAAAACGAAAAAGAAAAAAGAAACCGAGGAGGCGGAGCACTGAATCTTAACAGCATCACTAGTATGATGATAGTTTTTAAGCCCCACCCCGCTACAGTCAATAATAACAGTAATTATTACATTTTTAAAGACATAAAATTTATCACACAAAAAGGGAAGTAACAGTGCACAAATACGTAGGATTGTTTATTCGCGAGTTGCATCCCTTGAAAATGTGGTCGCCGTAGGTGCAGTTTTGTGACGTTTTCTATGCGGTGGTAGACTTTTTATATAGTAAAAAATATAGGTGCTGCACCTTATTTAGGGTGTAACTACAACATCCCTTACTACTCGTATTTCCACATTATTATGCAATTGTTCTAGTTTATTACTCCAGTACGGTTTGTATTACTTACGATCTCCTCTATGTACTGTTTCTCGCGCTGCCTGTAGTATGCATTTCCCGAACTCATCAACTACTTTATTTATGTCTTTATCTGTGTTCAGATTTCTAACCAGTATGCCGGTGCGATGTATGAACATTGCAAAGTCTGCTTTCTTGTAGTTCTACCCCCAGAGGATGCTGCTTTCACTTACTAGCTCATTTTCTACAGTTAGAAAGACTGGTCGATGGTCACTGGCACCAAGGTGTTTTCCAACAATTCGCGTTATGTTCCACTCCAGGTCTGGAAAATGAAAAGCCAGGTCAAGTGTAGTTGTAGCGTACCATGATCTCGAGTAGAAGGTATATGATTCAGACAGCTTGTTAATCAAGATGAATCTATTCTCATCCTGCCAGTCTTCCAATATCTCTCCTCCCTGGTTCATTTGATCCTAGCCCCAGCTCTGCGAGTGGCTTTTGAAATCGCCATACACAATCATTTTTTTCCCCTTTAATGGTAGTGTGTCCAGTGTCTGCGGGCGGTCACATGGACAGTAATAATTGGTCAGATGTAGATCTGTATTGTCTGTCTTAAGTTTAAGTGTCTGGTACTCGGCCCCTTCTATGTAAACTTCAGTTTAGGAAGCAGTGATTTTATTCTTTACAAGGGGCAATGTACCATCCTTCCGACTGTCTTTCGGTCAGATCGGTAACACTGGTAGACTATGCTTTCATTGAGGTGTAAGCATCATACACTTATTTGTTCTTGATTCAAGATGTTTTCTAGCTCTTTTTTTCTGTTGCTGACCCTCTTCGCATTCCAGTGCATTATTTTCAGTTTGCAGTAATCGACATATTTCATCGAGTAATTGCCTGGCATCTTGATTTCTGTGGTGCACATCCTGGCTGGTTGTCTTCATCTTCAGCACATTTCCCTTACTAAAGTAGACTGAGGTCTTACTCGAGTTTAGATGTGTATGCATGTACACACGTGTCTGTGCATGTATGTACGTACATACCCATCTGAGGGGATGAGTAGTCTCAAGGTATGGTGTCCGCCTCAAGTGCTGGAGGTCCCGGGTTCAAGCCCCGATGAGGGTCGAGATTTTTTCACGTGGACTTCTAGCAACGAAATTTCCCCTGGTCTCTGGGTAGTGAGATCGGACGCCCGTGTGTATTGTTGCGCACGTAAAGAATCCCTTGGCAGTTGGAAATCGAAAAAGAGTATCTTAACGGCGCTGCCCGGGCAAAATTTCGAGTTTAAAATCTGCCCAAAGTATTTCAGGATCATCGCCGGTGCTACAGAGTTCGTGCACTGAGCTGAGATTCTAAGGACTCAGGCTTGAGTTAGGAGTAGAACGGGGCCCTTATGGGTTACACCCGTGTGCCGTGATGTTGATCCGTCGACTAAACTAAACATACCTATCTATAGCATTCTGGTGTGTTTTTTTTTTTTTTTTTTACGGCGCCAGAGACTAACCGGTGCTCCTTCTAATGTGAGTTAAAACAGTACCGCCACGTGAAGGCTAAGAGTTGGACTTTTGCTGCAGAGGTAATGAATGCACGAGACACGGGGTATTTTGCAAGGTTGGGCGCTCACCCCAACTCTACGCCTCCGGCTATTTAACAGCAGTTTGGAACCTGTTGGTAGTCACTCGTCCAAGGTATTCGCAACATTCGTCTCGGAAACCACATCTCCGCTGCTTTCAAGCTCTTCCTAATTTGTTGGTGCTGTCCAACAGGCTTCGTCATAACGCAGAACAGTTTTGATATAACATGTCTTTATTCTTTTTCTGATATTCAACTTTAGACTGTATTCGTGTAATCAGTTATACAAAGCATGCGTGGGTTATATCAAATGTGTGGACGCATTTAACAGTAATTTCAAAACCTAGTTTCAAAAGTATTTTTACCGCCTTATGAACTTTGAATCTTTCTGAAGACGACTGTGCCAGTACATATGCACGTCAAAACGGCATGGACAAAGGTTACATTTCGGTCAAAGTCGCTGATCAGATAGATATAGGTCTGTCTATCAGTCGGCACGTAAATGTCCTAGTTCAGTCATGAATATTGCTACTGATAATCTTCAACAGACTCGTGTATCTGATAAGTTGATAAATGACCATGCAGGGAAGCTATGCAACAAATTGACCTATATTTTTTGTACACGTCTCTCTATAATGTGGCTAGTCTGTCGAACCGCTGATATGGCGACGATAGCCGACTTTCCATGTCTCGCTTCCTGGCTGTTTCTATAAATAAATCTTTGTTTAATTCTCAGTCTGTGAGAAGCCCTAAAACGGTTATGCATGCTATCAATTTAAAAAAAAAACACCTTCTTTTAATTTCTGATCTGAGACAATTGAAGTAAGTGTGAGACTCAAGTTGTAGCGAGCGCGTTAGCGAACGAATTCCACAGGGAACTGCCCTGATATGAGAACTGTCGTACGTGGATTCGGCGCATATTATCGTCGCCTGCTAAGTGAGGGAATAATTTATCACATATTCCTGTGTGCTTTCAGGCTACAATGTGTGATGGCACGATCATATCACGTATCCGTAGCATGAAACTGCTCTGAACACTTTTTTAACAACATTCCAGCTGAAACAACCAAATAAGTCAATTTGATTATTGCTCGCTGGACTTTAGGCGCCTGGTGTGCTTTGCCACATTGAGAAGACCTGATCATTCGGGGCCACATCGATTGACGGATGTCAGTCGAGACGATTGGGCAATTTTTGAGCTACAGCCTACAATGGGTGTGTTGTGAGATCTCTCTCTCTCTCTCTCTCTCTCTCTCTCTCTCTCTCTATCTCTCTCTCTCTCTCCTTCCCTCTCTCTCTCTTTCTCTGACTCTGTTCTCTCTCCCTCTTCTTCTCTTCTCTCTCTCTTTCCCTCTATCTTTCTTTCTCTCTCTTTTTCTCTGTCTCTTTCTGTCTCTCTCATTCTTTCTTCTCTCTCTCTCTCAATTCTTTCTCTCTCTCTCTCTCTCTCTCTCTCTCTCTCTCTCTCTATCTATCTCTCTCTCCTTCCCCCTCTCTCTCTCTCTTTCTCTGACTCTGTTCTCTCTCCCTCTCCTTCTCTTCTCTCTCTCTTTCCTTCTATCTTTCTTTCTCTCTCTTTTTCTCTGTCTCTTTCTGTCTCTCTCATTCTTTCTTCTCTCTCTCTCTCAATTCTTTCTCTCTCTCTCTCTCTCTCTCTCTCTCTCTCTCTCTCTCTCTCTCCTTGCCCTCTCTCCTTTCTCTGTGGGTGTGTAAAACAACTGGGTCAATACCTGGATAACAAATGTATGTCACACCGCGAACCTTAAAGTCGGTGAGACGACTGACAATACAACAAGACAGGACCCGCTTGGGATAGATCTGGATCAAGAGTGACACTAAATGAACACAGATATCAAAGATGATGTTTATGGAAATTGAAAAACAGGGATAAAATATAATTATTAACCCTTGGTCTAAATAGCTTCATTATCAAAGCTTTCCTTGCCAGGCATGGGCGGTTTTGTCTTTCCACAAATCTCGGTCATTGGTGTTCTGGATCAAATCTTTTGATGACATTCCTCCCTGTTACCGTCTTAGTTCACCCAACACGATTTCTCTCTCTCTCTCTCTCTCTCTCTCTCTCTCTCTCTCTCTCTCTCTCTCTCTCTCTCTCTCTCTCTCTCTCTCTCTCTCTCGCAGCCGCTGACTTATCTACCCTGATCTTTCCAGTTGTCACAATGTTCTCCAGCGTCTCTTCTGATTTTATGACCATAGAAAATTAATCGACTCTTTCTGATTGTTGCGTATAATGTTCTACTCAGATTAGCCTCTTCCATACAATCTTTGTTCATTATTCTAGCAGTCTATTGTATTTATCTCAAAATCCACGTCTCGGTAGCCTTCAAGCACTTCCCAGTTTGCTCGTTCACATTTCAAGATTCACTGCAGTATCATAAAACAGGTTCTATATAACATTTCAGTATGCTCTATTTATTAAAATAAAAACGCAAGGACATAATCAGGTGGTTTTCCACGGATTTCCACACCCACCCAGAGATATTTGACATCAATATCAGACTAGGGACAAGTGCGTGCAATGCTCTGCTAGATTCGAGAGTTGTGCATTTTTCGCGGTGGATTCTCATACCCCAAAACTGCGTTTGCCACATAGTTGTCCGTTGCCCGTCTTCTACAACTTGATCCAAACTTAGTTTTCCAAACATTATAACAGCGGTGAAAGTAATAGGAAATCTTAACCGACTTTTCCTTCAAGGTTTTCCGGAACTGTTATGAGACAAAATGGAAACATGACGGAAATAGATAGAAGACGATGCAGAAATAGGCAAAGTGGGTACTTGACTCTTTAGCTTAATAGTTGTTGTTATTATCACTTGTGGGTCGGAGATTGTCCATAAGAATAGCTAGTTATATGCATATGTGTGTGTGTGTGCGAGTGTGTGTGTGTGTTTGTGTGTGTGTGTGTGTGTGTGTGTGTATGTGTGTGTGTGTGTGTGCGCGCGCGTGCGTGTGTCTGTTGTTGTTTATTGGCTGAATGTATACATGTTATGAATTCCCATTTAGCAGTGACATTTTAACTGGGTGTTCCTTCTCTGCATTGTCCCATGACTTCAGTTATTCAATTAGTGTTTATATTCGTGTTTCTCTGCAGCATTTTTCGTTTAACCATAATCTATTGTAATGCCGGTATATCAATTAGGGATTCTGTATTCCTCCTCTTTCAGTTATATGCTCATTTTGATTATTATAGGATCTGTTTGCATTTATGTCACCTCCCGATATGTTTTAATTTTTAATTTTTCGCACGTGTCAATATTTCTTTATCTGTCTCTTTCGTTTGCTTGCTTTGAACCCAACCGTAGTCCCCACACTTGCTACAAGCACTCAGTGCACAGGACTGATTTATGTCAATGTGGGGGGAAAAGGATCACCTGCTTACCTTTCATATTATATGGTAGATTAAATGAGGACTTTCGATAAAGTAATCCATGTCAACATGGTGAAGATGATTGCAGGTCTACAAATTGATGGGAAAGATCTTAAACTTGTAAACGACAAATAATGGCAACAGCAAGCAGCAAGATTGAGAATGAAGTAGGCCTATTAAGAAAGGTGTCCGACAGGGATGTATAATACATCCAGATCTTTTTTCCCTATACAGTGAAAATATTTTTAGAAATTTAGAAGATATGAGAGGAATCACAATTGGGGGACGTAACATAACATTAGATATGCGGATTATACAGTATTGAGCAGGGTCTTTAGTAGATGCGGTTGTTGCACGCAGTGAACATCTAGGCTTAGAATTAAATTGTAAGAAGACACAGACTATGGTCGTCACTGGGAAGAAAGAAATACCACAATGTAATATACAGGTAAATGAGAATATTCTTAAACAGATGAATGGGTAGAAATATCCCGGAGCAGTCGTAACATCTGATGGCAGATGCCTTGAAGAGATTAAAACAAGAATTACCAAGACGAAGATAGCCCTTTGCAAGATGGAAAACATAATGACCAATAAAAAGATGTCAACTGCAACAAGAAAAAGAGTGTTGAAGTGCTACAGAGAACATAGAACATTTTTTCCAATTATCATTTTCTCTTCATTGCTTTCATTTTTTCATCCTTTTGTTCTTCTCGTCCTGTCGTCACGTTTTGGTGTAGTCACATGAGATCTCCTTGACTATATGTTGTTTTTGTGAATGTGTTTGTTTGCTGATGAAGGCTAATCGACGCAACATCCTGTGTGTGTCGTAAATCTGTTATGTAAAGCTGCACTACTTTGTGTCATTTTATATTGTTTATATTTTCACAGTTTCACCGCAGTTCCACCCAATTGTATCCATATTGTTTTTACATAGAACCTGTACTTTTGTATGGATGTGAAGCGTGGACAATGAGCAGACTAGCTGAAGAACATCTAATGGCTGTGGACTTGTGGTTGATGAGGAAAATACAAAGAATGACATAGGCAGAAAAACCAAAGACCAAGTCCTACAAGAAGCAAATGAAAAACATAAACTGATTGAAGAAATTAGACGTGGACAGTCAAAATATTTTGGGCACGTTATGAGAAGATAGGGACGCAGAGGTGTTTCCAAGGCACCAGGGCTGGGTTCTATACTGGCCAAAACCTATTGACGCATCCTCGCCGAGCGTCCTGGGCAACAGGTCCTTTTGGGGTCCTGGCTAAAGTCAGTAGGATCGTTGATTCCTCCGAAGTCGGAGAGTGTCTGCCTGCACGGCGAGGAACCACCAGTCTGCACACCAATAAGCCAGACATGGGACAACGGATACTCACGCAAACCTCAGGTCCTGTGTGGCATCACACTGATGTTGGACAACAGGATGTCTTCATCCGGCAGGATGAAACAGGACTTCGCGCTGGAGTTCACAGCCAGCGAACACAAGCAAGCAAGCAATTACGGAGCTTGGTGACAACTGGCAAGGTTGAGGGGGGGGGGGGGGGAGAACAAGGAGAAGACAGAGAAGTAAATACATGGATGGCTTGGCCACGTGATATGGTCGAGACATGAACACTGATCCGCGACTCTGGGGACTGTATGAGATGGCGAAACATGAGCGCCCACGCTTATCGATATGGCACATGATGACGATATAAATATCTAATTTTATCTGTATGAGACACTTTCACTGTGGTAGTGGTGGTGGTAGTGGTGGTGGTGATGGTGGTAGTGGTGGTGGTGGTAGTGGTCGTGGTAGTGTTGGTGGTGGTAGTGGTGATGTTGGTGGTGGTAGTGGTAGTATTCTTATATAAAAGCTGAAAGTCGACAAAGCAGTCGTATTGTCCACACTGCTATATGCTTGTGAAACATGGACTGTTTACCAGCGACACGCTAGGAAATTAAACCACTTCCACACAGCCTGCCTTAGGAAGCTATTAAAGATTACATGCAAGACAAGATCCTAGACACTGAATGTCTTAGAAAGAGCGTCCATGCCCAGTATCCACACTATACTAATGAAGAATCAGATTCGCTGGACTGGTTACTTGACTCGCATGCCAGATCACAGGATCTCTAAACGAATTGTTTTTATTACGGCGAACTTCGCTGTGGTAAACGTTCCCGCGGCGGCCAGAGGAAACGCTTTAAAGAGACTCTGAAGATCTCACTAAACGCTTTTGGAATAAATCACGACACTTGGGAGACTGCTGCCAAGGACCGAAATTTGTGGCGTACATCATTAAGCATGGGGGTAGTCACTTGTGAAGCAAACAGGACTGCAAGCTGTCCTTTACTGTCCTTTACTGCCAACATAGTACCTTGCGGAGTATGGCAGGGAGGTCTTTGAGCTTGAGGAATTAAGGCCGCCTGGCTAGTGCAGTGACCGCGAACTGTGCATGTTAGGATTGCCCCCCCCCCCCCCCCCCGGACAGAAAAAATCCCACAGCTTACCGAGGATTCGAACCCGGGTCTCCCGAAGGAGAATCCGGCGTTCTAGCTACTCGGCCAGCCTCTCCTGCAAGCGCTGGGACAAAAAGACTGGACACAAACACCACAGCAGTAGATCCTCCTCCTGGATCGTTAAACATTCTTTGCCCACATTTTCAAAGAGCGTCTCGGGCCAACATAGGCCTTACCAGCCATCTTAGAAATCACGTCTCCAAAACTTTAAACCCCACTGGATGAAATGAATGGTCATCATCATACTTGATGGACAAACAACAATGTCTTATTTAAAAAAAAAGAAGAAGACAAAAACAATCTATTGCTCGTGGCTTTTGTGTTTAAAATGTATTCTGACTGTGGCCATCTACTTTAGTCTATGAAACACTTTCACTGACTTATAATAAAACAGACACGATGTCAGCTTCTTGTATAGTTTAATAATATATAAATGTGTCTCTAAACAGTTTCCTGCTGTAGGTCTGTGATGTAATATGGCCATCACATGTTGTAGACCTGATAACAAGGAGGAAAAGGAGGCCAATTTTTTCCTCACTTTAGCAAGCGATGATTTTAGGCGTCCGACAGTGCCCAAGACATTACTATCGCAGCTCCCCATCAACGTCGTTAGCTCGGCCGACACGTATAATATATGAAGATTGAGCACAACCCACTACTGGCAACGCTGATCGTATTCCGGTACGAACCTTGCAAACGTGAGATTGGAAGCACTAGACGAGTATCGCTCTCGTTTGAGCTCGTCAGTAGTGCAAATCCTTGACTAGACCCGGGATCGAACCCCGGATCACTGGCGTGTGAGACGGGTGTATAACACTTACCCACGCGGCTCACGCTAGACGCGACCAAATTATCAATACTAGAATATCACAACGTCACCCATCGTAGGCTGTAGCTCAAAACTTGCCCGATCGCCACGACTGACATATGTCAATCGATGTTGTCCCGAATGATCGGGTCTTCTCGATCTCGCAAGGCACATCAGGCGCCTTAAGTAAAACGAGCAATGATCAAATTGATTTATTTGATTGTTTCGGGATTTGTGGTTTGGAAGATTGAGCACAACCCACTACTGGCAACGCTGATCGTATTCCGGTACGAACCTTGGGCCCTGTCCACGTCAGATTGGAAGCAGTAGACTCGAGTTTCGCTCTCGTTTGAGCTCGTCAGTAATGCATATCCCTGACTGGACCCGGAATCGAACTCCGGATCACTGGCGTTTGATGCGGGTGTGTAACGTGTATTGTAGTCTCTTTCACAACTTCCCGTCCTTGACTTGGGCACGTAGCAGGTTCCTCAGAAGTTCGCTTGATGACGAGGGACACTTGTAACTTGGGAAGCTAATCCACACGCAAAAATCAGTCCGATGCACTAGAAGTAGTAAGTAGCACATGCATGGATGCTTGAGTGCAACGCAAGCGAACAAAAATAACAACCCGCGGAACAAGCAAGCAATACAACTCATCTAACGTAAAGACAGACTGGAATCAAACGTGAGGACGCTAACTTTCGTAACATCGTGATTGAGTGCAGAAAGAAATCGGACGAAGTGAAGGTCGTAACTAAGGTAAACTATCAAGTGCGACGAGGTAATATGCCGGCGTTAATGCACGGCTGCAACATCCAACTGCAACAGATATATATCAAGGACAAAGCCTCAAATGGACGTCTAAGTTACGGCAACCTCAAGTATTTGGTTGTAAACATGAGCGTTAACTTACAGCGGTTCAGCGCTTGACTAAATGGTAAATAAGAGCGGAATGGTTTACAAAGAAAGTGTCCTCCTCTAACTACATGATACGAGACTAGTTGTAGACGATTTATCATTTTCTTCATCATCATGTGTCATGCCGATCGGCGTGGACAATTGTGTTCCTTTACAAACATTTTTCCCGTGTGTTCTTGATAAGTTAATCCTTTAAAACATCTAGCCGTTGTAGTGTAGCGGCTAGACACGCGTCGGGGCGGAAGGGTAGGGGTACCCCCTATCAAAGGACATGTAAGATGCCTCCTTTCCTCCATTAGTCTACGGGACACCCTAGGGCAAGGTGGAGTACCCGTTTAGCCCCCCTCCCCTATCAGGGTTACGTAAAGCCATGGAAGCAGGTGGTGGATGGAGTATGAGAGCTGCCGACAGATTGTTATTATGGTATGCACTCTGCGGCGATAGGCAGATGATCTCAATAGTAGAGACAACGGCTATGACCACCTACTAGTACAGTCACTGCCCAGAAGGAAAGCAACGGCAAATTACCTTCTTGCCAAGAAACCCTAACAACCATGAAAGAAAACGTATTGAAGGTTGTTATGGGAGCAAGGTCTGCAAAGGACATGCTACTGAATGAATGAATGAATGAATGAATGAATGAATGAATGAATGAATGAATGAATGAATGAATGAATGAATGGGGGCTCACAGATCGACCCAGAATTAAGAAAGTCAAGGACCCTTAGTCATGCTTTAATTCATAATTGGGCATATGATGTTAGACCCATATTTTGATAGACCAGGCACTCGGTGGGTGAGTTCGTTAATATCACCTCAGTACCGTGTCGGACAACTTTACTTCCTAAGACATTTCCGGGTACACATTTTAGGATTGGTCGACATGGGTGCCTAGGTCAGTGTTGAAAATTCGAATACACCACGATGAGGGTGGAACCCAAGATCCCCGGGCCGGTAGGCGAGCGTCGAGCCACTATCTTACCGCGACTCGCCAGTCTAAAGTCCATCCATCCATCATGTGCCATGCCGGTAATTTTAAAATGACTATCATGTCTTTCTGTTTGCACAAAACTGGCCTATGTAGACTAATCATGACCGTGGTAGACTATTGGCATTATTGTGCGAACATATGTATATTTCAGCATGAAGGATTTATCTAGTTGTTTTTATTTTATGTTGTGTGAATTCTGCAGTATGTACCTGATGAGATGCAGCGAGATATGCCAGGCCATAAATCGTGCAATCTATTGTTTGTGTCTCCGTTATTCAAATTCACTACGGGAAAACATTGTTTTGAAATGCTAGTGTGTCTAAGGCGTGTAAACACCTGCCGTCTGTACTCTTGAAAAGGTAGAACTCTAATGTCTTCCGTGTCACTCTGTGAACCCATACAGCATTTTCCGCCTCTGTGAAAACCCCCTGTCTCTATCAACACAGCGCCGCGAGTTTTCCTATAACAAGTCATGCATGTGATATAACCGAGAAACAATCACTGACGCCGTAAGCATAATTATGTTATATAGGTGATCGACCGCTTTATGCTAAACGTTACTATAGTATACCAGTTTATGACGTCAGTAAACAAGTTACGTAACCAACCACTAATTCATACAGGAAAACATGTTTACTTATCAACACAAACAATTCACTAACGAGATCACGCCTTCTCTTCCTTTAGTCCACTCACTGATTAACCGACTTTTCATTGACTATACCAGAAAAGTTCGTTTACCACTCTCATTTATTGGCTTGTCTTTTGTGAAACTTTGACCTCGTAACTGCCTTTCGAAGTGTCACTCTGTCATAAGCCAGATGTCCTACCTCTGTTATTGTCATGTGTAAAGAGATATATATCACATCGTCAATATATAGCTTCATTGTGGTCTTCCTCTTTTCCACTTTCCGAGTACAATTATCTCCATAATGATCTTTTACAGATATTTATGTCTTTTTATATACCAAAATATTCAAATTTCCTTAACTTTATTTGTCTTAATTATATTCTACCATTACCTCTACCCAGTTCAACCTCAGAAGAGAAGTCATTTTAGGGTTCATCACCAGGCTTAGATTAATAATCCTGTGACCGAGTCAGCCACAATTCGGATATTAATTTAATTGTATTTGTTATAATATAATAACCAATCTTCTTTAATGTTGAGTTCTTATTGGATAGATATATGTGTATGTTCTCTTTTCCGTCCAACGAATTGTTAATACGTGTCTATTTCGATTAAATACAAAGGCGTATACGAGGCAGTAAAGTTGTGGTTTCTGGGGAAAATGCAAATACCATGGAAAGACCAAAAAAAAAAAAAAAAGAATGAGCATGTTCAACAACAGTGGTGGGCAAACTATGGCCCGCGGGCCGCATGCGGCCCGGCAATTGATATTAGCCGGCCCTCTAGGGCATTTAGAAATAAAAATGTTTACTTCATTTTTATGTTATTTTGTTGAATTTTACAGAATTTTATGTACCGTTGTGATTGATTTAACATTTTTGATAAAATTTCTTTCTAATTTTCTATTTTTGTAAACAGTCCTTGACCTTCGTTATGTAATGTTAAAATGCAAATTTATCGATTTTAATCTACAGAAATATTTATCGATATGTAAA
Organism: Cepaea hortensis; assembly: GCA_963921405.1. NCBI lineage: Eukaryota > Metazoa > Mollusca > Gastropoda > Stylommatophora > Helicidae > Cepaea > Cepaea hortensis. Next base: position 89,520,100 of record OY992887.1, read on the forward strand.
AATTTAATATCAGGGTGATTTTATATAAAATTTAAAAAACACACAGATATTTCTCCGGTGAATAAAATGATTTATTTTGCAAGAAAACATTAAATTTAAAAGATTTGTGCTATTATAAATTATTTCCACATTTACAATGTTCAGATTAATTTATTTGTTGTAGTAGGCTTGGTAGACTTCTGAAATTTATTCTGATTTTACTCCTTGTTTTCCGAATATTTTATTTTTCACACACAGCCGGAAGTAGGTTTTCTTTCATTTCCTTTTTAAAGTTTTGTAAAATTCTAACTGTTAGAATGTTATTAAAACAATGAGTATCACTAAAAAACAGAAGATTGAAGATGAATGTCGTGTTTTCAGTGATGAATGGACAACTAAGTACTGTTTTATAAAAGTTGTTAGCAAATCAGTTTGCTTGTTGTGTCGTGAGTCAGTGGCTGTCTTCAAGGAGTCCAATTTTAAAAGACCCCCCCCCCCCCCAAAAAAAAAAAAACAGTCCGATTTCGGATACAATTTCCCAACCGAAGAGAGGGAAAGGAAATGCCTGGAGTTGGTGAAAAATTTGAAGAAATAGCAAACTGTTTTCACTAAACAGTCTTCAATTCAAGATGCTGCAAGACAAGTTAGTCTTGTGCTGTCACACAGAAATGTAGAACAGAACAAGCAATTTTCTTATGACGAGTTCATCAAGGAATGTTTGTTAGATGCAGCAAACATTATGTGTCCAGAACCCCCCCCCCCCCCCTCTCTCTCTCTCTCTTCTCTTCCCCCCCCCCCCCCAGCCACACAAAAAATTACAACATTACTTTATCAAGGAAAACTGTGGTCAGACGTGTTAACAAGATAAGTGACAATTTGATGCATAAACTTCAAGATGCAAGTAAACACTGTTTGTGGTACTCTCTTGCATTGGATGAGAGTACCGATGTACATGATACTATACAATTATTGATATGTATACGTGGAATAAACACTTCTTTCAAACTCACTGAAGAATTACTGATTGTTGAGTCACTCAAAGACACAACCACAGGCCATGATATATTCAATGCTGTTACTAACTGTATTGAAAGAACTGGGTTGATTTGGAACAAGATGACATGGGTTACAACTGACGGAGCTAGTGCTTTGACTTGAAAAAAAAATATAGGTCTGGTAAAGTTGATAAATGATAAGATTAAAGCAGAATATCCTGACCACACATTATTACCACTTCACTGTGTGATCCATCAAGAAAGTCTGTGTAAAACTGTTTTGAATATCAAGCATGTTATTGGCCCAGTGCCGGCTTCATGGCTTAGAGGTTAGCGACTTCTCTCAGTAATCTCGTATACTCTCGTAGGTAACGTGATGACGGTAAGAATCAGCAATGGTTCGAATCGCATCTGTAACTTACGGGGTATGTGAGCCGGTCGCTCAGAAAGCAATGGCAAACTACTGAGGGTAATCTTGCCAAGAAATCAACATACAGCTGAAAGATGCTGGTGTTGACAGCGATGTCCTGTAAAGGATATGCAAAACATATTGACCCAGTTGTCAGTGTCATCAACCTCATCAGATCAAGAGGACTTAATCACAGATAGTTCAAGGCATTACTTGACGATTTGGAAACTGAACATTCCGATGTCCTGTACACACCAGTGTTCGATAGCTGAGTCTCAGCCAATTGTTGAGGCAAGTGTGGGACCTCAGAGAAGAAATGGTGATGTTCCTAGAGATGAAGGGCATTGCATGTGACTTTAATACTAACATTGTCAATAAAGAGTGGCAGTTAGACTTTATGTTTGCCATTGAAATTATGGAAAAGTTAAATGAACTGAATGTCAAACTTCAGGGCAATGGTGTATTTGCACATGAATTGTATGTACAGTAAAATCATTTCAGGCAAAACTCTCTCTGTTCTCCAGACAAGCAAGTGAAAAAAAGGTTTTGTCACTTTCCTTTGCTGAAACAAGAAATCATTTCTGGCGAAATGTTTGAAAAGTACAAAGCCCATTTAGATGCATTGACTGAAGAATTTGGATGGAAATTCCAAGATTTCAAGAACTTAGAGCCACAGTTCAATATTCTCAGTTCACCTTTTAGTGCAGAAGCTGATACAGCCACAGAGGACATACAGTTTATGTATTACACGCAGATCATGACCTGAAAGAGAAATTCAAGTCAGATGGTTTGCTGGATTTCTATAGATCTTTATCAGAAGAATCATTTCCCAACTTGAAAACCTCTGCAGCTAAACTTTTATCACTGTTTGGATCAACATACATTTGCGAACAAGCATTTCCTTGCTTGTAGATCAACAAATCTAAGAACAGGTCTTTATTGTCGGACTGCAGCTTGCATGCTGTCATGCCAATTTGAACAAGTAAACTTGCTCCAGATTTCAAGATTATTGTCAAAAATTGCAAGCAGTTACATACTTCTCATTAGAAATCAACAATTGTAGTGAAAATGTAGTCGGTTTGTGTCTAAATTAAAGCCATTGATAGATAATTTTTTTTTAAATTATTATAATAAAAAATTGTTAAATATTGTTAACAAATTAGTAAAAGTGTGTGTCGATATTGTAAAATATAATGTTTAAGTGTATAAGTAAAATAAAATTGTAATAATTAGTTATGTATACTGTTTAATAACCTATAAATAATTCATAATGACTTATTGTGATAGGTTGCTATAAACAAAGTGGACGTAATATAAATGCGGTCCTCCAATAGCTTTACATCTGTCTATGTGGCCCTACACACAAAAGGTTTACCCACCCCTGTCCTACAAGAAGCAAATTCTTCGTCTTCTGCGTTCATCCGGGGTCTTTTTTTCGGATGTTATTGCACTGTGTCTGTTTACAGCGGAGCTGCGATACTGCACCTTTAGACCGACATATCCGACTTATGCGGGCGTTTGTTGAACAGGGTAACCTTCCCGGGGACAAGAAGCAAATTAGAACTGTAAACTGAATAGAGAAATTAGTCGCAGACAGTCAAAATTTATGGACACATAATAATAAGAAAACCATTAGAGAACCTGGTGACGACTGGCAAGACTGAGGAGAAAAGAACAAAGAGAAGGTAGAGAATTAAACACCTGGATGGCCTTGGCCACGTGGTATGGTCGAGACAAGAGCACAGAGCTGATCCACGACTTTGGTGATCGTGCGAGATGGCGAAACACGACCGCCTACGCTTATCGGCATGGCACATGATGATGATGATGATGATATTTGCATTTCGTCTGATTTATTAAATATACAAGTTTCAAGCCCAGATGTTACCAGACAAAAATACGTCAGCTCTTAGTACTCGGACTTTTGTTTTTCTGTCTGTTCCAGTCTATTTAGTGTATAATTGTAATATATTTGTTGAAAAACTGTGTAGTTTTCAGTTGTGAATCTAATGGTTTTTCTGTTGTATGTGTCTTTATCTGGCTGTCAGTTAGTCCCGATCAAAATCCGCGACCTTCTTTTTATGTTACTTCAGTGACCTCCAGTCTCCATTGGGGATTCAAGATTCCCCTAGGGATGATATCGCGGAGCTGTTTTGTTCATGGCTCTGTGGTGAAGGTGTTACGAAATCAATTTACAATCCCGCATACCGCGTTCAAAACACAGCTGATGGCGATTTGGAAGCAAACCGCCTTGTGCTAATTTCAATACAATGGTATGAGTGCCGGTCGTTCAGAAAACAATAAAAAAAAATTTTAGTTGCATGTCCTTCACAGGACGTAGCAATCAACCCTAACATTTTGGCTGTTCGTGATTCCTGAGAAGTTTTACGTTCAGGAGTTTGCCATTGCTTTCTAACAACCGGCACCTATACTTTTTTCGGAAAAAAAAACAGCACCGTTGTGTTTCGAACCCGTGTATACGGGATTACGAATGGCGTCCGTAATTCCCTTGCCACGTATACCGGATAATGACAATCTACTGAAAGATTGCCTCTTCCCCCCCCCCCCCCCCTTAAAAAAAAAATCTCAAACAGCTAAAATAAGGGCGGAGTTGACTGTGACACACTGTACAGGATATGCAACTAACTTTGTCCATGAAGATGGAAGATTTTCATAGATATAACATAACTGGCCTGTTTTGGTTTGATAAAACTCCCTACAAGATTAAGTCTTCCTGGTGACCTAGTTCGTGGACTGGAGAAAAACGAAGATATAAGGTCAGTGAACTAGTGCTGGTTCCTCCCGTGGTGAAATAATTCGGTCAGGTTGTGTTGTACTGTTGTAGGGCACTCGAAGTACTGAAGTGATATAGGAAGCCACGTCTGCTACTAATGTAAGAAGGCCGGGAATGAATCATAGTTATTCGGTTATTCCATCCTACAAGTACCAATCTCCCGTTCAACTTCAGAAGAGAAGTTACATTAGGGCCCATCGCCTGGCTCAGATTAATAATTCTGTGACCGAGTCAGCCACAAATAGGATACTGAATTGAACCTCAAATTCAAGATTAAATATATTGCCTTGTTTCAGTCTGGTTCCATTCACTCTGATGTTGCATTTGGGTATAAACTTTTTCTTTGTATTAACCTTTACTTCTGCTTTTCTGTCATTCAAGCTAAGTCCTTTGTTTTGACTTTCCGTGTCATCAACATAACGCAAGTTGCTTTCATTATGCCCACATACCGATATACCGGTCATGTTTTGTATGGTTCTCATTTTTATTTCACTGTACGAATTGAACAGATCACGTGATAATGAAAACCCTGTCTAACGTCTTGTTTAATGTGTTAAAATGAGTCTAGAGTCTCCGTGGCGAAGTGGTCAAGCCATTTGACTCGGGCTCCGAAGGTTGAGGGTTCAATTCCGGGCCGCGTCCTTCGATTCACGGGTGAAAATTTTCGGAGACTCTTGTGGGTCGTCGCTAGAGCTACAGAGTTCGTGCTTTGTGCGACGCGGAAAGAGACCTAGCCATATGTGATAAAACCCAGCGACTTTTTTTTTTTTTGGAAGCCTTAAAAAGTCCCTATTAAACTTTACATTAGCCGCCGCTAGCTTATTAATTTTCCATTTCTTCACTACATTGTCATGGCTACAGTTTATTATTCTATGTGAAGTATGTTGGTGTCATAGTGATTAATATAACAACATTTCATCTTCGTCGAATCTTCTTCTTCTTCTTCTTCTTCTTCTTCTTCTTCTTCTTCTTCTTCTTCTTCTTCTTCTTCTTCTTCTTCTTCTTCTTCTTCTTTCTTCCAATATCGCAGCGTTTGTTTTCTTCTCTGTTTGTTTTTGTCTCCGTTTGCTTCTCTCTTGCTACCTATATCGCATATTAAACGTTACATCTATAGACATAACCATCACTCTATCACAAAAACTTTCACACCCACCCCTCACGCTCTCTCCCTCTGTTTCACACGCGCAAATATGCAGTTGTGTGTGTGTGTGTGTGTGTGTGTGTGTATGTTTGTTTGTTTGTTTGTTTGTTTGTTTGTTTGTTTGTGCGCCTGTGCTTTCCTTACATTTCTGATTAACTCTGAAATCTATATTCGTACCTCTCATTGTTTCGGATAGGCATTCGTTCTTATTTTTTATCTATCTATCTGGTTGTCTACCCATCCGTCCGTGTGTGCTTCCTTCTATCCATACATATATCCATCCGTCCGTGCGTCCGTACGTCTGTCCGTGCGTCTATCTGTATGTCTGGTTGTCTTATATTTGCTATCTATAATATTTTATGTTATTAAATCTTAAAATTGTATCCGGAAGTATTTTGTATCAATAATTCTCTCTCTCTCTCTCTCTCTCTCTCTCTCTCTCTCTCTCTCTCTCTCTCTCTCTCTCTCTCTCTCTCTAACTCTACGTGAGCGAGTGTGTACAGCGACTGTAACCTTGAAAAACTAACAGTTCATGTCACTAGTTTGTCCTGGCCTCCTATCCGATCCCAACCCACAACCAAAACTTGTTTGTTACGAATTCTTTGTGTGAGTAATCCTGACCTGGTTTTCAGTCAGGCAGGGTTCACGTGGACAAATCAGACTGCGACCCAATTATCATTTTCGCGCTCTCCGTCAATCTCTCTACTAGTCTCTACCAATCCAAAGCTCCGATCTTTGTTCTCTAACGTCCCTTCGTACATTTTGCGTTGCGCAATCTTTTTCGTATTGAAACCCTAACCTGCAATAGCCTAGCGGGCTTAATTCCTAGGACTCAAGACCCCCACCCACCCCCGCCGTCCTACACTGCAAGGTACTACTATAGACAGTAGACGACAGATGACAGTAGATTATATTTTACAGAGGATCGTCGGCATGTAATAAGTCATTTCATTTTCGTTCCGTTTAGTAAAAATATTAAGAAAAAGAAACTTTCCACCTCGTTTAACCAGCTTTAGCAGCCTTGGTTATAATTGTGGTGGTTCAAAGTGCGGTTTCTTCTCCTTCTACTTCTTCTGCGTTCATCCGGAATGTTTTTTTTCCCCCAGATATAACTGCGGTGTATTGTTATGCACCCTTTGGCCTAGACCCTTAGGCCAACACATCCGACTTTTGCATGTTTTTTTGTTGTTGCCAGGTTAGCATTCCTGCTGGGGGACTTTCACTTTTGTGATGCCGTCCACATCCCAGCTGGTCAAGTTAGAACGGTCGAATACTTTACGATCAGCCCTCAAGGGAAGGCAGGGACAGTCCATGGGCATTATCCGCTATTCAGGGAGGCTTTCATAGTAGCAGAGCCAACCCATAGCGCTCTGGTGCTGGGCTCACCGAGGGAATCGCCACGTCCTGCTCATGGCTGCTTTAATTCCTCACTTCAATGTATTGGGCCTTTCGTTCGTTACGGGCCGCTCCCCGCACAAACCAGGAACTGTCGGACTGCAGATGGTGTCCACTCAGCGAGCTTTTGGTTCGAACATGTGCTAGTCGCTGTGCCCGGAATACAAAATAGTTAGAGCTGTTCCGGACATTCCATTCGGAAAACTAGCTAGTCAGAGCTGTTCCGAACACGAAGGACATTCGAAAGACAAGATAGTCAGAGCTGTTCCGGACACGAAGGACATTTGGAAGACTAGATAGTCAGAGCTGTTCCGAGCACGGGGAACAATCGGAAAACTAGCTAGTCAGAGCTGAGCGAAATCTTGCCAAGAAATCAACAGTCAGCTGAAAGATGCTGATGTTGACAGCGGTGTCCTGTAAAGGCTATGCAAGCTGTTCCGGACGCAAATTATATTCGGAAGACTAGTTAGTCAGAGCTGTTCCGAGCACAAGGGACATTTCACTCTGATGTTTTTGCGTTGTGACTTTTTATTTGCGCCCTTAGGCCAACACATCCGTCTTCAGCGGACGTTTCTACGGGTTTGCCTTCCCGGGGTTTTGAGGGACGTTAGACTCTTACTGTTGTGGTGTCGCCCGCATCTCAGCTGGTCAAGGTAGAACGATCAAAGACATCTCGGTCAACCCTCAAGGGAAGGCAGGGGCAGACCATTGGCATTACCCGATATCCAAGGAGGCTTCCATAATTGCAGAACCGGCACATAGTGCTCTGAGACTGGGCTCATCCAAGGAATCGACACGTCCTGCTCATGGCTGCTTTAATTCCTCACTTCCATGTATTGGGCATTTCGTGTGCCACTGGTGGCTCCCCACACAAACCAGGGACGGAAAGTCTACAGACGACATCCACTCATCAAGCTTTCGCTTCGGACTTCCAAGTAATGAATTCGCTAGCCAAGCGTTCCATTTCGTGTCAATGAGACGCTCTTTCACCTTTGACTACGCTCACTCTGTGAGTATAGATACAGATTTTCATCGTAACCATCGCGTGCGACAGGGGCGCATTTCCACCTTTAGTAACCCCTGACGAGATAGGCTACATGTGCTGCCGGTTCAGCACATTACCTCCATGCACCAGTGAGCGAGTAACGGCCAGGCCCTCTCATCCGGGGATCACTCATATCCCTCAGCTGGGAACCTTCGAACAAGTATCTGGACTAAGCATGTAGCGTGCTCCGCATCTTACCTCCGTTTTTCAGTTGGTGAGTATCTGCCGGCTCTCACATCCAAGGGTTAATGGCTTAGAGGCGTTCATCCATAGCTGGGAGCCTTAGAGTATGTGTCCGGACCAAGAATTAGTGGCTTCGTGTGCCTGGTTTGACCTTTCGACTGCTATCCTCAGTCTACCTGCAGAGCAGCAGGTTGTGTCTCTTTTAGTCTGGTCCCTATCTCAAGGCCTGTCCGATATGTAGCTGTGCTTCCGTTGGTAGGGCTCTTGAGATCATTGGGACAAGCGAGCCCCGTCTCCACGCCAAGGTGGAGACACATCAGAGAGGAAAGTGCAGTTTAAATTGACCTGATCCTTTGGGCATTAGACGACTTCCACTAATACATGCCTGGCATGGTTCCTCTATCCCTCTTGTGCTCTACACCTTCTTGTTTTCCCTGTTCTGCTGTTATTATCAGTTTCTCTTATCCATCGTTGGGGAGGTTTCCTACCGTCACCTCTTATTCGTGGTAATATCGATGCATGAACCCCATAATCGGGCACTCTCCCTCCGTTTATACTTCACCTCGAAACATCAAGGTACAAGATGAACATCATCGTCTTGTAACCTGTCAATATTGTTATTAAGGATGTTAAGAGTGTTAAGCACGTGACACCACGATGAAGACGACCGTGGTGACGTCATAAACACAGTTTAAAGACGGCCTCCCCACTTTTGACATGCACCAAAGAGGAGCAGTGTTAAATTATCCGTTTTTTTTTTTAATCAGTGAAGGGATGGAGCCTATAGAAAATCGTCTACAAATGAAGGTCCACTTTAGTAATGCATGTCTGTCAGTCCCGCAAGTGTATGAGTGGCGCAGGAAGTTTCCCAATTATTCGGTTCGATGAAGAGGTACAGCGGGTGGTGCATGCGTGGTTACACGCGCGACCAAGAGAAATGTTTGTCTACAGGAATCCAAGCACTTTATCGGCGCTGGAGGACTTGCATTGAACGCAGTGGTGACTACATGGACAAAATGATACATTTGTTCTTTACTTTTTCAGAATATATTCACACACACACAAACACACACACACACATACACATACACATCACACACACACACACACACACACACACACACACACACACACACACACACACACACACACACACACACAACGTTAAGGTTTTAATCTTAAGCCCCCTCGTATCTTAGTTCAACCCCTACACCGATCAGTTAGACTAAAATGTTGACCTCTCGTATTTGTCGTGGGGACGTACATTACAAGTACCTCAGAAATCAGAGTGGATTCGCCTGATGGCAAAGGACACTGGTAATAGGGAAAGCTAATCCACACGCAAAATATGCCCAGTCTTCACTAGGGCAACTATTAGAAATAATAACACGTGTGTGGACTACGCCTGAGTTCAAAGCGAGAGAATGCAGTTCTTCATTCCCAGACCTGCTGCAATGGAAATTATGTAAACAACTCTTTTACATGCTTTAATACGCATTGAGCATATGGTGGCGAGACCCATACTTCCGTAGACCAATCGGCACGCGCTTGGAGTTGTGGCCTGTTTCATACTTCCCTCCTTTACTTCCCAATACATTTCTTGCTACCCATTTTAAACTGGATCGACCCGAGAGCCCAGGTCCCATGTATATTTTAACAATTCTAATCCGCCCCGATGAGACTCGAGCTCAGGGCCACCGTTCCGACAGGTAAGTATCCAGCCACCATGCTACCGCCGTTCCCCGGAATGTAAAAGCTTCCACTGTTTTACATTTTTCTTAGGCCACAATTTTCATATGGAGCCTCCGTGGCGAAGTGGTCAAGCCGTTTGACTCTGGCTCCGACGGTTGTGGGTTCGATTACGGGCCGCGTCCTTCGGTTCACGCGTGAAACTTATCGGAGCCATATGGGATAAAACCCAATGAAGTCGACCCTGTCGACTTTTAAGCAACTGTTTTTCATATACATGTAAAATGCTGCTTTATTCAATTATTTTTTTTTTAAGCAGTATGAATTATTGCCGCTATTGTATTGTGTGGGGAAAAGTTGGTTGCGTATCATTTACAGGACATCGTAGTCAACTCCAACATTTTTGGCTGCTTGTGATTGTTTGGCAAATTGACGTTCAGTAGTTTGCCATTGCTTTCTCAACGACCGGCACTCCTTCTATTGTATCAAAACCAAAGCAAGATGCTCTGCTGCCGAATCTCCCGCAGCTGTTTTCCCGAACGCGATTACGAATTGCGTCTGTAACTCATTCGTTACAGAGGAGGTTTAGATTGGGAAAATTAAACATTCAAAAACTGTCATTACAGACTGTAGTTCTTGCGGTGCAGGACAGGAGGATCTTGAGCCTGGGGAATTAAGGCTACCTGGCTAATGCAGTCGACTGTGCAGGTTAGGGTTTTCTTCCCCCCCCCCCACCCCCCCCCCCCCCCGACAGAAATATTCATCACTTTACCGAGGTTCGAACTCGGATCTCCCGAGTGGGTACCAGCGTTCTAGCCACTAGGCCAGCTGCCCCTCTAAACCAAATATAGACTATTTACACGGTGCCTAACATAACGCCCAAACCACCGAGGACCAGTTTTAAAAACAAACAACGAGCGACAGCACCTTTGTATATAAATAAATAAACAGGGGCCACGGTGGCATAATGGTTCTGAGTTCCATCCCCAACAGAGACAGGCCACGGTGGCATAATGGTTCTGAGTTCCATCCCCAACAGAGACAGGCCACGGTGGCATAATGGTTCTGAGTTCCATCCCCAACAGAGACAGGCCACGGTGGCATAATGGTTCTGAGTTCCATCCCCAACAGAGACAGGCCACGGTGGCATAATGGTTCTGAGTTCCATCCCCAACAGAGACAGGCCACGGTGGCATAATGGTTCTGAGTTCCATCCCCAACAGAGACAGGCCACGGTGGCATAATGGTTCTGAGTTCCATCCCCAACAGAGACAGGCCACGGTGGCATAATGGTTCTGAGTTCCATCCCCAACAGAGACAGGCCACGGTGGCATAATGGTTCTGAGTTCCATCCCCAACAGAGACAGGCCACGGTGGCATAATGGTTCTGAGTTCCATCCCCAACAGAGACAGGCCACGGTGGCATAATGGTTCTGAGTTCCATCCCCAACAGAGACAGGATTCATATTTCAAGCTAGCGCGGCTATGGGATCCACTCAGCATCATAAAAATGGGTAATCTGCCGTTTTGATTATTGGAGAACGAACGAACGAACGAAAAAACTTTATTTTAAAAGGGTAACAAATTGGGCACGCAGGCCCGTCTTACATTCGGCCCTTTCAATCACTCATCTTTCATTCATCAAATGTGCATGTTACATTAACATAGGGGAAAAAACATTGTCAAATGGATTTTGTAAGCATAAACAATGCATATTACGCATGATACGTTCACATGAGAGAGAAAAAAAAAACATTATCAAATGAAAGTTGTAAACATAAACAGTGCATATTGCAATGTTGTGAGACACATCCCCCATCCAACCTCATATCCCGCAGCCACCAACACATCCCCCACCCACAAAACCTCCCCCACCCACCCACACATACCTCCACGCACTCACACAGAACCAGGCGAACATACATGCCGCCACACACCCACTGATCCCCCACCCACACACATTTCTCCAAGAAGAAGAAGAAGAAGAAGAAGAAGAAGAAGAAGAAGAAGAAGAAGAAGAAGAAGAAGAAGAAGAAGAAGAAGAAGAAGAAGAAGAAGGAGGAGGAGGAGGAGGAGGAGGAGGAGGAGGAAGAGGAGAAGAAGAAGAAGAAGAAGAAGAAGAAGAAGAAGAAGAAGAAGAAGAAGAAGAAGAAGAAGAAGAAGAAGAAGAAGAAAAAGAAGAAGAAGAAGAAGAAGAAGAAGAAGAAGAAAGAAGAAGAAGAAACCACACACACATACCCCCGCCAACCCACACATCCCGCACCTATCCACACACATATCCCGCACTCACACAATTTTCCCCACCCACCCAGACACACATCAGCCAACCTACACCCACTCACCCACCCAATATTCGCCACCTCTCAACTACACATCCCCACCTATACACACATCCCCACCCATAAACACATCTCCCCACCTGCCCACACATATCCCCCACCCATAACCAAAAAACACACACCTCCCATCCACACACACCCCGCCACCCACATATACCCCACCCACACACATCCGCCGCTCACACACATCTTCTCACAACTACACACCTCCCCCACCCATACACTCATATCTCACACACATCCACCCACTCACGTATTCATCCATCAACCACTCACACCCACACATCATCCACGCGCCCATCAACACATGCATCTCTCATCTACCCTCCCACCCACACACACCTCAACCACCCAACCAAACACACATCCCCCATCCTCGCATACATCCTTCAATCACCTGCACATCCCACACCTCCCCCACTTCTCACACATCTCCCCTCCCACACAAAACTCCACCGATAAACACATTCCCCCACACATACATCCTCCACATACATTCCCCATACACATCCCCGCCCACACATCTCCCCACCCACTCACACATCCTCCACCTACAAACATCCTCACCACCCACACATACATCCTTCACCCACTCACATTTACCCCATCCACACTCACACACTCCCACCCACACAGACATATCCCATTCACAGACACCCCCACACCCATTACACACCCATCCCCCAACCCACACAATCTCCTACACACCCATTCACCCACCCAAACACACACTCCCTACCCACACCCCCTCCCAACCCACCAACACCCACATACTTCCAACTATCCTCTCAAATACCCCCCCCCCCCCCCACACAAACACACACATATCCCACACACACACATACATCCACCACCGACTACAAATCCCTTCACACATTCACACATCACCCATTAACCCATACACATTCCCCACACACAACCCCTCCACACATACATTCCCCACACCCCACACACACACACATATCCCTTACATACACACCCATACACACATCCTCACATCTAGACACATATATGATGCCTCACATGATCACTGAAACTAATAAGAACAAACTCCCACACTTTACACACAATTGAGACACTGACGATTGTCGTGAGAATTCTCGCAATTGCAAGAAGTGGAGAAAAAATTGTACATGTACATTATGTAGCGTAAAAATTAGATATGCAATTCAACTATCTCTTTTCTCTCTCTCTCTCTCTCTCTCTCTCTCTCTCTCTCTCTCTCTCTCTCTCTCTCTTGCTCCCCCCCCCCCCACTCACTAACTCTCTCACTCACATCACAGTAATGTTATATTATACATGATAATATCAAGTGGCATACAAAATGATCAGATGAGAATAAACAAAAAAAAAAAAAATACAAACAAACAAACAAAATATGGAATGGCATGTTACAGTACAATCAAGTGGCATACAAAATGATACCTCGTAATATGAAAGATGAGAATACATAAACAATATGGAATAGCATGTTACATGACATGCGTGGGCTCAACTCTCTCTCCCTCTCCCTCTCTCTCTCTCTCTCTCTCTCTCTCTCTCTCTCTCTCTCTCTCTCTCTCTCTCTCTCTCTCTCTTTACATACACACACACTCTCACACTCATTCACTCTCTCTCTCTCTCACTCACAATCACTAACTCTATCACTTACTTTACAGTAATTTACATGAATTCATTTTATGCATGTTAAAATCAAGTGCATCAAAATGATAATATGAAAATGATAATACACAAAACATATGGAACAGCATGTTAGATGACATGCGTGCGCTCAACTCTCTCTCTCTCTCTCTCTCTCTCTCTCTCTCTCTCTCTCTCTTCTCTCTCACACACATGTACATACACACACTCACACATAACATACACACGCAAATACACACATATACCCACGCACATACACACACCTACACACATCCATATACTTACGCACACGTACTCACATAACACCCGAATATACACTCCCTCGCATACACTGCATGCATACTTACACACACAAAGATATACAATACCTACACGAGCACACACACACACACACACTCATCCATACACACATATACACACGCACATGCATGTAAACGCATATAAACACATGAAAGCACACCTTAACACAATTACAGACATACACACAGAGGCACACACAGATACACACATGTACACACACATATACACCCATACACACATCCAGACATCCACACACATACATCACACTTTCTCATGCACCCTCTCATTCACCACGCTCTCTCTTTTACACACTCACTCGCTCTCACACTCACTCATTCGCGCACATACACGCATACAGTAGTGTAAGTGGGGCTAAAGCACCTTGTTTTGAGGAGGGAATCGATATCCCTCCTCCTCCTCCTCCTCCTCCTCCTCAAAGGGCGGTAACTCTTTTTTCCCCAAAAAGTAGGCGTTGCGAAGTGACTCATCAGAGTGGGCGTGGTCTAGTGACTCATCATAGGTGGCGTGCGTGGTCAAGTAATTATAGGTACGACATAAAAAATACAACATAAAACATCAATAAAGAAAACAAACGATTCAAAAGAAGGTATATAATAATGTTAATAAAATATATATATATAGATGGAAAAAAAAAAAAAACATAGTAAGTGACCGCTTATAGTTAAGGGTGTGTGATGACGTGGTCAAGTGGTGGTCAAGAGGTGGTCAAGTGGTGGTCATGTGGTGGAGTAATGGTCAAGTAGTGGTCAAGTGGTGGTCAAGTGACGAAATTTTAGTGGAAAGTAGTTGTAATGATATGGTGATGATTAAAGGGTGGTAAATTAGTGGTCAAGCAGTGGTCAAGCAGTGGTCAAGTGAGGAAAATTTTAGTGGAAAGTAGTTGTAATGATATGGTGATGATTAAAGGGTGGTAAATTAGTGGTCAAGCAGTGGTCAAGTGGTGGTCAAGTGAGGAAAATTTTAGTGGAAAGTAGTTGTAATGATATGGTGATGATTAAAGGGTGGTAAATTAGTGGTCAAGCAGTGGTCAAGCAGTGGTCAAGTGAGGAAAATTTTAGTGGAAAGTAGTTGTAATGATATGGTGATGATTAAAGGGTGGTAAATTAGTGGTCAAGCAGTGGTCAAGCAGTGGTCAAGTGGTCGAGTGACCACTTAAATTGTCGGGGAAAGTAGTTGTAATGATATGGTGATGATTAAAGGGTGGTAAATTAGTGGTCAAGAGGTGGTCAAGCGGTGGTCAAGGGGTGGTCAAGTGGTTAAATGACCCCTTAAATTGTTGGGGAGAGTACGTGTAGTGACACGGTGATGATCAAGAGGTGGTCAAGTAGTGGTCAAGTGGTGGTCAAGCGGTGGTCAAGTGGTCAAATAACCCTAAAATTGTAGTGGAGAGTGTGTCTTGTGATGCAGTGATGATCAAAAGGTGGTCAAGTAGTGGTCAAGGGGTGGTCAAGTGGTCAAGTTACCCCTTACATTGATGGGGAGAGTAAGTGTAGTGACACGATGATGATCAAGATGTGGTCAAGTAGGGGTCAAGTGATGGTCAAGTGGTGGTCAAGTGGTCGAGTGACCACATAAATTGCAGAGGAGAGTAGGTGTAATGACATGGTGATGATCAAGAGGTGGTCAAGTTGTTAGGTCTAGAGGTTGGGGTGTCTCAGTCATGAAGTATCAAACTGTCTGCTGTGGGAAGGATGGCGCTGATCAGGGCGAGTAGGTTCTAATACGTTTATCGCTATTGTCTACAATTGGCGTGGTTTTATAGTAATAATAGTAGAGTTGTTTCGTAGTAATATTAGTCATCATCATCAAGGGTCATGTTAGGTGGTATTTGTAATGATAGTAGTAGTAGTAGTAGTAGTAGCAATACCAACAATAGTACTAATTATCATCATCATCACGTGTCTTACCAACGGACGTATCACCCACACATTGCCATCTCCAACACCATTGAACAATTCCGGGGTTGACTCACACTACAGAAATCCCCAATTAACGGCATTACCTGCATGTAATGGTGGTACTCATAGTACCAATAGCACCAGTAATAATAGTCACCAACATCAGCAAGAGACTTATCGCCTGACATTGGTCAGTATGACACTCCATAAACTATTATCTCCAACACCATGGATACAAATAGTAATAATATTGGTAGTAGTAGTAGTAGTAGTAGTAGTAGTAGTAGTAGTAGTAGTAGTAGTAGTAGTAGTAGTAGTAGTAGTAGTAGTAGTAGTAGTAGCGGCGGTGGTGGTGGTGGTGGTGATGATGGTGGTGGTGGTGGTAATAGTAGGAGTAGTAGAATAGCGAGGGTGCTTGTTGTTTCACTAAGTATTTGTATATCGTATGTAGTATAAAGATAGTTTGTGTTGTATGCCATGTAAGGTGTTACTGAAATATCTGTATTGTGTAGTTCTAAGAGGTGATGACGCCATAACCCACCACTCTATCATCTTATTGATAGTGTCTCCAGTGCTGCGAAAAAGGCTCATTGTGAGATATCGATCATTTCTCAAAGCGACAGCATCCGGGGTGCATGCCCATTACGAGCAAACAACGATAAGGCAACGACAAGGCAAATGGTGTCGAGTATAGTGTAACATACAAAACTTATGAGGTCATCGGTTGTCCATTCCATCACGGTCGACAAATAGGCGCTCACTAACTTCACAATATACTCACTCAAATAAACATATAGGATAATAAGGCACCGACCCAAACAAGGAAAACGGACAAAAACAAGGGGGAAAAATGACATAAGCGTCAAAATATAACACATACAAAGACAGATACAGCAGTGACTAAAAAAAAAAATGACACGACAAAATAACACACAAACACACACACACACACACACACACACACACACACACACACACACACACACACACACACACACACACACACAATGAAAACTGAAATAACCAATGAAAAATCGCTGACACGAACACTAGAAGCTGACACAAACACTAAACAAGGTACCTAAAGAAAAGCTAAACTTTGTTAACCAAAATGTGAAAGTAGGAAAATGTGATACCCAAATGTAAAACAAATAACAAGAGAGGAATAGCTCGTCCCAACTTATAAAAAATAGGAAAATATGTCAACCAAATGGGAAAAAGTTAGGCCAAATACAAAAATATCTAACTCAAACTAATGAAAAGTAGGGAAACTTTGTTAGCCAAATGGAAGAAACCTTGGTCAAGTAGGAAAATCTGTTAGCCAAATGTGAAAAATGTCGGCCAAATGCAGAAATAGTTCGGCCACACGTATGCAAACAAGGAAAATTTGTTAGTCGAACAGGATAAAATATTGCCCAAGTAAGAAAATGTGATAGCCAAAGGTGAAAAAATATCAGCCAAAGTGAGAATTATCTCATCCAAACTTATAAAAAGAAGGAAAATTCTCAACCAAATGAGAAAAAGTTAGACCAAATATAGTAATATCTCAATCAAACTAATGAAAAGTAGGAAACTTTGTTAACCAAAGGAGGGGAAAAACCTAGGTCAAGTAGGAAAATATGTTACCCAAATGTGAAAAATGTCGGCCAAATACAGAAATAGTTCGTCCACACGTATGCAAACTAGGAAAATTTGTTAGTCGAACAGGATAAAATATTGCCCAAGTAGGAAAATTTGATAGCCAAATGTAAAAAAAAAAAAAAATATCACCCAAAGAGAGGAATATCTCGGGCAGACTTATAAAAAGTAGGAAAATTCGCAACCAAATGAGAAAAAGTTAGACCAAGTATAGTAACATCTCAACCAAACTTATGAAAAATAGGAAAATTGATAACCAAACGGGAAATATATTGACCAACTAGGGAAATGTGTTACTCAAAGAGGAAAAATAATGACCAAGTAACGAAATACATCACTCAAACTTATGAAAACTACGAAACTTTGTTAGCCAAATGGAAGAAACCTTGGTCAAGTAGGAAAAATCTGTTAACCAAATGTGAAAAATGTCAGCCAAATGCAGAAATAGTTCGGCCACACGTATGCAAACAAGGAAAGGTTGTTAGCCAGATAGGAAAAGTATTAACCAAATAAGAAAATGTGATAGCCAAAGGTGAAAAAATATCAGACAAAGAGAGAAATATCTCATCCAAACTTATAAAAAGAAGGAAAATTCTCAACCAAATGAGAAAAAGTTAGACCAAATATAGTAACATCTCAACCAAACTTATGAAAACTAGGAAACTTTGTTAGCCAAAGAAAAAAAAAACTTGTTGAAGTAGGAAAATATGTTAGCCAAATGTGAAAAATGTCGGACAAATGCAGAAATAGTTCGGTCACACGTATGCAAACTAGGAAAAGTTGTTAGCCAGATAGGAAAAGTATTGGCCAAATAAGAAAATTTGATAGCCAAATGTGAAAAAATATCAGCCAAAGAGAGAAATATCTCATCCAAACTTATAAAAAGAAGGAAAATTCTCAACCAAATGAGAAAAAGTTAGACCAAATATAGTAACATCTCAACCTAACTTATGAAAACTAAGAAACTTTGTTAGCCAAAGAGAAAAAACCTTGGTCAAGTAGGAAACTCTGTTACCCAAATGTGAAAAATGTCCACCACGTACAGAAATAACTTGTCCACACTTATGAAAACTACGAAAATTTGTTATCCAAATATGAAAAATATTGCACAAGTAGGAAAATTTGAAAGCCAAATGTGAAAAAATATCACCCAAAGAGGGAAATATCTCGTCCAGACTTATAAAAAGTTGGAAAATTTGTCAACCAAATCGGGTAAAGTTATACCAAATACAGAAACATCTTAACCACATTTATAAAAAAGGAGGGGGAAATGTCGACCAAATACAAAAATAACTCAACCCAATTTATAAATATGGCAATCAAACTTAAGAAACATAGAAAAATGTGTTAACCAAAAGGGAAAATATGGTATACGTAACGAAATGTCTCATCCAAACTTATAAAAAGTAGGAAAATATGTCAACAAAACGCGAACAATGTCGGCCAAATACAGAAATTTCTCAACCAAACGCATGAAAAGTAGGAACAACTTGTTAACCAAATAGGAAAAATATTGGTCAAGTAAAGAAATAGCGTGGCCAAAACTATAAAAACGTACCAACATTTGTTAACACAACTTGGCCACTTGTTCTTACAAACTTGCTCGCTGGCTCAAACAATTCGTCCACTTGCTATTACAATCGGTCGACCTATCCTATCAACTCACACACTTACCATAACAACTGTCCCTTTTCCCCAACATCGTGTCCACCGACTCTCTCATATTATCGACTCGCCCTATCAACTTACCCACTGGCTCTAACAACTTCCCCACATGAGCTCACAAAATTTCCACTTGTTATTACAACTTGTCGACAACCTCACCCAAATTACCACTTACTCTTACAAACTGTCCCAACTGCGCGCACAAAGGTGTCCACTTGTGATTTCACGGCCTCCTCACCACATAGATAAGTAGCCCTCATAAAATACAAATGTATCCCGCAAGTCATACAGAAGTGGCCCCCATATTATCATTAAAAAAAAATAAATAAATATTTGTGTGTGTAGGTAAGTTCATGTCTTTGGCAGTTCATATTTTGTAAATTCATTTCTTCACCATAAGATTTGTGTAAGTTCACGCCCTCATCATAAATTGTGTTGTGTAAGTTCATATCTTCGACAGTTCATGTTTTGCTAAGGCCTAGTTTTAGGGAAAATGCAGAAGTCTATTGGCTAGAATTTCAACCTGAATGGTCACTTACTAACACTGCCTGTGGAAAGCTATTCTTACCCATGCGCTAAAGTTGAGAAAATGAACTTCCGTTGAATGGAAGCTACCGCAGACTTGAATTATTAAACCCCTCTGGAAGAAGTAGCAGTAGCTTAACCACGAAAAGATCGAATTAGTTAGCTCCCTTAGTCTGGGAATTATGAAAATATATGCTCACACAAGCGATATTACTCATGACGTCATATAAACAAAAATATAAAGGATAACAATTGTGGCTTTGCCTCATTTGTTATCCTTTATATTTTTGTTTATATGACGTCATGAGTAATATCGCTTGTGTGAGCATATATTTTCATAATTCCCAGACTAAGGGAGCTAACTAATTCGATCTTTTCGTGGTTAAGCTACTGCTACTTCTTCCAGAGGGGTTTAATAATTCAAGTCTGCGGTAGCTTCCATTCAACGGAAGTTCATTTTCTCAACTTTAGCGCATGGGTAAGAATAGCTTTCCACAGGCAGTGTTAGTAAGTGACCATTCAGGTTGAAATTCTAGCCAATAGACTTCTGCATTTTCCCTAAAACTAGGCCTTAGCAAAACATGAACTGTCGAAGATATGAACTTACACAACACAATTTATGATGAGGGCGTGAACTTACACAAATCTTATGGTGAAGAAATGAATTTACAAAATATGAACTGCCAAAGACATGAACTTACCTACACACACAAATATTTATTTATTTTTTTTTTATGATAATATGGGGGACACTTCTGTATGACTTGCGGGATACATTTGTATTTTATGAGGGCTACTTATCTATGTGGTGAGGAGGCCGTGAAATCACAAGTGGACACCTTTGTGCGCGCAGTTGGGACAGTTTGTAAGAGTAAGTGGTAATTTGGGTGAGGTTGTCGACAAGTTGTAATAACAAGTGGAAATTTTGTGAGCTCATGTGGGGAAGTTGTTAGAGCCAGTGGGTAAGTTGATAGGGCGAGTCGATAATATGAGAGAGTCGGTGGACACGATGTTGGGGAAAAGGGACAGTTGTTATGGTAAGTGTGTGAGTTGATAGGATAGGTCGACCGATTGTAATAGCAAGTGGACGAATTGTTTGAGCCAGCGAGCAAGTTTGTAAGAACAAGTGGCCAAGTTGTGTTAACAAATGTTGGTACGTTTTTATAGTTTTGGCCACGCTATTTCTTTACTTGACCAATATTTTTCCTATTTGGTTAACAAGTTGTTCCTACTTTTCATGCGTTTGGTTGAGAAATTTCTGTATTTGGCCGACATTGTTCGCGTTTTGTTGACATATTTTCCTACTTTTTATAAGTTTGGATGAGACATTTCGTTACGTATACCATATTTTCCCTTTTGGTTAACACATTTTTCTATGTTTCTTAAGTTTGATTGCCATATTTATAAATTGGGTTGAGTTATTTTTGTATTTGGTCGACATTTCCCCCTCCTTTTTTATAAATGTGGTTAAGATGTTTCTGTATTTGGTATAACTTTACCCGATTTGGTTGACAAATTTTCCAACTTTTTATAAGTCTGGACGAGATATTTCCCTCTTTGGGTGATATTTTTTCACATTTGGCTTTCAAATTTTCCTACTTGTGCAATATTTTTCATATTTGGATAACAAATTTTCGTAGTTTTCATAAGTGTGGACAAGTTATTTCTGTACGTGGTGGACATTTTTCACATTTGGGTAACAGAGTTTCCTACTTGACCAAGGTTTTTTCTCTTTGGCTAACAAAGTTTCTTAGTTTTCATAAGTTAGGTTGAGATGTTACTATATTTGGTCTAACTTTTTCTCATTTGGTTGAGAATTTTCCTTCTTTTTATAAGTTTGGATGAGATATTTCTCTCTTTGGCTGATATTTTTTCACATTTGGCTATCAAATTTTCTTATTTGGCCAATACTTTTCCTATCTGGCTAACAACTTTTCCTAGTTTGCATACGTGTGACCGAACTATTTCTGCATTTGTCCGACATTTTTCACATTTGGCTAACATATTTTCCTACTTCAACAAGTTTTTTTTTTCTTTGGCTAACAAAGTTTCCTAGTTTTCATAAGTTTGGTTGAGATGTTACTATATTTGGTCTAACTTTTTCTCATTTGGTTGAGAATTTTCCTTCTTTTTATAAGTTTGGATGAGATATTTCTCTCTTTGTCTGATATTTTTTCACCTTTGGCTATCACATTTTCTTATTTGGTTAATACTTTTCCTATCTGGCTAACAACCTTTCCTTGTTTGCATACGTGTGGCCGAACTATTTCTGCATTTGGCTGACATTTTTCACATTTGGTTAACAGATTTTTCCTACTTGACCAAGGTTTCTTCCATTTGGCTAACAAAGTTTCGTAGTTTTCATAAGTTTGAGTGATGTATTTCGTTACTTGGTCATTATTTTTCCTCTTTGAGTAACACATTTCCCTAGTTGGTCAATATATTTCCCGTTTGGTTATCAATTTTCCTATTTTTCATAAGTTTGGTTGAGATGTTACTATACTTGGTCTAACTTTTTCTCATTTGGTTGCGAATTTTCCTACTTTTTATAAGTCTGCCCGAGATATTCCTCTCTTTGGGTGATATTTTTTTTTTTTTTTACATTTGGCTATCAAATTTTCCTACTTGGGCAATATTTTATCCTGTTCGACTAACAAATTTTCCTAGTTTGCATACGTGTGGACGAACTATTTCTGTATTTGGCCGACATTTTTCACATTTGGGTAACATATTTTCCTACTTGACCTAGGTTTTTCCCCTCCTTTGGTTAACAAAGTTTCCTACTTTTCATTAATTTGATTGAGATATTACTATATTTGGGCTAACTTTTTCTCATTTGGTTGAGAATTTTCCTTCTTTTTATAAGTTTGGATGAGATAATTCTCACTTTGGCTGATATTTTTTCACCTTTGGCTATCACATTTTCTTACTTGGGCAATATTTTATCCTGTTCGACTAACAAATTTTCCTTGTTTGCATACGTGTGGCCGAACTATTTCTGCATTTGGCCGACATTTTTCACATTTGGCTAACAGATTTTCCTACTTGACCAAGGTTTCTTCCATTTGGCTAACAAAGTTTCCCTACTTTTCATTAGTTTGAGTTAGATATTTTTGTATTTGGCCTAACTTTTTCCCATTTGGTTGACATATTTTCCTATTTTTTATAAGTTGGGACGAGCTATTCCTCTCTTGTTATTTGTTTTACATTTGGGTATCACATTTTCCTACTTTCACATTTTGGTTAACAAAGTTTAGCTTTTCTTTAGGTACCTTGTTTAGTGTTTGTGTCAGCTTCTAGTGTTCGTGTCAGCGATTTTTCATTGGTTATTTCAGTTTTCATTGTGTGTGTGTGTGTGTGTGTGTGTGTGTGTGTGTGTGTGTGTGTGTGTTTGTGTGTTATTTTGTCGTGTCATTTTTTTTTTAGTCACTGCTGTATCTGTCTTTGTATGTGTTATATTTTGACGCTTATGTCATTTTTCCCCCTTGTTTTTGTCCGTTTTCCTTGTTTGGGTCGGTGCCTTATTATCCTATATGTTTATTTGAGTGAGTATATTGTGAAGTTAGTGAGCGCCTATTTGTCGACCGTGATGGAATGGACAACCGATGACCTCATAAGTTTTGTATGTTACACTATACTCGACACCATTTGCCTTGTCGTTGCCTTATCGTTGTTTGCTCGTAATGGGCATGCACCCCGGATGCTGTCGCTTTGAGAAATGATCGATATCTCACAATGAGCCTTTTTCGCAGCACTGGAGACACTATCAATAAGATGATAGAGTGGTGGGTTATGGCGTCATCACCTCTTAGAACTACACAATACAGATATTTCAGTAACACCTTACATGGCATACAACACAAACTATCTTTATACTACATACGATATACAAATACTTAGTGAAACAACAAGCACCCTCGCTATTCTACTACTCCTACTATTACCACCACCACCACCATCATCACCACCACCACCACCACCGCCGCTACTACTACTACTACTACTACTACTACTACTACTACTACTACTACTACTACTACTACTACTACTACTACCAATATTATTACTATTTGTATCCATGGTGTTGGAGATAATAGTTTATGGAGTGTCATACTGACCAATGTCAGGCGATAAGTCTCTTGCTGATGTTGGTGACTATTATTACTGGTGCTATTGGTACTATGAGTACCACCATTACATGCAGGTAATGCCGTTAATTGGGGATTTCTGTAGTGTGAGTCAACCCCGGAATTGTTCAATGGTGTTGGAGATGGCAATGTGTGGGTGATACGTCCGTTGGTAAGACACGTGATGATGATGATAATTAGTACTATTGTTGGTATTGCTACTACTACTACTACTACTACTATCATTACAAATACCACCTAACATGACCCTTGATGATGATGACTAATATTACTACGAAACAACTCTACTATTATTACTATAAAACCACGCCAATTGTAGACAATAGCGATAAACGTATTAGAACCTACTCGCCCTGATCAGCGCCATCCTTCCCACAGCAGACAGTTTGATACTTCATGACTGAGACACCCCAACCTCTAGACCTAACAACTTGACCACCTCTTGATCATCACCATGTCATTACACCTACTCTCCTCTGCAATTTATGTGGTCACTCGACCACTTGACCACCACTTGACCATCACTTGACCCCTACTTGACCACATCTTGATCATCATCGTGTCACTACACTTACTCTCCCCATCAATGTAAGGGGTAACTTGACCACTTGACCACCCCTTGACCACTACTTGACCACCTTTTGATCATCACTGCATCACAAGACACACTCTCCACTACAATTTTAGGGTTATTTGACCACTTGACCACCGCTTGACCACCACTTGACCACTACTTGACCACCTCTTGATCATCACCGTGTCACTACACGTACTCTCCCCAACAATTTAAGGGGTCATTTAACCACTTGACCACCCCTTGACCACCGCTTGACCACCTCTTGACCACTAATTTACCACCCTTTAATCATCACCATATCATTACAACTACTTTCCCCGACAATTTAAGTGGTCACTCGACCACTTGACCACTGCTTGACCACTAATTTACCACCCTTTAATCATCACCATATCATTACAACTACTTTCCACTAAAATTTTCCTCACTTGACCACTGCTTGACCACTGCTTGACCACTAATTTACCACCCTTTAATCATCACCATATCATTACAACTACTTTCCACTAAAATTTTCCTCACTTGACCACCACTTGACCACTGCTTGACCACTAATTTACCACCCTTTAATCATCACCATATCATTACAACTACTTTCCACTAAAATTTTCCTCACTTGACCACTGCTTGACCACTGCTTGACCACTAATTTACCACCCTTTAATCATCACCATATCATTACAACTACTTTCCACTAAAATTTCGTCACTTGACCACCACTTGACCACTACTTGACCATTACTCCACCACATGACCACCACTTGACCACCTCTTGACCACCACTTGACCACGTCATCACACACCCTTAACTATAAGCGGTCACTTACTATGTTTGTTTTTTTTTTTCATCTATATATATATATTTTATTAACATTATTATATACCTTCTTTTGAATCGTTTGTTTTCTTTATTGATGTTTTATGTTGTATTTTTTATGTCGTACCTATAATTACTTGACCACGCACGCCACCTATGATGAGTCACTAGACCACGCCCACTCTGATGAGTCACTTCGCAACGCCTACTTTTTGGGGAAAAAAGAGTTACCGCCCTTTGAGGAGGAGGAGGAGGAGGAGGAGGAGGGATATCGATTCCCTCCTCAAAACAAGGTGCTTTAGCCCCACTTACACTACTGCATACCCACAAATTCTCTCTCACTCACTCACGCTCCCTTACTCACTCATTTACTCTCTGACTCTCTAACTCACACTCACTCACTAACTTTCACACTCTATCACACAGACAGGCAGACACACAACACACCCACTCTCTCAGATTCACTCATTCTCTAACTAAATCTCTCACACATATGTCCACACACACTCACTCACTTTTACACTCACTCAGGCACACGCGCATGCATACTCTCTCACTCTCACTCATACTAATTCTTCCACTCACACTCTTTCTCACTCACTCTCTCACCCACTGTCTCGCTCACACACATACAGTGAAGAATGATAGTGGAAAAATGATACTAGTAGTTGACTTATGGAGGCATATAGTCGGTATGAAGTAAGTATTGAAAGAGTTTTCGGTTGAATGTGTAGGGACTGGTGGAAGGCTATTCCACAAGTGAGCACCAGAATATGCGAAACAAGTTTTGTATAAGTCCAATCTAGGCTTAAGAAGCTGTAATAAATTTAAGCGCTTACTGTTCATTGCATTAGATTGAATTAACGGTAGAAGATACTCTGGGGTATTTTCAGATATAATTTTATTCACTAATTTGGCTTTGTTAAAAAGGAAGCGCTTTTGAAGTGGTAGAAGTCTTAGATGGCTGTATAATTTATTACTTTCAACGTGCTAGAAACTAGACGTATAGCGCGGTTTTGAAGCGAACACAATCGTTTCATATTAGATTTAGGGCAACCATCCCAGACTGTGGAACAATAATCGAGAGTTCACCATGTTGGTGCTAGTCTTCATGTGTTTTAATTTTCTAATTAAAATATCATGATCTACCATATCAAAGGCTTTTTTAAAGTCTACAAATACTGCTCCACAAATGTTGCCATTGTTGATACAAAGATGCCAGTTATCGGTCATTTTTGTAAGGGCACTATGGCAAGAATATTTAGGTCGAAACCCAGATTGAGTGTCAATTATTAGATCGTTGTTAATTCATTGTTAGAGAGAGAGAGAGAGAGAGAGAGAGAGAGAGAGAGAGAGAGAGAGAGAGAGAGAGAGAGAGAGAGAGAGATTGTCAGGGACAGAAAGATGAATAAGAAGAGTCTGGCCACCACACCTTATTATGCCTTGGTGTAGAATATGAGAAAGCCTAAGACTACACTGTAACGTATCTGCCATAGAAACTGCACTTTAAAAAATATATTATACAAATATAAAGTGATGATGGTTGATCATATCTGCTGACAGTCTGCCGGTATTACTAAAAATAGCCGTCGTAGCTTCGATTAACCTTGGACATTTTTTTGCAACTGTGTTTACGAGGAGGGGAGGGGACTAGGTCATGCCTGGGCGTGGTTCCCGTGGGGAACCCACACGTCTATCATGCCTGAACCGAGTGGCAGTGACGTTGCTTCCCAGAAGTAACTTGACCGACTTTCTGCACAGCTGACTAAAAAAAACAGCTGATCACCGGTAGCTTTTGCCCGGCAGGAAATCAGCCTCGTATTTTGTGTTTTCACCTCACGTCTCTTATTTTTACCTGATGTCTGCCTAAACCAAGTCATTGTTGTTTCTTTGCCTTTGATGATCAGCGGCTGTTTACACTTATGAAGGACCATCTGTGCATGAAAGAAGCCGCAGTGTCCTTCCCATCGTCAGCCGGTAGCACAACACCAGTCAGCCATCGCGCACGTGAATGACCCAGTTTCGTTAAGCATTGCCCTAGTTCTACCCGTCAGGAAGCTTGAGAATGTAGCTACTACAGAAGTGTAAATTTGTCCTTGTTTATGTCTGTCTTTGTGTTAACATACGCAATTATATTTGGTTAAATCTGCAGCATAACTCCGACCGTATAAAACATACAAGCCTGTACTGTAACCCCCACTTGCCAACTGACAAAGCAGATACACAATTATATCTTCGACCAAACTAAGTAATATTAATAATCAATATTAATAAATAATCTACCACTTTAAACATTAACCATAACTGGCCGTATATTTGCTCTAGTTATTTGGATTCTATTTTGTATGAAGCCACACTGTGAAAAGGGAAGCAGTTTTTCTGTTGATTTCGATATAGGAGAGCTTTCATTTCACAAAAATATCAAATAGTTGCTCCAGTTTCCTCCATAAATCACACAGGGAGAACTTAAGCTTAGTGCACGAACTTCGAAGGAACGGCGAAAATCTAAACGTGTATTTCAGAATCTGCTTTCAGGTATAGGTCATGGAGGGGATTATTTCCTGTGACAACATGGTCTTGATAGACAACTGCGATGTCCTTTGGTCAAACAATATCAACAATAACAACAGCATCTACATTTCAGGTAACTATAACATGTGTCTTTTTCTTCTGCATTGTCTTCTTCTTCTTCTTCTTCTTCTTCTTCTTCTTCTTCTTCTTCTTCTTCTTCTTCTTCTTCTTCTTCTTCTTCTTCTTCTTCTTCTTCTTCTTCTGCTGCTGCTGCTGCTGCTGCTGCTGTTGTTGCTGCTGCTGCTGCCTCTTCTTCTTCTTCTTCTTCTTCTTCTTCTTCTTCTTCTTCTTATTATTATTATTATTATTATTATTATTATTATTATTATTATTATTATATTTCTGACTTATGCTACCAATGTCAAACTTGGACGTTATCCTTATCATACTTACGGAAAATCAACACCTGCGGGATTAGATGCTTGAGAAGAACTGCTAACTTAACTATCCGAGATCGAGTAAGACATGTTTTATCAGACAGACGGTGGGATCAACACCTTGTGCCACATATATTGAAAGACAGAAGATCAAATGGTTTGGCCATCTAGTTAGAATGCAAACCCATCAATTGCCAGCACTGGCCTTACATCAAAGAAGATCTGATACGAGAGCAAGAGGACGCCTGAGAAGCACATGGATTGACATCAAAGACATTCTACAATCACACAGAATGACACAATCCGGCACCACCTATCAGGTGCTGTAGCGCCAATTATTCCTTCCCACGACGCTGTACGGCAAAAGTGGGAGATGATGATGATGCTGCTGATGATGATGATGATGATGACGTTATGATGATGATGATGATGATGATGATGATGATGATGATGACGACGCTATGATGATGCTGATGACGACGCTATGATGATGCTGATGATGACGTTATGATGATGCTGATGATGATGACTTTATGATGATGCTGATGATGATGATGATGATGTTATGATGATGCTGATAATGATGATGATGATGATGATGATGATGATGATGATGATGATGATGATGGTGATGATGATGATGATATGATGATGATGATGATGATGATGATGATGATGATGATGATGATGATGATGATGATGATGATGATGATGGTGGTGATGATGATGATGATGATGATGACGTTATGATGATGATGACGTTATGATGATGATGATGATGATGATGATGATGATGATGATGATGATGATGATGATGATGATGATGATGATGATGATAAGATGATACTAATGGTGATGATGATGACGTTATGATGATGCTGATGATGATGATGATGATGACGTTATGATGATGCTAATCGTATGCACAATGCGCCACAAAGCGTGTAAAGGGGTCCTTTACTTACTTCGATAGATTGTATCTGATGCATAGGATTTCGGTTACCGTGCCTATAATATCTGTACAAGGACGTGCCTGGTACAAGTATATGCCATTATGAATGAATACATTTCTGTCACGGAATACATGTCGTAAGAATACACTGTTGCTCGACAAACACAGATGTAACATGAGACAATAGTAAAACAAAACATACATGTTTAGTTCATCTAGTACATTTATGACTCACTGAGCGTTGAATAATCACAGGAATATACGTCAGTCACGCTGAGACCTCTTTTCTTTCATGTAAAAGTACTGTAGATGTGATCCTGTGAGCCTTTCTTTAAGTTATGTCGGTAAGAAGATAGATATTGGACATCCACGTTGGTCGGCGCAATACTGACTATATGTTGTTATGCCAGTAGGAAAGGGGGATATGTTAGCCAGTTGGAGAGATGGACAGACTAACGGAAGGAGGAGTGGGTATGAGGACTGACTGACGAATAGACAGGCAGGCAGACAAACATAAGAAAGGCAGAAGGAGGGACGGATGTGTGGACGGACTGTCGAACAGACAAACCTACAGAAAAAGATGCGGGATGAACAGATAGACAGAAATACAAACACATGATCAGCCACATAAGATAGACATACTGAAGGTGGGTGGGTGGACGGACTGATGGACAGATGAAGACAAAACAGACATGCATAGGCGAGATAGATAAATGCACAGACAGGCGGATAGACACACTGGTGTGTGGAATGAGTGAGTGATGGGCAGATAGATAAAGGCATGCAAATATACAGCCATACAGACCAACTGACCGACGGACAGTCAGATAGATAGAGCGAGGGATAGGTGGGTTGACGGACGGACGGACAGGCAGACAATGATACATACAAATAGATGGACGGATATACAGACAGGGGAAGGGAGGGATTGAGGTGGGGTTGATGGATAGGTGGGTGGACGGACGCACGGGCATGTGGACGGGCTGGCGGGTGACGGGAGGGAGGGTAGAATTGATATATGGAGGGATGGACAGAAGAATAAGCGGGATAACGGACGAACAGACAGGCGAATAGATATGTAGTTTGAAAAGCAGGTGGGCGGACTGTCAGACACACAGGCAACCGGGCAGACAAAGACTGACAGATGGGCGGACAGATGTAAAGATGGATGGGTAGAGGATAGACAGACCCACCGATAAAAGAATAGATGGATGGTTCTTGAGTGGGTAGGTTGGTTTGGAAGCGTGGAGTGGGTAGATAGACAGACAGATGGATGGATGGATGTCTGGATGGATGGATGGATTGATGGGTGGATGGATGGGTTGGTGGATGGATGGATTGATGGATGGATGGATGCCATAGGATGATTGATCATCTTAAGCGACTTCCCGTATCTGCCATGGGCTTATATATCGCCGAAATGTTTGTCATTGCGTTATAAAACATGTCTGCTACCATACTAACAACATTTTAGTCACAACTGTGACACACCCCTACTTCCTATCTTCCGCCATCCATTTTTGTTTTGTCCAAATCTACTTTCTGTTTCTCACTGAATAGGTTAAGTAAGTAATTAAGTAGGTGGGTAGGTAGGTAGGTAGGTAGGTTGGTAGGTGGGTGGGTGGGTGGTTGGGTATGTACTAGTCTAGGCAGGCAGATAGCCAAATAGACAGACACAGCTGAGTGCTGACATGGATTAACAGACGACAGATATAAAACGCCTCCTGACAACAGTATCATTCCGCTCGCCGGGCGGTTTCTTTGTTGGGCTCATAGTCAGCGCAGAATTAAACCGCGCGCAGGTTCATTGTCATATCTCCTTTATTATTTCCTGTTGGTAAACAACAACAGCTGTGTGTCAATGTCAGTGTTAGCACGACAGCCCTGCATGATCGACGTATGCTTGTCCGCATTTTTCTAGAAACCTGCCGTCTAAAAAAGTGTCATGCAGGTTAAGTTGCTGCGTCCTCTGTGCGTGTATGCGCGTGCGCGCGTGTGTGTGTACGTGTTCTAATCTTCGTTTATCCATGAGCTAAAAACGCATATTAGTTTGCAGCCATAAAGTCCGTAGTTGCGCTTTTATGCTTTTAATGCACTTCTTCTTTTTTCCTCTTCTTTTTTCCCTTCCCTTCATCCCCCTCTGAGGAATGGGCCCTCAACCCACTCACTCCAAGCCGTCGTCCTATTCTTACCTATCCCATGCAGCTCCGTCCATGACCCCCCCCCCCCCCCCCTATTATTCACTTCTGTCTCTACTACTCTTCTTAATGCATTTCATGTCACGTTATTAACGCCTTCTACGTCAGATTAACTCACCGTACTTGAATTGACTACGTCATACACGATTAAATTGTGTTAACTGTTATTGATCCGGGCTCCCTGGCGAAGGTGTTAATGACTTTCTCCGTAATCCGTAATTTGCAAGCGTATCGCGTCGCGTTGGTTACTTACGGGGTATGTTAGCCGGCCGTTCAGAAAGCAATGGCAAACTACTGAGCGTAATCTTGCCAAGAACATCAACAACAGCTGAAAAATGCTGCTGTTGACTGCAACGTCCTGTAAGGAATATGCAACTTAAAAAATTTAAAAAAAAAAAAACTGTTTATTGTCCCGATCGGTTGTTAAATCACCTATCCCAGTTGTCTCCCTCTCGACATTGGTTTGAAGTTTGTCGACAATGAAAATGTGTAGCGTGTTCTTTGCAGAAGGTTTGCATCAACGCCAGGTTGATTTCCTAGGCGATTTTACGCTCAGTAGTTTGCCATTATCTTGCTTATGATCGAGAGGTTTTCCGGAAGGTTGTTACTGGAGCGAGATTCTGCAAAGGACATGCTACTGAATGAATGGATGAATGAATGAATGAATGAATGAATGAGTTTGCCATTGCTTTCTGAACGAGAATTCAACGTTGAAGTCCACATGAATGCCGGTGTAGGGATTGAACCGCCTACCGCGCCAACAGCAAACCGGAAGTTTAAGAGCGAGCGCTCTTACCCATTCAACAACACCGAAGTCTGTCGACACTGTGGATACGTCAAATTGTGGGGAAACAAGACAGAGCTAGACCTAATCCCAGCCAATCTATGTGTGTGGTGCTGAATATGACTTACTATATACCTGCTTCTTCGTCGTCTTCTTTGTTTCTCTTTAGATGGAAGTGCATCACACCTAGCTATGGAACACAAAGGTCGGTGTGCCTGGCTTCGGCCAGCACTTGTGTTAAGGCGTGCTTACTCCACGGTAATATATTCTATCTACCCGTGGGTAGGTTTGTCTTCCTAACAATTTTGCCAGGGCAATAGTCTTACCGCCTACTCTTTGCGATATTCAATTGCCGTGGAATTTTTAACTTGCACACGAGACCTTCTGTTTTTCGTCCTTATCTTGTAAGACTATGTATTAGATTTCACTAATTAAAGAGGTCACGCGACGTATGATAGCATTAGATGCCAGTAGTTCTAGGGAACATTCTCAGTCCTACGTTGGGGTCGAACCCGGTACCTTCTAAGCCTGAGGCAAGTACCATATCCTCCCAGCCACGGCGTCCACATGTTATATATTAACTGGCTTCTCCACCGATGTGAAGTTTCAGAACTGGTCTTGCACACCCCCAACGGTTCTTAGCTTGGGAAGGTGAGCTCTGTAACAGTCCCTGCAGAGACAATATGGTGCCTTGCTACTGGACCGGTAGAAGTCCCTACACCAACCTCAGTTCGATGTATACAAGCCCTTTTCACAGCTCAAACAATATGAAGGCTTGTTCATGGAACTGACGTTTAAGAGTTACAGCTCTGAAGATCCGGCCGACACTCAAGACTCCGAGGAAAGGCCAGATCAACACGTAATCAGACTGCTACTTGTTTCATTAGTATTGGGACTCTTCGCATGCTGTTGACGATGAAGAGGGAATACTTATAGGAATGTACCGTGTGCTATAATATCAGTTATTGACTGAAATCAACTCAATCGTCCAGAAGATGCACAACCAACCAACGCTGGTGCATCTCTGCATTGATAGGTAATAAATCTCCAACTCCCTGTATCCTGCGTCCTCACGACGTACGATTTCAGACTTCTTTCATCGCATCCTTTAATGATGTCTGCCACATGTAACAGTGTCTTCCGCTTGGCGTTTTCTCTTCCATTAAGACAAGTCCATAAGCAGATATTGCCGTTGGAATGTAGAGTGTCACATATTCTAGGTCACGATTTAATCAGGTCGGCAATCGACTCGGTGGCGAAGTAGTTACGAACGCGATTCGTAATCCCGTATACCCGGGTTCGAAACATAGCGGCGCTGTTTTGTTCGAAAAAGGTATAGGTGCCGGTCGTTCAGAAAGCAATGGCAAACTACTGAAAGTAAAACTTTCCCAGGAATCACGAACAGCAAAAATGTTGGGGTTGACTGCTACGTCCTGTGAAGGACATGCAACTATTTTTTTTTTTAAATTGCCAGTCCCCTTCCTCTTTGCCTATCATTCTCAGACAAAATTCCAGAACATTCTTAACACTGGTACCCATTTTCTGAGACCGGTCTACCACAGAGACACACTTATTGTGTGTGTGTGTGTGTGTGTGTGTGTGTGTGTGTGTGTGTGCGAGAGAGAGAGAGAGGGGGAGAGAGAGAGAGAGAGAGAGAGAGAGAGAGAGAGAGAGAGAGAGAGAGAGAGAGAGAGAGAGAGAGAGAGAGAGAATAATCCTGCTTCTGCTGGGGATTGAACCAGAGCCGCTGTCCTGACAGGTAAGTGTACTTTACCACTATCACGCCCCTTATCAACTTTACAGAACAAGTAGCTCAGTGCACCAATCAACGCAATTTGAAAACAACGCTCAGGGTACCCTCTGGGCCTTAACCTTTTGCAATGTCCCCCAACAAAAGTCTAAAAGAATATATCCCTGGCCTTGGGTATCAGCACTTTAAAAAAAAAAAGCTTCCATGTGATTTTAAAGAAAGAAACAACCCGTGACCTAGATCGTTAGCAAGCCGCTGCAGCTGACAACGGTTTTGCTGTGCTCCAGTTTTCTTTGTTTACTTCATCAGCTGACTGGCTCCAGCTGATCTCTAGTCCCGCCCAGGTCTCTGGTTGGTTTGTGTTTATTCAGCTAAATATTTCGGTGCATGTCGGTTTCTTGGTCTCACATTAGCAAACAATGTATGTATATATATTGTGAAAATTAAATTAAGACTCAGCCTTCACCGACATCTAAGTAGATCTAGTTAACCTAGACCAAAAATAAAGTAAAGCAAAGTTTACTCAAGGGTCACCAAGGCGGGCAAGTATTAACCGAGTTTTCCCGGCAAACCGGTGCGTTAATGCGCATGTCTCTTGCCCCTTGACATCGTAATCAACCAATGAAATTGTAGCTATGCAAATGAGCTGATAGTAAACAACACGTGGACACCGTGTATATATACTGGATTGTTAAGTTGGGGAAACTTAAATCTGCTGTTCATTTACTCAACCACAGTGAATAGACACTCGCGAAAACGGCACTGCAGTTACTGTTTTAAACTGAGAACAAATCTACAGTTATACTTGTGACTTTTAAACTAAGTTACTTAGCGATATTTACTTTGTGATATACAACAAGGGCAATCCAAAGAAGACAGCCTTCCTGCAATATTTTATAGTTTCATAAATCATGTTTAAGCTTTGGTCAAACATGCGTCACCTGCAGGGACAGGAGGAGTCTGATGGCTATTCCAGTGGTAAGGCAGCACTTTGTCTTATATTACATTTGTTCTTACAATTAGGATTATTTATTTTCCCATGACATAAAAACACTCGTTTATGGATTCTGCTGCATCAGACTCAGCACGGGTGCATGAACACCGCAGCTTCGGCGAGGCAGTGCCTTTTGAGGTCAAAAGAGGAGATACCATAACCAGCATCTCCTGGGTTTGTTTGTTTTTTATTCGCATATCCTTTACAGGACATCGCTGTCAACAGCAGCATCTTTCAGCTGCCTGTTGATTTCTTGGCAAGATTACGCTCAGTAGTTTGCCATTGCTTTCTGAGCGGCCGGCTCAGTGTCCCGCAAGTCAACAGCGGGGGACGAACCGCTCCCAGCTCGCTCCCGCTACGAGACTCTGCGTGACAAACGGGATTACGGAGAAAGTGTAGTAACCCCTCAGCCAAAGAGACCGGCATCTCCTGGGTACAGGAGCAGAAATACTTTGGGATGGCTGCTGCACCGGGTGCCTGGACAGGCATGTGGATGCCCAATGTGAAGTGACGTCGTTCGACATAAAACACCATACTGGGACATATTGCTTGACAATTCAAAGACTAGTGAGACAATAAGTTTTGTATGAATAAAATAACTAACAAGGCAAACGCAAAGGAAGAAGGAATAAAAACTCAACCTGGTATAAACCTAACTGACGATGAAATCAAGAGGTTCATAAGAAGCATTTATAGAACCAAATTGGAATCACAGATATTGCATGTTACTAACTCTAATGAAGTAAACAAGCATCAGTCTTCACACAGGACATATCCACAACAACAGACAAATACCACTTATTTACTAAACTATAAAAAAAAAAAAGAAAAAAGATAGTTGCATATCCTTTACATGGTCTAGCAGTCAACCCCAGCATTTGACTGTTCATGATTCCTGAGCAAGTTTTACGTTCAGTAGTTTGCCATTGCTTTCTGAATGACCGGCACCCATACCATTTCTTGAAAAACCAACATTTGATGGTCTGCTGCCAAATCGCCAACAGCTGTGTTTCTAACTCGGGTATGCAGTATTACGAACTGCGATCATAGCCCCTTCGCCACGGAGCTGCCGAAACTAAGGATATGAGATATTTATTAATAGAACTGCAAAATTAACATGGTCGCTAAATTTTTGCTGCAAGAGTACCAACATATGAGAAAATAGTTACAGTCAGTCCATTTGTAGACAAATTATGAAGATGTTAGTAAGCTGACTGCTGCCTTCTTTACATGCATTCAAGTTTACTTCTGAATGTGGAAGAAGAAAAAGAAGAAGATTTAAACCATTAATACATAGATATGCTAATTACCTTTTATTTTTTTGTTTTTTCAGATAATTCTGACATTTCTATGGGATCTGATCCCGAGAACACTGAAGTAAGTATTTTATACAGGATTATAAATATAATTCATAAAAATAATTCATTCTAATAAATGACCAGCAACTGAGGATATAAGTACAGTAAAGAAACCTTGTCCATGCTCTGAAACATATTTGGTATAATCTGCTTGGCCCATAATTGTATAGAGCCAATCAGCATTCATTGGGTGATGTGGCCAATATTATACCGGCTCTATTTACTTCCCAGAATATGTCATGGTACCCATTTAGACTGTGTCGACTCAGGAGCCCAGGTCAGTGGACAAAAATCCCTGTATTGAAGAGGAATTCGGCTGGCAGGAA
This sequence comes from Cepaea hortensis, assembly GCA_963921405.1. Lineage (NCBI taxonomy): Eukaryota > Metazoa > Mollusca > Gastropoda > Stylommatophora > Helicidae > Cepaea > Cepaea hortensis. Next base: position 89,556,609 of record OY992887.1, read on the forward strand.
AGTTGTGGTATCCACTGCGCTACCCCAGCACGCCTAATGGCTTTTTGTTTGCGAATTCATTCATATTTCCCGCTCTGACGGCAATATGGCCTATGAGATTGCTTATATTGTTAACAGGGGACGTAACAAGGTATTTTACTAACCCCAAACTATGAGTACTAATTTCCCTTTCTTCACTTTCTATTTTCTTTTCATGTGGCTTGCTGTCAACCCTAGTTTGATTTTCTAGGCAGTTTTACGTTGAATAGTTTCATTGCTTTCTGAACGAGAAGTCAGCGTTGACGTCCAGCTGACCTGACCGGTGTAGAGGATGAACCCCCCCCCCCCCCCCAAACCACTACCGAAAGTTTAATTAATCCCCATGGCCACAAAGACCTCTTTTTTCACTTAACTTTAGGTAATTTAAACACTAACTTAATTCTTTCTTGGTATCATTCATCATTTATAACTTACTACTTGTTTTGAAAAATAGGTTTTAAGCAAAGACTTTTATGTATTTTTTTTTGGACAAATTTTGCTGGATAATACAATTTAAAATATATATTTCCAGGCAAACTTTGGTGTTCTGTTTGATGTGGATGGTGTGCTAGCAAGAGGAAGCACCCCGCTGGAACCGGCAAAGAAGGCCTTGAATAAACTCAGGGATTCGGATGGAAAACTTAAAGTCCCTGTGGCATTTGTGACAAATGCCTGTAACAGAAGTGCCGACAAGGCCAAGCAAATCAGCAACTGGTTCAACATTGATGTAAGTATGGCTGTATATGTTACTCAATCAATCCTTAATACCATCAGGGGGAAAAATTAAATTTATGTGGCATAAAGTAACAGAACTATACAAAAGAGACAATGCTCTTTGGTCATGTAATGAGAAGAGAGGTATTAGGAATATTGTGATGGCTGGAAAGATCAGTGGAAGATGAGGTAGACCAACAGAAGTTATGCTGAATGGCCTAAGACGGTGGCATGGAAGAAGATTATCAGCAGAATTTATCCAGAATAGGAGTGAAATCTGTGAGATACATGAAAACTGACACTGTTTGGCAGAGTACATGATAATATGATCAGCAGAAGAAATGAGAGGAGGAAATAACAAGAAATGCTACGCAAGAGAAGAAAAGCAAATGAATGTGGACAGTTTTAACATTGTTTAACAAATAATAATAAAACATAAATTTCCTTAAAATATTAGATGACAAATGATTGTGATTATAATTGCCATTGTCTGCTCTGGGACAGTCAGCTGAAAAAGATTAAAAATTACTTTTATTCATGCAGAAATTGTGTTATTATCATAGTTTCTTTTAAGTTCTTTCAGCTATTTTAGCAGACAAATGAAATATATACCTATTAATTAATGGGGTTGAATGCCAAAAAGCAATTGAAAATCAATGAGAACACATTATTTCATAGTTTTTCATGTTTTATTTATTTTCTTTTTTGTTTTACTCGCTTGCTTTGAACTAAAGCATAGTCCATGCTACTTTCTAATGCACTGGTCTGATTTTTGCATGTGGATTAACTTTTCATATTACTAGTGTCCCTCACCATCATGTGTACTCACTCCAACTTCTTAAGTACTTGTAATTTACGTCCCCAAGTCAAGGATGAGATGTCACCATTTTAGTCCAACTGACCGGTGTATAGGTTTAACCCACTACCTTGGCATCAGCACACCGGAAGTTTAAGAGCAAGTAATCTTATCAATTCAGCCATACTGATCTCCAGTTTTTCATGTAATAATCGTGTATTTGTGTTGAAATGTTATTTTGCTTGTCTGCAGGTTTCCCCTGATCAGGTTATCCATGCCCCAACCCCAGCCAAACTTCTGAGCGACCTCCACAACAAACATACACTCGTCATTGGCCAGGAGCACCGGTTGGAGATTGCTAAAGAGTATCCTTTTGATTGATGAAATATTTGTATTCATTATTAGGAAAGGGTAGCCTTGGTAACATAGTCACTAGATGCCTGCCTGTTTTGCCCGGGGGTCATGGGTTAAAATCCAGATCAAGGTGAAGCTTTTTAATTGACCTGGGCTTCTGGTGCAGATCAACCCAGTCTCAAATCGGTACTAGAAAATCTTGGGAAGTAAAGGAAGCCAGTGTGATACTGATCACATCATGCACTGAGTGCTGGTTGGTTTATAACAATGTGTGCCTAGCACCATACACCCAATACTCCTTAAGGCATTAGAAGGGTCCTGTACTTAATATTAGGCAGTCATGGTAGCATAGTTGTTAGTGTGCTTGTCTGTGACAACATTGGTCTGGGTTCGTTCCCTAGATGTGACCAGATTTTTTTTCTCATCATTGCCTGGGCTTGACCCAGCATCACAATATGGGTATTAACTATTTTCTGGGAATTATCTGGCAAGGAAGGGAACAGGCCACCTCATCTTATTATGTCGTGACCTAGAATATGTGAAGATTTAAGAGTCTACACCCAATGACAGTAACTCTGGGACTACATGTTTTATTTGTATATTTTCAAAGTTTTTTTTTGTATGTTCACAACTCCATCTAACGTCGCCAGAAAGTACTAAGTGGGATATTTAACTGTTTTGTTTGTTCACGACTCCATCTAACTTATCCAGAAAATACTAAGTGGGATATTTAACTGGACTCTAGGATTTGTGGCATGTAATGATTGTCATCCTTAACAGAATGCTAGTCTCGGCTTTACAAACATGTGCACAATTGAGGATGTGAAGGAAGCATACCCTCTCCTGGACATGGTTGATCATGAAAACAGAGTTGATGTGGTGAGTACATTTCATTTGACATACTTTTAGTTCAGATAAGCTTAACTCCTAAAGGATGTGAGGTTTTAGCAATGTTTAGTGTAGGATTTCCCTTTGTCTTTGAGATTCCATGTGTGGTTAACTATAAGGAGCTGCTTCCAAGTGTTTATTTGATTAATGATAGGATATTTTAAAGTTATAAGCATGTAGAAATGAAACAAATAAATTTGGTAAATGCTACTGTCCATGAATGATTATAAAACTTGTTCATTTGGTGTACAATGTTTGGCCCAAACCATCTTTTTGTTTAGCACTGAATCAGTTAATAATATATCATTTTACAGTATAATTGTCTTTCATATGCTATATTTTATTTTGAAAACAATATTTATTTCTTATAATCAAAATTACTATATGTTGCTATTTTTTGTTTACCAACAGGCAAAGAATGGCTATACAGAAAACCCAAATTTTCCCAAAGTTGAAGGTGAGCATTGTGATACTTAGAGATGCTGTTTTAGATTGAATTAACTAGTTGCACGATGTATATACATGCTCTTACCATTGTTTAAACAGAAGATGTTAAAAGGTTGACAGGTCATTCCTTGTATCAGAGGTTTAATATAATAGTCTTGGAAAGTGAAGACTCTGTGAAACGAAAGATCAGGACAGATCATATAGTTAATGTATCAACCAAATGCATCTTCAATTCCCGTAGGCTTCTAGCTTTGAAATAGCGGCCCCTGCCTGAGGTGATAGTAGCATGCCTGGTATTGATTTTTTAAAAACCTAGAATGAAACAGAAAGAAGAAAAACATCGCTAAGCTACATTGTAGAACATTACCACTCAGGAAGGTTAACCTGGTCAACAAATGCCTGCAGACGTCAGATGTGTAGGCCGAAAGGCGCAAGTATCACAGCTCTGCTGTAAACATGCACAATACAATTACATCCAGGAAAAAAGACAACTCCGGATGAACGCAGCAGAAGAAGAAGAACATTACCAAGACCTGGGCCCATCACACACATGGGAATCAGCAAAAAAACTAATATAAATTGAAGGTGACAGAATTCTCATGAATCTAAAGCAATGGAGCACAGAAAACAGTCAGTGGCAACTTGAAAATTATCACGAACTTCAGAGCAGAGATAAATGTCTTGAAAACTGCCACAGAAATGCAGACAAAAGTAGAGAGAAATATGCCTCTTTGCAGATGCAAAGTCACTTATCCCAATACTGAAGAGCAAAAGTAGCACAGGACAGGCAGACCTCAGAACCGCACCGCAAAGACCCTTTCAAAAATGTAAAAGACTGCATTACAATGGATCCCATCACATTGCAATATACCTGGAAATGTAGAAGTTAATATCTTTGCAAAGGAAGGTGGATAACTACCTCAGCCTGATATAGACATAACCTGTGATGGGGCCAAGAAGTTTATAAGAACAGCTTATAGAACAAGTGGAAATCAGAGCATAAAGGCATCAGAAACATGATGGAACTTGACCAAAGTGAAAAGCAAAATATTTACTGCAGGAGTGTTTAAAATATGCAGGATATTATTTTAGCCTACCCCACTCCATTTGAGGACAAATTCTAAGGTGATGCCAACAACCTCAAGTTGACTGCTGCTTTCTTTAAATATATCAAGTTGACTTTGAAGGTGTACCGAGAATGAGAAGTCTGTAGAAATGAGTGTACAGTGTACATTTCTGTTTTTTTTTTCCTTAGATAGAATTAACTATTTGCATGATTATCATTTCTAAACACATGAGGGAAAAACCAGAGTTTCTACTATACATTTACTGTCTAGCCCAATTAATTTCAGTAGTGTGCTAATGTCTCAATAGTGTGCTAATATTTCAGCAATGTGCTAATGTTTCAGTGGTGTGTTATTTCAACAGTGTGCTATTGTTTCAACAGAGTGCTATTTTAATTATATTCTAATGTTGACTGTCTTCCATTTCAGTTATTCTTCTGCTTGGTGAGCCATGCAGGTGGGAGACTAACCTTCAGCTACTTGTTGACCTGCTGCTAACCGAAGGCAAACCCACCCACGCACCCACTGACCCACACAATGTGCCCCAAATTCCAGTCATTGCCTGCAACATGGATCTGGTGTTCATGGCAGAGGCATGCATGCCCCGCTACGGTCATGGGGCATTCCTGCTGTGCCTGGAAGCATTGTACAAGGTGAGAATTTGTACCAAATCAATGTAACGGGGATATGTAAATAAAGGGAGAGGATCCATTCCGATGACGTTGTAGCATACTGAAGATTTGGTATTAAGAGTTACATAGTTTAGTTTAGTTTAGTCGACGGATCAACATCACGGCACACGGGTGTAACCCATAAGTGCTCCGTTCTTCTCCTAACTCAAGCCTGAGTCTGGAGAAACTCAGCTCTGTGCACAACCTCCGTAGCACTGGCGAGGATCCTGAAATACTTAGAGTATTAAGAGTTACATTTTCTTGAGCAAACAGCACTTGGTTTTTTTTTATGTGGTCATTATCAAACTGACCATCTGACCACTCATAAAATGTTCTGGTATTTGAGCATAGACCATTGCCTTGGTGAGCATTTGCATGTCACTACAGCTCCAAAAATATATTACCTACATACAAAGAAAGCAAATGTAAGGTATGATATTTAACACTGTCATATTAGTTCATGCTAGATGAGAACATTCAGTAGTACTCAGCTTACTGCACAGCTGTGTAGTACTTAAACAATTCAGAAATAAATACACATGTATTATTTGGCACTCACAGAAGTAGAAGAAAGAAGTAGAGACTAGAGGATATACCAGGCAACATAAAAACTGAGAGCTATAGTTACTGACTGGGATTCAAACCTGTCACCTCCAAATGATGACAGAGCCTTGCTGCAGGAATAAGTGTACTCTGATGTGTAACAGGGGTGTCTAGTTGGTCATGCATCAAAGTACACTTGAGGTTCCTCAAGTAATGTTTCTGCATAGTACTTAGTTGACTACTGCAGTTCTTAGTTGACTAGTGTAGTACTTAGTTGACTAGTGTAGTACTTAGTTGACTAGTTTAGTTCTTATTTGATATTCAGTAGCACATAGTTAACCACTACATTCAGTGGTTCAGTATTTAGTGTTTGTAAATTATTTGGTTTTTTTTTTCTTTGAAGGTGAAATCTTTCATTGTCTAATGTGTCTTGGTTTTGTTAAATGCAGAAACTGACAGGAAAGGACTTGGTTTACACAAATCTTGTTGGCAAGCCATGTGAAATAACGTACAGATATGCAGAACACATAGTCTCAAAGATTGCCAAACAAATGGGGATTAACAAGCCGATCAAACGTCTTTATTTCTTTGGGTAAGTGTTAAATCTCAGTTTCTGATAGAATGGGTTGTCAGATTATTGATAAAATGACACATTCATGAAGCTTCTTTGAGTCTTCTCTCTCTCTCTCTCTGTCTGGTCTGGTCTGGTCTGGTCTGGTCTGGTCTGTCCTGTCCTGTCCTGTCCTGTCCTGTCCTGTCCTGTCCTGTCCTGTCTGTCTGTCTGTCTGTCTGTCTGTCTGTCTCATACACATTCTCTCACACATACTTTTTTTTATCAATTCAAGACCAACATGGATGGGTTAATCAAAGTATTCAGAACATGGATCAAAGTGGGACAGTTTACAGTGCTTTAATATGTATTTTAATTTTAAAGGGCAAAGGTAGTCCCACAGCAACTACTGTCATGGATTCTGAAGTGTTAGGACTTCATGTATTCTAGGTCATGACACATCAGATGGGATTGTCAATTCCCTTCCTCATTGCTTTTCCTTTCCAGGCAATTACTAGAAAATTCTAAAAATTGTCTGGTACTCATTATTATGAGGCTGGGTAAACCACTCCCTGCTTTTGCTAGGAATTGAACTCAAACCACTGTTTTGACACACAAGTGTACTAAACCCTATGCCACTGTGGCTTATTTCAATTGAGTTATTTTATTGGACTTTTGGAATTAGGATTTAATGAATGTCTGGCATCGTCCGTAATAATGTTATTTCAATTGTTATTTTATTGTTAAAACATTTGTCTTGCTTGTTTGTATTAAGTTTGAAAAAACTTTAATAAATTAGTTTATTTATAGTATCCCTATGTATTTCATCAACAGCGACAACGCAGATGTTGATATTGTAGGAGCAAACTTGTATGATCGCTACATCAAAAGGAAAGATTCCAATGCAAACTCTGTTGATCTTCCTGCTTCTCGATTGATCCCAGTCAGTGAGCAGCTGAGCAAGCAGACTGCTGAAGAATGTCTGAGTATGCTGGTGGGGACTGGAGTCTACAAACACAAATCTGAAGAAACAACAGCCTCTTGTTCACAGAAAACAAAAACAGACGTTTACCATGGTCACAGAGATATTGTTAATGAGCCAGAACTCACAAAACCCTACAAATTTGTTCCGGATGTCTATGAGGGCATTAGGTATATCTTCAGAAAAGAGGGCATTGAAGTTTAGTTTATGTTGTGAAATTGTTCTATGTAAATACGTTATGGGTGTATAAGTCGTGTGTTTGCATTGAATTGTTGGAGTGATAATTGTTGAGTGATTGATGTAAATACCTTTGAAATATTGAAATAACTGAATAAATGTTTGCATGAGAGAGAGAGAGAGAGAGAGAGAGAGAGAGAGAGAGAGAGAGAGAGAGAGAGAGAGAGAGAGAGATATGGTTCTGTATGCTTCATATGTAATGAGGATGATATCTGTATCGTGATTGAACAGTATTAAAAATTATGATGTACAATAATGAGTATAGTATAACAAATGTGCAGGGATTTTCATGTGCTTAAATTACTTAAGAATATAATTGTATGTCAGTATAAGCAAACACTTTTATACTTCAAAAATCAGCCCTCTGCTTTCAGTAATATTCTGAAGTGAGTATATCTGAGGAGAAGGTACTGTACTTCACTGTTAGTTAGGTAGTCTCATAGTATAAACTGTCATTGGTATATGAAATGCTAGGTCTTGGCATATTTTAGGTCATGGTATAATAAGGTTTGAAGACCACATCCATTCCTTTTAACTTGTCATTCCCAGAAAATTCTAGCAGTTGTGCAGTACCCATTCTATGAGGTTGTGTCCATCCCAGATCTATACTGGTCAGGGAGCAAAAACTATACCTGCTATGTATTGAGCCATAGATCACCGAATTAGTAACTAAATGGACTACCCACTAGCCCACCATAGTAAAATGAATATAGATCCTTTTTAATACATTTTGGCCTTCAAAACAAGCCAGGCATAGTCAAATGGTATGGTTTAAATGTCATACCAGCATATTAAAGGGGAAAATACTGACTTTTGTACCATAAAATGAGGTGAATACAACCAAAATCAGTTTAGATATAGAGCCCTAGGAGCTGGGGGGGGGGGGGATTGATAGATAACCTCAAGGGCACGCTAAACAAACGTGGATAGGACACAACTGCAGAAACATATCTGGCATTGGAACACCAGCTTAGGCTCCTCCACACTTACATTTAATGGCAAGTATGGACTAGGAGAGGGGACATAATCCACCTAGGGCTAGATAATAGACAAAATTAGTTCAAATAAACATCTGTCTGCTCAGCAGCAGATGACCTAAGATCCTCAGCCATTTTAAAGACCTCCCGATATGGCACAAATTCCACAGTCCTAGTTTATTAATAATATAACATGTGTGAACTTTCCATGTGTTGAAATGCATCCAGCGTGTTCCTTCTTCCTAGTAACACATTTCTTACTCAGACTATGCACTAGTCAATAACTTCTGTGATTTATTTAGTACTCATATCTATTCCATCTTTCTTTCTTATCTCAGTGAAGAATTTAAACTTTTCCAGGATCATACAAGATGTTAACATTCCTTTTATAACATTAATATTCCTTTTATAGTATTCATATAGTAAAAATTCCATTTACTTTATTTTAGTGTTAATCTTAGTGATATTACTTATGTATGTGCTTATTTTTAAGGCTATGAACTTACATGTATGATATTCAGATGTAGAATAATGAAGATCTGAAAAAACATGTGGTTGCTGAATTGATTATGTTTACAAAATGAATTGTTCATATAAAATCTCTGTAAAAATGTTCTTGCATGTCTGAATGTTCATGTATCTTAGTTGTATGACCTGAAATTGCACTATTCACATAACATATGTGTAGAGTTAGTCTGTAACACAATTTATGTGCTAGTGCAAACTTCTGAGATTCTAGTTTGTCTACATGAATTACTGAGAACATAAATGGCAACCAGAGCCGCTCAGATGGCTTGTTTGTAACAGCTTTGGGCAGTGTTTATAGGTACAATAAAGTCTTTCATTATTTTTTATGCCATAGATTGTTTAGATTGTAATTGTTTCATCATAGCATAACCATGTAGTGCCACGCTTTTTTGTCACTCAAAACACATTTGACATATCCATGAAAACGTTTTTACAACTATCCTTTCCATAAATTTCAACATTTCATAACGAGTTGTGTTTCACTTTATCAAAGGAATGTTATTCTAATGATAATAAAAGTTTATTTATGCAGTTATTTTCTGTCAATTTACTTCAATAAGAGCAGTTTGTTTATGTAAATAATTACTTTTATTGCATTAGTTAGTTAGTTAGTTGCATCTCCTTTACAGGACGTTGCAGATAACTCCATAATTGTTTGGTTGTTTGTGATTGCTAGGCAAGTTTATGTTCAAGAGTGTGCTATTTCTTTTCTTTTATTGCATACAAATGCCCAAAAGAGCTCCAGTTTCTCTTATAGACAACACACAGAGGGTCTCAGCTCAGTGCTCAAACTCATCAAGCATCCAAATGTGTGTTGTACAAAATCACACACGCTGTAATATTCTTTTGTGCTAGGCTTGGCCATGGGAATATTATTCCCATAAGAATCCCATGGGAAGGGTCCCTTGGGGTGGGATGGGATAGGCATAAATTACCATGGGCTGGGACAGTAAAATATGTCCCACGGACAAGCCTGTCATTTCCTGCAGCTCTCTCCGAGTCCTGTTCGTATGATTCATCTCTTTATCTAATTCTAGTCTAGTCTGTGTGTTTTATGGGCTATAAGCCGACGCTGTGGCGATGGGATTGAGAAAGCATTTCGTAATCGCGCATTCGAAACAGACCGCGATGCGTTTATTTTCATACAATGGTACGGGTGTCGGTCGCTCAGAAAGTAAGGCAAACTACTAAATGTAAACTCGCCAAGAAATCACAAACAGCCAATAATTGCTGGGGTGGGCTGCGAAGTATTGTAGCGAAAGAAAGTGTGTTTACAGGTGTCCGTTTCATTTGCCCCGGGGGTTATCCAGAGAAAAGACATTCTAACTACACCGTTACACATGTTCTCGATGTGTGTTCTATCTAGCGCCTTTTCACCACCTCTTGATTCCTTGGAATGTCTTTAGTTCTCTCCATAACTTCACATCAGTGATTCAATCATACGATTTCAGTCCTATTCTGCGCAGGAAACCAGTTAACTGATTCAGTGCCAAACAAAACGCAGATTTGGGTCACACTTTGTACACGATCAGATGAACAAGTATTATAATGTACATTTCCGCTCACTGAGCATTGAAATTGCGGAAAATACAGCGAAACAAAACAAATAACACGATGACCCTAGTATGGTGATATATCATCCTTCTGTCCAAATGGGAGGTCACATGTGGTGATATATTATCCCTCGGCACTGAATCAGTTAATGAACTTTTGAAGTTTATTAGTAATTGTTGTAGTCGATCTCCATGTTTGCCATCCACAATGCTGACTGCCCTTGCAACTGGTATAAACGTTCATTTCTATCCATAGATCTCGGTCCTTGGTGGTCTGGATTAACTCTGCTGCTGGTATTCCGCCATCTCCATCTTAGACACTCATTTTAGTATTGCCATCAGTAGATTGCTTGCGTCACCTGTAGCTCGTGACAGTCCCTAATGTGTGTACCTGTTCTGAGATAACTATTAACGCTGTTTTCTGACTGATTTGTGCAAATGTTGAAATTAACGAGAAGATGTGGTGATTTCCCATTGACTTCCACACCCTTGAGGTGTATTTCCGACTGTCAGAATGCCCAGCTGCAAAGTTGTCCACTTATTCCGGTGGGCCTATATACTCGGTGTCAAGGGCTGCGTTTGCCCTATCTTCATGAGTTTCACCATCTTCTAGCGCAGTGGTTCTCACCCTTTTTTTTTGGGGGGGGGGGGGCATGCACCCCTTCACCAGATGTTCAGAATGCCATCTTCTCTAAACCCCCTTCTTCACAGTATATGTAAAAATGGAAGCTACATTTAATACCACATAATAGAACAAGTCTAGACGTCTACATGCGTTATAAAACGAATTTCAGGAGAGTGAGAAGTAAAGAACCGTGAAATATGGAGGGAAAAATATCAAACAATCAGTTCTTGTATAAACGCGATCTTGAAATAATCTTAATCTCTCCTCCTCCTCCCCCCCCCCCCCCCTCCTGAAACTCTAAAATTCCCCACCGGTTGAGAACCACTGTTCTAGCACTTGGACGTAGAGCTGGGATTTTTCTGTCCTAGAGCTTTCATCGACCATGTTATGAGAAGAGGGACATTGGAGCACATTGTGACAACTAGACAGGTCAATGGGGAAAAGAGACAGAGACAAAGAGAAATTTTGCTGGATGGATTGTGAGGGTGGCATGGAAGGATATCATCAAAAGAATTGACCCAGAAAATCAAAGACCGAGATCTGCTGAGAGATATGAACGCCTACGCCACCTGGAAAGGCACGTGATCATGATGATAGTTGGGGGGGGGGGGCACATGATGTCATTTCTGAAAATCCTCCAGTACTTTTAGAGGACGATTTGACGTCAGGCTTAACCCGGAATCTGGTCAGCTTTGCCAGTAGTGGTGCTAAGTCTTCAAACCTCAAATCCCGAAACAACCAAATAAATCAATGAAAAGAGGGCTGATGAAAGAAATTTAAAAAATTGGCATGTAAAATATTTCGGCCACGTTAAAAGACATAATACTCTCACAAAAACCACACTGGAGGGTAAGGTTGGAGGCACGCAAGCTACATGCCATCGTCAAGTAGCAAGTCCTCCGCAGAACGTTGTTCTTATCATCTAGATCTCTGTAGTTCTGCTACACGCATTTTCATACCTAAGGTGTCTTCAATGCCCTGTGTTCTTCATCTGCTGCTGCTTCTTCTTCCAGGAACCACGCCTGCCAACTCTTCCTTTCTAACCACTATCGTGCTTCAATCAATTAGGTGCCGTCTCCACACTGAGGGTTGGTTGCAATGGATCTCCAACACTATCTGCCTTATAATTGTACATTCTGTCAGATCGCTGGTCCTCCATCTCTTGATAGTGTCTTCCCACTTGTATCGTTGTCTACCACTTGCCTTCAACCTTACTCTCTAGTATTGTTTTTAGTAAGGGTGTTGTAACACGTCTTTCAACATGGCCGAAATATCGTTCTCTTTTAATTCCCAGTTTTTCTAGAACCTGTGTACAGTATTTGATTGTTTTTGTTTCCATGAAACACGACATGTGCTTCTGTATAGCCACATCTCCGGGGTCTCTATTCGACTTTCTAATTGTGTGTTCGCTGTCCAGACTTTTGCGCCATATATCGGTGTTGAATGTACATGATACTTCACATTTTTATGCGTTTTTAATCTCTCTACATGCTCTGCGGCGAAGGGTTACGAACACAATGCATAATTCTGCATAACGCATTCGAACCACACTGGCGATTTGGAAGCAGGCAGCCTTGCGTTGGTTCCCATATGAAAGTATGAATGCCGATCGTTCAGAAATCAATGACAAACTACTGAAGGTAAACTTGCCAAGAAATAACAAACAGCCACACAAAACGCTGTGGTTGACTGCCATGTACTGTAAAGGATATGTAACTAACTTTTACAAAATATCACTAGATGTTAATACTGGTTTCAGGATGTTGAAAGCATTCTTGGTCATTCCTATTCTACGAGAATAAGTTAATAAGTAAGTCACAAATGGCTGCAGAAAAAATAACGATCCATGATAACTTGAAACCAGTTTATTTTTATACATACATTGTCCCTTTATTTCTCAACATAATTTCCACCAACATTGATGCACTTATCCCATCGTTTTATCGGTCCTCCAAAACCGGCTTCATTGACCTGTCATCCCACAGAACTGTGACTTACTTATTGACTCGCCCTCGTAAATTTGTTTCCCTACCCAGCTATGCATCGCTTTACGGGAAATCGCTAGGGGCTTAGTCCACTGAAAACCCACCTTGGCAGAAGACATTTCGCGAGTGGCGCCGAAGTTGAATGTGAAGTGGAAACGTGGTTTAGAAAACAGAGCACGCAGTTCTATGCAGCCGGTTTGGGAAGACTGATAAAACGATGGGAAAAGTGCACCATGTCGGTGGAAATTATGTTGAGAAATAAAGGGACAATGTATGTATAAAAATAAACTGGTTTCAAGTTATATTTAGTTATTTTTCTAAAGCCATTTGTGACTTACTTATTAACTTACCCTCGTAGTTTTGGTTTCTCTTTCACATTTGCCATCATCTATTATTACATTTCCAAGATAGGAGAAACTTGTTACTAAGGCGTTTAAAATGACTGAAGTATTTCAATGTCTAACATATGATGTTAATCAACCGGTTTTAGTCTTTTGTAGAATGTTAGTATTTTTCTTCGTCACACGTCTCCGTGCTCTGACGGTTGTGGGTTCGATTCCGTGCCACGACATACGATTCACGAGTGCAATTTTTCTGAGACTCGGGAGGGGGTTGCCAACACTAGAGCTATGAGTTCATGCTCCATGAGACGCTCTCGGCAAGTCGCTGTGCGGAAAGAGATCGAACCATGTGGGATAAAAACCTGTGTAAGTATGTCGACCTTCTTGCATTTTAAACTCTTCGCTACACGTTTCAGTCCCCAGCATGGGGATAGGCATTTGAACGGTTAAGGCCTCTGGAATGTGTATGTTTGTGGCTACTGTTTGCATTCCAATTTTCTCATATTCGATTGGAAGTGCATTGGTCCATCGCCCAGCTATTGAGCGAGTGCGTGGCGCGACATTGTGAGCTGTGAATTTCGTGTGAAATGCTTTTACATCTGTCCGCGGTTGTTTGTAGCGTGGACTGCATGTTCAGAATAATGGCGGCCGGGTTGTCGCAGAACTGACTGGATTGCCTTATGCAATAATGTGTGGCTGCCGCTTCCATCAACGATGAACTATTTTTCGTGGAGGACTTTTGTGTTGGCATTCTGCACAGTGTACCTGTGCGGACTGTTGGTTTGTCGAGACTCCTGTCTGTTCCACTTTTCACATTGGGCAGTGAGGAGCATGTTGTGTGATATTCACTGGTACAAGAACGGGGCATAATAGGGATGACTCGTTGCCGAGAAGTTGGAACCGGGACTAATGAACCTTTCGCTACGCACATCGTGGAACGATAGGTACAGCAGAAAGATCATAGCGAGATCAATGTCAAGGGGGAACAATCTGTATTATTTTCTCAATAGATGTAAACTATGAGTTACTGACCTCTCTAATAAACATGTTAGACAATGGTGGTTCCAACGTTGGCACAGAAGTAATAAGATTAGCGACTAGACGTCTGCCCGCTGGTTTTTGGGTTCGAATTCGCACCGAAGCTGATTTCGAAAATTGACCTGGGTTCCCAGATCGACACAGCCTAAATTGGGTACCAGGGAAATATTGATAAGTAAAGATGGACTATCACCTTACTGAGGAAGGTTCGACCCTGGGTCTCCCGAATGATGGAGGAACGGCCTTCTAGCCACTCGACCAGCCGCTCGCAAAGTTTTATTAGCAGTAATGAACTTTTGCGATTGCAAGAAACGATGGCACTACACCATGGACAGCTCTATAAGAGCCCTGTCACTCCCAGCTGAGGATGTCCACGTAGATGTAATTATGATTATGTTAAATAATCAATGTCACTGCACCTGAAGCTCAAAGGTTGAGAGGGAAGACCAGGAGAACTTTCAATCAGACAGCGGTGGGAACGATTAGCAGTGTGACTCTTCGCTTGCTGTTGAAGAAGGAAACGGAGCGCGAATGGGAATGTCCTGAGTGCGGTGATGTCAGTTCTTAACTCAAGCAGAAGTCACTGGAGCTTTCTGGACCGGTCTCGAGTTGGAACAAAACACCGTGACCATCTTTTCCTGCGTTCACTGCGACCAGTTTCATAACCGATTCACGCCTTCAACAAACGCAAACAAATCCAAGGAAACGGAGAAGAAGACATAGCTCAGATGGATTGTGATATAGATGATTCACACATGGACAGCGTCAGAGGCAGACCCTGGTTTATGATAGAGATAGATCTCGACATGGGGGATATATGCACAGGACAAACCACTAAATGACCAGCCGAAAGTATTGTTCTAGACTTTCCATTGTAGGCGAGAGGCAACGTGTCCAGTGTTATGCAGCTTCTCAAGAGAACTTTGAAGGGGATACTGTTCTTTTGTGATCCAGGTAATAATGAAAGTGTATAGCCCCCTTTTCACTACTGCTTACACACCTTGTATGGTACCACGTGAACACAAACATATAGAAGGAAAACAACACACAAAGCAGAGACATTTTTATCACCGACTAATATTCCACCATCTCTATAAATATAAAACAACACCTGTTTGCTGTAGAGTGGCAATGAGGTGAGCTGTAGAAGTGCTGTCCACTGAAGGTTATCACACAATCTCTTGATATAAAATACTTGCTTGCTATATACAGGCAATCAATCAGATCCCAGTTATTTCACCACATCTCTTTATGTAAAATGTGTGTTGTGGAGAGGCAATCAAACAGGCCCGCTTGTTGAAAGTGAGTTATTTCCATATCTTTTTATATAAATGTTTCCTGTAGACATGCAATCACTCAGACGAACCATATGTTGAAAGACAGTAACTTCACGATTTCTTTATAAAAAACACTTGTTTGCTGTAGGGAGACAATCAAGTCGACAAACCATTTGTTGAAAGACAGTTATTTCCCCATCTCCTTATATCAATCCAACTGTCTGTTGAAAGACTTGAGACAAGGATTCACAGTTCAATGTGAAGCAAGCACAGCATAAATGGGACAATACTCAAGATCACTGTAAATGTGTTCCTTTCTAATGAATGTTCAGAGGTTATCACAGATGAATTCATAATTTCAGTATATGAATGTCTTGTTTCAGATCCAATTCTCTACATTTTGAATTGTGCTTGTTATTTATCATACACAGTACATGAGTCATACAGAGAACTAGTGTTCTATTATTGTCTCGGTGATCAATGCACTTTACTGTGATTTTAAAAAAAAAAACTGTTACCTGGACCATTCTCCTCAGATCTTGAGATATTTACTATCCAAACAAACACGGATGAATATTTTGACATGAAGATAATATGTATAGTCATGATTTATGTGCCCATTCTCTACAAACTGACTACTGAAAGGCAGTTATTTCACCATCTTTTTATATAACATCCTTGCTTGGTGTATAGAGACAATCAGTCAGAAAACTCACTACTGAAAGGCAGTTATTTCACCATCTTTTTTATATAACATCCTTGCTTGGTGTATAGAGACAATCAGTCAGAAAACTCACTACTGAAAGGCAGTTATTTAACCATCTTTTTATATAACATCCTTGCTTGCTGTATAGAGGCAATCAATTAGACAAGCTGTCTATTGAAATATTGTAAATTCACCATCTCTTTACATAAAATGTTTGCTGTAGAGAGGCAATCAATCAGACATTGTCCATTGAAAGGCAGTTATTTCATCATCCCATTGCACACTAGAATTCTTAGGTCTAATTACAGAATTGATTCCAGGAGCAGTCCATTTCAATGAACATGATTTCAGTATCCATTGGTAGTACTGTTTGTGGCACCACTATATTTCCTCGACTCTGAATATTACCCTTTCTGGGCATCAACACATAATTACTCATAACAACGCTGCACAATACTGCAGGACTTTTATCTCGCAAGTTGGTATCGTCAATATTCAATTTAATAATATCAGATCACATCAATTGAGATCTTCACAATTTCATGTGATAAAACATTGCACATTACATGTCTTGTGTCAGAATTCTCTCATTTACCCATGGCTTCAGCGGGACCACTCAGTATTATCCAGGTACCAATGATCATGTATAATTTTATTTTCACATTATAATTCAAGAGTCCCCGCATATTTTGAATTCTGGTATCCCTTCATATTATTTCAGTTTATAGTTCATTCACATTTCAAGTCCAATCACAATAGTTTTACAGATATCGATAAACATAATTTTGCTTTCACTTGATATCAGGCATCACTGTATTTAACTTGCAAGCTAGCACCATTACATCTTATTTCAGGAGTCTTTTCAAAGTATTTTCCTTGAACTTACAATGTCATTTTTACATTACGATTTCAAGACCTCCTGCAAAAATTAGTATGAATTCTGGACCATTGCACATTTTGTTCTAGGTCATTCACATTTCAAAGTCCAAAAACAGTATTTTTCAGACATCTATACATACTTTTGCTCTCACGTTATATCATTCACCAATGCATATTATGACTTCCAGCACTACTGCATGCCATTTCAGGGTCCATCCACTGTATATGTCCTCGAGAACTCACAATATTCTTTTCACATTATGATTTGAGGCAGCACTGCATATAAACTTCTGGAACCACAGCATATATTTAAGTCTAGTGTCATAGTACTCTTCTTGAAGAACCGACAATGTTCTTTTCACATTATGATTCCAAATATGACTGCGGTTGACTTCTGGCACAACCACACAATCCACTGGCTGTATTCTTCTTGAAGAAATGACAATGTTATATACAGATATTACTGACTTCTGGGATACATTCCACATTACTTCAGCTTCAATTCACTGTATCTTTCTGGAACTTACATACTTCACATTAAAATTTCAAGCAGAGCGTTGATATCTTGGACAGCTGCCCATTATTTCAGGGACCATCAAATATTTTTCTTGAAGAAATTACGATATTATTTTCATTTTCACTTTCATGATCACTGCAAATTATTCCAGGGTTCATCTACTGTATTTTTCTGGAACTTACACCATTTTCACATTACAACTTCAGACAGCACACCGTACTGACACCTGGGACCACTGCACAATATTTCAAGGTCCATCCAATACTTTTCTTGAAGAATTACAATACTCTCACATATTCACTTTTAAGATCACAACAATTATTTCAGGGCCCATCCAAAATTTTTTGTGAAGAAATGATATTTCCACATTTGGGACCACTTCTCATTATTTCAAGGTCCATCCAATATCTCTCCTGAAGAAATTACCAGGTTATTTTCACATATTCACTTTAAGGACAAGTGCACATTATTTCAGGGTCCTTCCAGTGTATTTTTCTTGAAGAAATGATATTGTCCCATTTGGAACCTCTGCTAATTATTTCAGGGTCCATTGACTGTATCTTTCTTTCAGGAAATTATACTATGTTCACCTTTGAGACCACTGCGTATTATTTCAGGGTCCATTCAAAATTGTTCTTGAAGAAATTATATTTTCACATGTTCACTTTCAGGACCACTGCACATTATTTCAAGGTCCATGCAATATTTTTCTTGAAGAAATTACTTTATTTCCCCATTTTCACGTTGGGATTACCGTACATTATTTTAGGGTCCATCCAAAATTGTCTTGAAGAAATTACGATATGTAAACTTTTGAGACAACTTTATTTCAGGTTACATCCAATATTTTTCTTAAAGAAATCACAAAGTTGTTATTTTCACATTTAGGACCATTGCAGATTATTTCACAATACATCCAATATTTTTCTTGAAAAAAAAAACAACATGATACTTTCACTTTTAGGATCACTGCACATTATGTCAGGGTCCATCTACTGTACTTTTTTTTTTTAACTTACACCATTTTCAGGCAGCACCACATATTGATATCTGAGAACACTGCACAATATTCCAAGGTCCATCCAATATTTTTCTTGAAGAAATTATGATACTTTCATAATTTCATATTTAGGACCACTGTACATTTTCCTGAAGAAATTACGATGCTATTGTTATTTTCACTTTTAGGACCACTGCATATTATTTCATGGTCCATCTACTGTTCTTTTCTGGAACTTACACCATTTTCATATTACAATTTCAGGCAGCACCATGTACTGACATCTGGGACCACTGCACAATATTTTAAAATCCATCCAACATTCTTCTTGAATAAATTACGATACTTTCACATTTTCACTTTTAGGACCACTGCACATTTCAGGGTCCATCCCCTGCACTTTTCTTGAAGAAATGATATTTTCACATTTGGGACCACTGCTCATTATTTGAGGGTCCATCCAAAATTGTTCTTGAAGAAATTATATTTTCAAATGTTCACTTTCAAGATCACTGCACATTATTTCAAGGTCCATGCAATATTTGTCTTGAAGACATTACTGTTATTTCTACATTTTCAGTTTGGGAATACTGCACATTATTTCAGAGTCCATTTACTGTATTGTAAAAAAAAAAGGAATTATGAGGTCACATGTTCACTGTTAGGATCACAGCACATAATTCCGGGGTTTATCCACAAATGTTCTTAAAGAAATTATATTTTCACATGTTGACTTTTAGCACCACTGCACATTATTTCAAAGTCCATGCAATATTTTTCTTGAAGAAATTACTGTTATTTCCACCTATTCACTGTGGGATTACTGCACAATATTTCAGGGTCCATCCACTTATTTTTTTGGAAGGAATTACAAGGTTATTTTCACATGTTCACTTTTAAGATCACTGCACATTATTTCAGTGACCACCCAAAATGTTTCTTGAAGAAATTACGATATTTTAACTTTTGAGACCACTGCTCATTATTCAAGGTCAATCCACTGTTTTTTTTTTTTTTTCCTTGAAGAAATTGGGATATTTTCACATCTGAGACCACTGCACATTATTCAGGGTTCAGCCACTGTATGTTTCTTGAAGAAATTATGATAATTTCAGACTTTAATTGTTCAGATGATGGTAGCACATTATTTCAATGTGCATTTTTTCTTGAAGAAATCACAATATTTTCTCATGTTCACTTCTGAGACCACTGCACGTTATGGGTAGTTACATTATATACAGTGCATTAACATTTTTCAGGCTCCACTGAATATTACAATGTGATTTTCACACAAGACTCCAAGAACCGGTAAATTTCATAAATTCTGATACTGTGGCACACTATTCGACTAGACAGTCCATTCAATGATTTTAGTATATAAAATTATATTTTTACATTATAATTTCAGATACCACTTCGCAATGAATTCTGATCCTACTGCACATTATTTTAGGGAGTAATCACAGTATTTTCCAAGCACCACAGAACACTACAACGTTATGTTCACATTATGATTTCAAATATCACGGCATATTGACTTCTGGCTCTATTGCACATTTGTAAGGGGCTATTCAATGTATTTTTCAAGCACCATTGAACAATATAACGTTATGTTCACATTATGAATTCATGAAACATTGTGAATTAAAATTTTTCTTTCACATTATAATTTCGGACACGCCTTTACATATTACTATCTTAATCGCCACTCTATGTACATTATGTCATACCCCACTTCACACTACTCAAAATTATTTCACGTAGATTTACTATTATAAAATAGATTTAATATTATATAGTATGATTTAATATTATATAATATTATTTGGAAATAAGAAGCTACCCGATACTTGAATAGTCAATGAAATCGGGAATATAAACCCTCCATGTTAACAATCTTCAACGCATCCTATAGTGCACAAAATTTCCAAGTGCTAGTGTAACGGTTTCAACAAAACTATCCACATTTTGAAAAGCACTAGTAACAAATATCACTGTTCATGTTTTGAAAAGGGTAACTGAATAAACACACTTGACTAACCACAATTTGGTATGTACACTATTACAAATCTTACAATTACTAACAAGCACTTTCACTACTAGAAACACTAGAAGTACTTCCGGCGCACCGACATTTGTGAAGAAACTATTTATATATAAACACAGCACTCTGCAACACCAACATTTTCAGAGAAACTATAATATGCAACACACAATTAAATACATTTTAAATATTTAATTTTTAAAAATTATTATTCACAGTATCAGCTAACTTTGAATGTATTAAATTACGCTTTAAATATTTGGAAAGAATGATAAATCCAATATTTCACTTTTACTTGGCATATGATTTGTAAAATTAACGGCACAAATCTACATTTGAATTGAAAACTGAACCTTTGTACTATTTGAGCAGTGCTGCTATTAACTTTTTGAAAAAGTGTAACTGTATTAATAAATCTCACCATTCACATCTCGAGAAAGGCCACTGTATCAACAAATTTTACTATTCACTTGATAATAGTGAGTCCAACAGCATTAAAAAAAATCTCAATGTTCACTTTCTGAAAATTATAACAGTATTAATAAATTTAACTTTTCTCAACTCAAACTATAACTATTAACAAAACTCACTATTCACATATTGAAAGTATAACTATTAACAAAACTCACTATTCACATCTTGAAAAGGGTAACCATTAACACATATCATTTACTTAAAAAAAAAAAAAAAAGATTAACGGTATTAACGAATCCCACTACACACTTATTGGAAAGTAGATGTATTAATACATTTCACTATTCACATATTGAAAAGTTAAACTATTAACACATCTGACTATTCATTTCTTTAAAGGTGTAACTATTAACACATTTCACATATTGAAAAGTGTAACTATAAATGCATCTCATTAATTGTATCCTTAAAGATGTAACTATTAACAAATCTCACTATTCACATCTTTAAAGGTGTAACTATTAACACATCTCACTATTCACATATTGAAAAGTGTAACTATTAACACATCTCACTATTTACATACTGAAAAGTGTAACTATAAATGCATCTCATTAATTGTATGTTTAAAGATGTAACTATTAACAGATTTTCCTATTAATTTTTTGAAAAGTATAACAGTATTAACAAATCTCACTATTCACATCTTGAAAAGGGCAACTATTAACATATCTCATTCACTTTTTTTAAATGAAAGGTTAACGGTATTAACGAATTCCCACAATTCACTTATTGGAAAGTAGCTGTATTAACATATTTCATTATTCACATATTGAAAAGTGTAACCATAAATGCATCTCACTAGTTGTATCTTTAAAGATGTAACTATTAACAAATCTCCCTATTAATTTTTTTGAAAAGTATAACAGTATTAACAAATCTCACTATTCACATCTTGAAAAGGGTAACTATTAACATATCTCATTCACTTTTTTAAAATGAAAGATTAACGGTATTAACGAATTCCCACAATTCACTTATTGGAAAGTAGCTGTATTAACATATTTCATTATTCACATATTGAAAAGTGTAACCATAAATGCATCTCACTAGTTGTATCTTTAAAGATATAACTATTAACAAATATCCCTATTAATTTTTTTGAAAAGTATAACAGTATTAACAAATATCACTATTCACATCTTTAACAGTTTAACTATTAACACATCTCACTATTCACATCTTGAAATATGTCCTTATATTAACTCTTAAAGTGTGCAGAATTTTTCTTTTGAAGTGTTTGCAAAACGCATATTGGTGTAATATTGTTCGGACAGAAACATTTCAAAAGTATAACGATGTAAAATATGAAACAATTAATTTATGATAAAAGTTACTGGTTTCGTACTACTGGCTTGAAACAACGGCTGTCCAATCTTTAAGGGTTTACAACTCTCATTATTTATATCTTGAAGAGTTAACTGAATAAGACATCTGACTAATTGCAATTTGACATGTGTGCATATATTTCATAATTTACAATTTGAAAGTGCTACTGTATCAATGCCGGTCTCCATGACGAAGGAGTTATGGACGCGGGTTGTTATTCCCGTATACCCTCGTTCGAAACACAGCTGCACATGATTTGGCAGCATATTGCATTTCGCTGGTTTTTTACGAAAAGGTATGGGTGCTGGTCGTTCAGAAAGCAATGGCAAACTACTGAACGTAAAACTTTTCAAGACATCAAAAACAGCTAAAAATGCTGGTGTTGACTGCAAATGACCTGTAACAGGAATATGCAACAAATTTTAACTGCATGAATAAATCTCACTATTCACTTTTAAAAAATCAACACTCCTTTAATAGATCTCACTTTTCATATCCTGAAATGGGTAATTGAATTAAGACACCTCATGGTTCACTTTTTGAAAAGTACACTATTAACACTTATTAAAATTTACAAATTGAATAAAGGTGCTACTGAATTTATAATAAATCTCACCATTCAGTGTTTGACTTTTAAAAATAAATCTCACTTTTCATATCCTGAAATGGGTAGCTTAATTAAGACTCCTAACAACTCACATTTTAAAAAAGTACACTGTTATAGTATCTTATTTCTCCTGTTTTGAAAAATAAAACTTCCTACAAATCTCACATTTTGAAAAGTGTTACTGCATAAATAACTAACTAAAAAATCTCACTATGGATGTTTTGGAAAATATTAAGTTTCAGCAAATAATATTAAATTTAGCAAATCTGACTATTCAAATGTTGACACTTTGAACTATTAACAAATTGACTATTCAAAGTTTTGAAAAGTACAACCACTAACAAAGCTGACTGCCTAATTACTGTATATATATATATATTTAAAAAATAGTTAGTTGCATATCCTTTAGAGGACGGTGCAGACAACCCCAGCATTTTTTTTTTTACTGTTTGTGATTTCTTGGCAAGTTTATGTTTAGCAGTTTGCCATTGCTTTCTGAACAACCGACACTCATATTATTGTATGAAAACCTGTGTAAGGCTGTCGGTTTCCAAATCACCCACAGGTGTGTTTCGAATGCAGTATGTGAGATTGAAATTGTGCTCATAACCCCTATGCTACAGCACTGGCTCTAATCACCATATACTTGTCTTAATCCATCAAATAACAAATCAATTTGGTTTAGGTATTATCAGTAATAGACCAGGGTAGCGGGGTAGGGGTATCCCCTATCAAAGGAGAAGTAAGGCGCCTCCTTCCCTCCGCTAGCCTACGGGACACCCTTGGGCAAGGTGGAGTACCCGTTTAGCCCCCCGATCAGGGTTACGTGAAGCCATGGGTGCAGGTGGTGGATGAAGATGAAGAGCAGCCGACAGATAGTTGTAGGTTATGGTCTACACCTTCACGACGGTAGGCAGAGGATCTCCTTTTTTGAGGAGACAATGGCTACGGTCACTGACCAGTATGGTCACTGCTGGGAAGGAAAGCAATGGCAAACTACCTTCTTTACACATGCCAAGAAAATCATGTTGTGTTCACTTATCGATAATCAGAGAAACGGCGTAAATGGGTGCTCCATAGGAGCAGCCTCGCCCGGTAGGGATAGTCATGCGCACCAGGTGACTCCAGACCGTCAACAGGCTACTAGGTGCAAAAGATTAATATCATTGAAAGTAGGAACTTGGAATGTTAGAACAATGAATGCAGATGGAAAGTTGGAGGACATCAAAAAAGAAATGGAGAGAGAGAAGATTAACATATTAGGAATATCGGAAACGAGATGGAGAGGAGCAGGGATAAGGACAGGAGAGGATTGTAAGATTATTTACTCGGGGGGAGAAGAACAGCAAAGAGGTGTAGCCATTATATTAGATAAACAAACATCAAATTCTGTCAAAGGATATTGGGCTGTGTCAGACAGAGTTCTATTAGTAAAATTAAACGGAAGACCTTTTAAAATAAATGTAATTCAAGTATATGCCCCAACAAGTGAAAGCAGTGAAGAAAGTATAGAGGAATTTTATAATGACATGGAGTCTGCTTTGAAGAACTGTCAAAAATCAGAAATAAATATCATAATGGGTGATTTCAACGCAAAAATAGGAAAGCAAAGCGATGGATACAGTGTAGGCAACCATGGTTTGGGAGAGAGAAATGAAAGAGGTTACAGACTTGTAGAATGGGCAAAAGAACATGAATTGGTTGTAGGAAACACCTGGTTTAAACAACATCCTAGAAGATTATGGACATGGAGGAGTCCAGACAGCAGGATTAAAAACCAGATAGATTACATCCTGATAAGCAAAAGGTTTCGAAATGCATTAACAGTTGTAAAAACAGTTCCAAATGCAGACTGTTACAGTGATCACAGATTAATTACTGGCACATTGAGGGTAAAGTTAAAGAAAGTCAAGTATACAGCAGGAAACCCTAAATATGACTTGTGCAAATTGAAAACTGACAAAGAAATACAAGATAATTTTAACATAGAAGTAAAGAACAAATTTGATTTAGTGTCTGATCTAGAGATCCTATTTCAAGATGTAGATGATCAATGGGAAATGCTGAAGAATTCAATCAGTTGTGCAGCAGAAAAAACTATTCCAAAAGTAAAGAAAGTTGGACGTAAGACATGGATGACTGAAGAAATTTTACAACTAATGGAAACAAGAAGACAGAACAAAAATAATCCTGCCAAATATGAAGAAATTCACAGAAAAGTCAGAACCTTATGTAAGGAGGCTAAAGAAACATGGCTTGAGAAAAATTGCAGAGAAATTGAAAAACAACACAACAGTAAAAATGCGAAACTAATGCACAAAAGAATTCAGGAGATTACTAATCAAAGAACACGTACATCAGCAGGCTGCCTAAAGACAAAAGATGGAAGAGTCATAATAGAAAAAGATCAGATTTTACATGTATGGTCAGATTACGTGAAAAACCTTTATGACGATAGCAGAGACGAACAATATATTGTTCAAAATAACAATGAAGGGCCAGCAATTTTGAAGATGGAGGTTCAGAATGCTCTTAATCATATGAAATCTGGCAAAACCCCCGGTCCAGACAGCGTCACAACAGAAATGATTAATGCTTTAGAAGAATATGGAATAGATAAAGTTACCAGTCTGCTTAATACAATATATGATACTGGAAACATACCTCATGAGTTATGTAATTCTGTATTTATTGCAATCCCAAAGAAATCAGGAGCCTTGGAATGTGATCAACATCGAACAATTAGTATAATGAGTCACATCACGAAGATTTTGCTAAGAATTATCATGCAAAGAGTTAGGAGGAAAATACAACCTGAAATAGGAGAAGAACAATGTGGGTTTGTAGTAGGCAAGGGTACAGTAAATGCTGTGTATATACTGAGAACCGTAATTGAACGTTCTATAGAAGTAAACAAAGATCTACACCTTTGCTTCATTGACTACACAAAGGCTTTTGATAAAGTGAGACATGTCAACATGATAAGGATGCTTGAAGATCTACAAATTGATGGGAAAGACCTTAGACTTGTAAAAAACATATATTGGAAACAACAAGCTGCCATAAGAGTTGATAATGAAGTAAGCCAATATCAGCCTATTAAGAGAGGTGTGAGACAGGGATGTGTAATGTCTCCAGATCTGTTTTCCCTGTACAGTGAAAATATTTTCAGAAATATTGAAAATATGGAAGGAATCAACATTGGGGGACGATGCATCAATAACATTAGATATGCAGATGATACAGTCTTGATTGCAGATAATGAACAGGACCTGCAAAATTTAGTAGATGCGGTTGTTACACACAGTGAACAACAAGGGTTAGAATTAAATTGTAAAAAGACACAGATTATGGTCGTCACTAGGAAGGACGAAATACCACAATGTAATATACAAGTAAATGGGAATATTCTTCAACAAGTGAATAGGTACAATTACCTCGGAACAGTAATAACATCTGATGGGAGATGCCTTGAAGAGATTAGAACAAGAATCGCCATGGCAAAAGTAGCCTTTAGCAAGATGAAAAACATACTGACCAATAAAAAGATGTCAATTGAAACGAGAAAAAGAGTGTTGAGATGCTACATAGAACCTGTACTTTTATATGGATGTGAAGCTTGGACAATGAGCAGCCAGGCTGAGAAACATCTGATGGCTGTAGAAATGTGGTTTCTGAGGAAAATGCAAAGAATACCATGGACAGCCAGAAAGACCAATGAACAAGTCCTTCAAGAAACAAATGAAGATCGTAAACTGATCAGAGACATTAGACGTAGACAGTCACAATTTTTTGGGCATGTTATGAGAAGAAATGATTTGGAGAACTTGGTGACAACTGGTAAGATCGAGGGGAACAGACCAAGGGGAAGACCTAGAAACAAGTATCTGGATGGCTTGGCCTTGTGGCATGGTCGAGACAAAAACACGGAACTGATCCACGACTCTGTTGATCGAGTGAGATGGCAGAACATGACCGCCCACGCTTACCGGCATGGCACATGATGGATGGATGGAGTAATAGACCTAAAAATGTCAACCTGTTTTACTTTAATTAGCTTTATTTCATTAAACTGATATTTGAATAGCTACTTTACAAATGAAAAGAAAGTCTTTTATGAACATTTTTGTTTACAAAAGTACATACAAATATCTAAACTATAACTGTCTTCTATATTAACAATTTGTCCATACAGATTACTAAGAAATCTAATGTCTATTGTTAAGCCATTATGAGCAATAATCACTAATTTAGTATTAGAGATTTAACTGCACCAAATATATCAACCTACTGTTAAAAATATAATATCACACACGTCTCTTCACTCTATAATATGACCGAGTTCTATACAGCCCTGCAAAAACTGATACGTCAGTTCATTGTTCCATTCAAACCATATTTTGTTAAAATGTATTCACATCCACTATGCTGTTCACTCACAGGAATTTGTGTAGTTCAGTCATGTTATGTTAAAACAGCAGCTCTGACTTAACAAAATTTTATAAGATGTCACACACCACAAACAATACTTTGATTGTGGTAGTTGGTCTGCATAAACATCACTACACTATGATTGTGAAGCTAAATGTACACACAATATTTTGATCGTAGTAGTTGGTCCACATAAACATCACTGCACTATGATTATGAAGCTACAGTATACACAATATTTTGATTGTGGCAGCTGGTCTCTTGACACCATTATACTATGATTATGAAGCTAATTTGCATACACCAATAATTTTTTTTTAAATTGTGGTATTTTGTCTATATATATACACCAATATATTTTGATTCCATGATTGCAGAATCAGCCTATATGCACACACCACATCCACATTTTTAAAAAATATACCACCATTTGTATGAATATTCTTTGAACACTGTGAAAACGCACATTTCTGAAAACAATAAAAGCTTCACACTCGTGTTCCTGTGCACTTCCCACACAAAAGATGGCCAGGAAATCAATTTTGTAATAATAGAAAGTTTATTGATCTACAAGGCTAGAGAAACACGATAACCACCACAATGCTAATTATAAGCTTACAAGAAATGAAATGCTGAACAACAAACGTATAATTTACAACACAAAGTTTTTCAATAATAGAAAGTCCAATAATCCACATCTTGTCAGAGTGAAGCTGATCAAGCCTGTTTTCAAACTGTAATCCTGAGTCACTTCAATACTTCTACATGATTGTTCCTGACTGCCTGTTACAGATAATCACTGCAGAAGTTCATTTGGAGCACAGGAACACCACAACAAGATCAAATATCAACACATTTATATTAATTAAAGAAACCACATGCACATTAAGCAGGCATAGTGATATATGCAATCATTCAACACAAGCTCCTGAAATATGTAGTGATAGTCATTTCCATTGGTACAGAAACATATCTATAGTAACCATTATGTGCCCGTATTAATGAATGCCATAAATCACATTAAGAAATAAGCACTGCAACAAATGCACAAAATATATTCAACGTATGAATCCAATACAAATTAGCACTGAACGCGTCAACACACTAATAAATTAAGCCAAATGCCACCGATTTAAATTTCAGTTGTTACAATATAATCAACTTATGGTCTATTGTCTTTTATGAATGCTGGCAAGGATAGTTCTCATGTGCAACTATCAGCCTGCAAGAGGGACAATCTCCATTCACACACTCTGACTTCTGCTGGAAAACACTCAGTGTTTAGAGCTTACTCCTAATGCAGTGAAGTCGACTCTTCATTATAAATCCGGAATCTTTTTAGCCATAAGGGCGAGAAAATTAATAGCCATGAAAGCTAGGACATGCAGCCAAGCTATAAACAAAGGTTTATTCTCAATGAATGACTTGATTCCAGGACTGTTTTCATGTCCCACCTATTAGAGCTCTCATATCAGCTTGGAGAATGAACCCTGTGGCAAGGGTGAGGGCCTCAGTGAGTGTGAGTACACTATAAACACAATGCCGTGGGTACATCTGTATTTTGAAACTGCACTGAGCACTGGCTATTTACAAGATGTTCTTCATGATGTCCAATTGAAGAATGGGTTTGAACACATGCACACAGGGTCTACTATTGTTCACACTTGTCACAAATTGTGAGGCATCTAATCCACCACCCAGAACTCAGAGAGGAATGTGATAACACCCTAACATTTCACCCATTTTTTTTTAAATTTCACCCACAACTGGATTCGAACTATGCACTTTTTGAGTTGGTGAAAAATGCCACACCTCTATGAGACTTGATTCTGATTATCAACAACCCACTTTAAATTACAATCCGGCACTCCAGTTGTAATGACGAACAGCACTTCTCAAGCTAATAGTGTTAAGTGAACTATTATAAATTTCTCACAGAAAACTGATTATATTTTTACAGAATAATTTACAATGGCTGGCACATATCATCACAAAGTTATAAGCCTGCATTAACCCACAATGTTTACACTACTAAATGCACTGTGTCAAAGCACAAAAGCCCAGGAACCACTGGATCAAATTTAACAACACTACCAAATAAAGCAACAAGTGCTGTCATATATAAATCCATCGACACCACACAAATTTTAACAACAAAACGACTCATTGGCCTACAACAAAATCCAATAAAAGCAACAGAAAGCTCCTTATACTTTAAGGGAACTCCCATCAATCCTCAACAATTTTCAGATATCCTCAACAGAAGGTCCACCTGTTTAAAATTCACACACCAAGCATAACACAACAGCGTATATCTCAGCACAGCACTGTCTAAACTTTCACAGGACTTCAATCCACAACAGCTTTTGCATTTATTAAATAAAATTATTTGCATGTTAGCACAGAAATCTTCATTAGCGACACAATAATCATCTATCCACACACACACAAACCATCTTTACCTGATGAAACATGAACTGTTTTAACACCCTATAAATTGAACAATTTTTCGCCATAAAGTATTTTCTAAATCTATTTGCCCACAATTTTAACTAACCTATCACATATCTTTCACTAATCTGTCACATATCTTCTTTAACTAGCCTATTACAAATCTTTAACTTTTTTTAATTACATATCTTCTTTAACTAATTACAAATCTTTTATTAACCTGTACCACACCATCATT
Source organism: Cepaea hortensis (assembly GCA_963921405.1). NCBI lineage: Eukaryota > Metazoa > Mollusca > Gastropoda > Stylommatophora > Helicidae > Cepaea > Cepaea hortensis. Next base: position 89,586,873 of record OY992887.1, read on the forward strand.
ATCTAACCTATTACATATCTTCTTTAACTAACCCATGACATATTTTTACATAACCAACCTATTACATAACTTTAACAAATCATTTACACTGTGGCCAAAAGATTGCGAACGCTTACCAGGCATTCGAAACGCAGCCGTATTTTACCAGAATATTTCTTGTGGTTATGTTCGGATATTTGTTTTTGTGTCTCCGATATGGGGACAGTAATCGTACTCATATTAAATTCCCCGATTATTTCAAGATCAAGTTAACACAGACACTGATTACTTGATATAGTTTTCCCCACCACGTTTTGCGTCCTGCATTTCTGGTGCATTGGGAATCCTTGTTGTACCGGAGAACCAGGCTACCTATTCTGAGCGGTAAGTAAACCCATATTATGATCTGTTTAAGTCCCCGCTAATCACTGGTATCATGAAGGCTAATAGACTACAATGGCTGGGGCATATAGAAAGAATGGAAGATAATAGGGAAACAAAACTCGCTTACACTCAGGAAATAAATGACCGTAGACCCCGAGGTAGACCAAGAAGGCGGTGGAGAGATAATACATGTACAGACCTACAAGCACTTGGAATCAACGACTGGCAAGAGAAGGTCCACCAGAGAGACGAATGGAGACGGATTGTATTTGCAGCAAAGAACCTCAATGGCTCGGAACGCTGAAGAAGAAGAAGAAGAAGTAAACCCATAAGTACCGTTTTATGAGATGTATTACATTGTTATACTATGCATTATTAGATTTATCATCCATTTTTATGTGTATTTTGTAATTTTCGACCATTTAAGTTGGCAATCAATGTCACACTGACGTTATGAAGATCGCAGGCTGTAATTAGGTATTTCAATGGCCGGTGATGGCAGTTTTACTCAAGTTAGGAACATTTAATATTTTGATGGAATATTAAGAGCGACTACAATGATAATGAATGCATGTTTACATTCAACACCCATTATTGTATGTATGTTTAATTTTTCATCACTCTACTTGGACCAGATCATTGTTAATTTTTCATCTTTCCAACGGAATATCTGTTGTCAAAATGCATCTATCTATGCTGGCTGACAAGACTCGCATGCAGTTCACGCGCGGTCTGATGTCACACAGATGACGTGAAGATGTATATATCTGTGTGTGTGTATATATAAACCGGCAGAGTTATTTTTCCTTGAGTTAGACAGGCCGCTGTGTTAATCTCCCTTGGCGACAGTGTAAACCGATAGTTGTGTGAGTGTGTAGGTAGGGTCACAAATAGTGAAAGGTCAAAAGCGTTTTTCTTCTATATGTCCCTTTTAAAGGATAAACTTACACACAAACATTAATATCTTGGCTTAAAATTGACCTATAGACTTGAATAAGGGACCGTTGGATTTGTTTTTTCAAGAGCTATCCAACTATGCAGGTTATATAATTAAAAAGCAATTTAGAAAAAGTTACTAAAGTGGCTAACTTGTGCAGCAGACTGTGTCGTGTTGTGTTATAACGTGTTGGTATGGGAGCTGGTCATTCAGAAAGTAATGGCAAACTACTGAACGTAAAATTTGCCTAGTACATCAACAGCAGCTGAAAAAAGCTGGTGTTGACTGTAACGTCCTGCAATGGATATGCAACACTAAAAAAAAAAAAAAAAACTGTCACATATCTTTAATTAACTAATCTTTCATATACCTAACATATATCTTTAACTAACCTAACATACATATTTAATTAATTTTTCACATATCTTACTAACCTAACACATATCTTTAATTAATTAATATTTCACTAACCTAATACATATATTTTATTAATTAATCTTTCACATATCTTTAACTAACCTAACACATATCTTTAACTAACCTAACACATATCTTTAACTAACCTAACACATATTTTTAATTAACTAACCTTTCATAGCTTTAACTAACCTAACACATATCTTTAATTAACTAATGGTTCACATATCTTTAACACATCTACCACAAATCTATTACTAACCTATCGCTAATTTTAACAAACCTATCACACATCCTCACCAGAAAGCTATTCACAGTTTGCAATACTATATTCCATAGTAGACACCACATATTCTTATAGTGCAAAATGGAATATATCCTTCCACAGAATATGACAAATCTAGAATATTAATTACTATCATCTTCACCTTAATAAATATAACCCAATCACCATTTTATATTAACTACTACATATTTTCTTACAAAAACAGACAAGGTTCTGCATTTCATTAAACTCAATACTGCACTTAAGCTATAGAACAGCCACAATTTAAATAATACAAACTTCACACCATCTATTTGTAGCAAATGTCCACTTTTGTCTCTCACTGTGTAATTATCATTTTAAAATAAAACAACTAAAGCGAAGCAATCTCTGATTGTTAATAAAATTGTCATACTACAAAAGTCTGCGGAGCTTCAAGCGATCAAATCCATCACAAAGTTATAAAGTTCCACAAATCCACAACACAATCAAATATTCTCAACAGAAAGCCAATTCTACTTTCATAGAAATCCAACACCAAACACATATAACACTTAAACAGTAAGATCTTACTTATCCTTCTGTAGAACACAACATTACTCAATAGCTATCAATTAGTTTTTCCCTACCATAAAGCAAACACCATGAAAGAAAACAATATAATTTCAACCACAGAAACACAATAGAGAAATTAATAAATTATTTATAACACCTAAATATTAAAACCAAGTGCAAATTATTAAATAAACTTATAAAAACACTTCATAGAAAATCTATCACTGCTACGCGTCATCACTTGACACAGCAATCTTGCATAATCTGAATGTAAACAGAAGAAAACAACGATACCGATTCACTTTTGCAGAAATGTCTTCAGGTACGAATGATCATACACAGAGTTTTAACGACTTTATCAATTATTTAGCATAAGCACAGTTGCAGGAATCCTAGTGTCTTCGACGCTTGCACATTTCAGTAAGCATAACTGAAGACTTACAATCTAATACCTCTCTTTCAAACAATCCACAAAAGAGATTTCCAATACTATACAGTTGAACATTCTGTGGAAAGAGAATGAAATATATTATTCGTTTAGCATCAACAAAACTGTTTTCAAATAAACACAAGACTGACTTAGAATAACACAATTTGACTTCTTAGGGAAATAAAAGTAGTGAAGAAAAATAGTTTGCAATGAAGCACATACATCATACATAGAGGTCAATACCCAGGCTTACCAACACTTGTCTGGTATTTAACGTGCATGGGACAGAAAGCAATAAGTGGTTGAACTTAAGAATGAAGGCAAACAGATGGTTTTATTTGTATGGTTGAACTTGAAGGAAAATAGATGGTTTTGTTTGCATGGGTTAAACTAATCATGAATGAAGAGACATAGATGGTTTTGTTTGTATGGCTAAACTTAAAAAGAATGAAGGGAAATAGATGGTTTTATTTGTATGGTTGAACTTATCAAGAATGTCTACTTTGTCAAGTGGCTAGACATTTAAAAAAATCATGGGAAACAGATGTTTGTAAAGGACCATATTTATAACACACGAATACCTCCATAAGTGCTTCAGTCTCTTACCAAAGATGACATTTGAAGGTTTTCAACACAGTGCACGAACTCTGTAACACTGGCAAGGACCAAATGTATATAACAGAACCACACATCTGAATACTTTTTGTATGTGGGCATGCAAGTTTTTTTCTTATGTACTTCTGAAATATCATCTAGGCAGCTACAATCTATTCTGTCTGCTATTTTACCATTTCCAACTAAAGAGGTACTTTTAACATACACAATATACATACAGGTCTACTTAGTTTTTATCTTTATCCGAGAAAGCTAGGAACCCAAAACAATACCCCTGATTCAGTGAGGAGCACAACGTTCTCAGCTTCCTATTTTCTAAAATAACTAACATCAAATCAGTACTGCTGTATGGATTAGACAGGAAATGACTAAACACAATTACTAATAAATCGCAAATATTCATTAACTGGTGTCTGTACAGAGTAAAACATCTTCAATGGTATGAAAGAACCAATGCAAGCTGATGGAGAGAACTCAACAAATTACAGTGAATCAAGAGGTGTGGAAGATGCTGGCACCAGATAGGCCACACAATGAGTAAATATGGGGATATAATAACTAGAACAACCCTTCTCATGATACCATAAGGTAAAGAAATAGAGATACATCTAAAATCACAGGGAGAAGAAAATTAGAGATAGCAGAGAATAATATGGGTAGGACACAAAGGAATCTTCAGGAGACAGCATAAGATAGGATTTGGCTGAAGACCTATGCCCCTTTGGGGGATAAAAGGCAGAAGATGGTGGAATATACCACTTTCTACATCATCCGGCATGAGATCATGGCAACATTAACAAATTACAATAAATATTTTTGATGAAAATGGTATAATTTACTAAACCGTTTCTAATCTGTTTACACAAGAAATACTTACATCAGTTTATGTAAAATAAGCTGCCGCACCTGTCACCTACATTTATCAAGCTGATGCTGAGGGAGTCAAGAAAGAATGAAAGGGTTAAATAACTTACCAAAATAACTTGTCATGTTATCTATCATTAAACACAACTACAAGGAAGAGGCTAGCAGTGTTCTTTGGTTACATATTGAGAAGAGAGGCATTGGAGAGCATCGTGATGACAGGACAGATCAGTGGGAGAAAAAGCAAAGGAAAACATGAGAAATTATGCTGATATCAAGGAATCAACATAATCAACGCAAAACATAAAGGGCTCAACAAACAAACAAAGTTTATTTTCAAAGGGTTAAAAATTGGGCACACAGTGAGATTTGTGGAGTTATATGAAAGCCTATGCTATTTTGCAAAGTACATTTTGACAATGTGGATAATTACTTTTAAAATGTAGGCGTAGTTAAGTTTTAGAACTTGAGCCACATGTGTCACCTGGATTCCAGTGAGTTTCTGTTGTATACCCTGTATTGTAGAATTTTTTCCCCAGAACATGCTGGTGTGGTGGGAAACAAGCAGGTTGTCAGCTTGGGACTGCAACCCTGGGTGGGGTATTGATGCATGATACGGCAGATGTGGTCATGGCCCTTTGGAATCGTGTGTATAGTGCAGAAGAACTGGTAGATCTTGATGACTTGGATAGAAAGGTGCTGCAGGGAGAGACCAAAGGATCGGCCCGACACTCAAAACTGCAAGGAAAGGCCAGATAGATATATAATTAGACCGCTACCATTAATGTTGGGACTCTTCGCTGGCTGTTGTAGATAAGGATGAAGCACTAATGGAATTTCCTGAGTACTGTGATGTCGGTTTTTTACCCAACCCTACCTTTGATAGAATCTGTCCATCTGACTGTTTTCCTCTAACTCTATAACCCAGAGGTTTTTCAGTTGCAGACAAACAGCGGTATCTGAATAGGCTTCATTCTCACAAAATGTTTCAAGCCTTTTATTTGTTATCTATTTGGAAAGAACCGTGATGGAAGGTACAGTACCTGGAAGAGACAGGGACTGACAGCAGGAAGGTGGATACTGGGCATTTCAGTCAACACGTCTGATTTCTACACAGCATTTATTGACTGGGCTAGCTTTCTGGGTATTACAAATCCATCCATCCATCATGTGCCATGCCGGTAAGCGTGGGCGGTCATGTTCTGCCATCTCACTCGATCACCAGAGTCGTGGATCAGCTCCGTGTTTCTGTCTCGACCATGCCACAAGGCCAAGCCATCCAGGTACTTGCTTCTAGGTCTTCCCCTTGGTCTGTTCCCCTCGATCTTACCAGTTGTCACCAAGTTCTCCAGATCATTTCTTCTCATAACATGCCCAAAAAATTGTGACTGTCTACGTCTAATGTCTCTAATCAGTTTACGATCTTCATTTGTTTCTTGAAGAACTTGTTCATTGGTCTTTCTGGCTGTCCATGGTATTCTTTGCATTTTCCTCAGAAACCACATTTCTACAGCCATCAGATGTTTTTCAGCCTGACTGCTCATTGTCCAAGCTTCACATCCATATAAGAGTACAGGTTCTATGTAGCATCTCAACACTCTTTTTCTCATTTCAATTGACATCTTTTTATTGGTCAGTATGTTTTTCATCTTGCTAAAGGCTACTTTTGCCATGGCGATTCTTGTTCTAATCTCTTACAAATACGGGAGGAAAAATTAAAAGACAGGCCAGCTAGAGGTAGACAATGCTGCAAGTTGGGAGATAAGTTATTGATGAGCAGCAATCTATCAGAGAGTACAACCAAAGTAAAAGAAAGTGTTGAAATCCAATTGTCAGTCTTCATTATGGAGATATCACTTAATTTTTTTTTTTAAACTTGTAATTTACGCCCCCCCCCCCAAGTCAAGAACGATAGGTCAACATGTTAATCCAACTGTCCGGTGTAGGGGTTGAACCCCTTACCTCGGCATCAGCACACTGGATGTTTAAGAACATGCGTTCTTATCTGGCCATGCTGACCTAGAGCACTTAATTGATTCACAAGCTCCAGTTCCCCTCAAAGCTGCTCATCACATCTATCAACACAGCAATGCAAAAAAAAAAAAAAAGGACTGAAAAAAAAGGAACTGGTAGATGCTATCCTGTCAAATATGACCTAGTTAAAAAGTCAGTTCATACACTGCTGTCTAATCCAGGGCTGGCCTGAACTGGGTATACGGCAAAACCAACATCACTGCATGGGCCCAAATACTTCTCAGTCCCTACCAGCAAAAGCTGGAGGGGATACATGCCACTATTAGTATTTTTGTTATTCATTCTATGACGAGCAAATTCAATATGGAGTACCTCATATGTTTTTACAGCTGCAGGCGATTTGGCAGCAGACCACCTTACACTGGTTTTTAATGAAAATGGTATGAGTGCCGGTCATTCAGAAAGCAATCGCAAAACACTGAACGTAAACTTGCTAAGAGATCACATACAGCCAAAATATGCTGGAGTTGACTGCTACATCCTGTAAAAGATACGCAATTAACTAACATATTTAAAAAAATGAAAACTGCCTTTGATCATGTAATCAGGAAATGATGTGCACATGGAGATTTTACACGGTACATGGTACAGCGGAACAACAGCTTCAATATCATAATCAGATCTACTTCTCAAAACTTGTTTTATCTATGAATACTTACTTTGTGATGGGCTGCTCACAATCAAAAAGGTGCAGACAATTTTTGATGTGCCCAGCAACTCATAACATGTAAAGCTGTAAAGCCACCAGCAGCCCATTCACAAACAACAGTGACACTGTACCAGTGCATTCTGCTACGAGGAAATGCTTTTGCAACAACATCATTATTGAGGCATAACAATGACAGAAAAATACAAGTCGATTCTAATTACAAAATATGTCAAAAGACAGTTCTGCAAATGTGATAATTTTGTTTTAAAATGTGCATGTTTCATTAAAGTGTAGGAAGTAAATGGATAATCAAATTAAAGTTGCAGAAAACAAATGAACATTATGCAGTGGAGTTTAATTAAGATAATTGTGTCTAAAGTTTAAGGAAATCAAATTCTGGATTAAATTTGCCTTTTAAGCTTGTGTTTTAGATTGTAAAATGATTACTACCAGGTTCAATCCTAGACCCTATAACAAAAATTTTTTTTTTTGCATATCCTTTACAGGACATCGCTGTCAACACCAGCATCTTTCAGCTGTATGTTGATTTCTTGGCAAGATTACGCTCAGTAGTTTGCCATTGATTTCTGAGCGGCCGGCTCACATACCCCGTAAGTTACCGATGCGATTCGAACCACTGCTGATTCTTACCATCATCACATCACCGACGAGAGTATACGAGATTACGGAGAAAAGTCATAACCTCTAAGCCACGAAGCCGGCTATAACAAATATAACAACACTCAATTTGTTTAACAGGAAATGCTTCAGAGATATAAAGTAGAAGAAATGTTAATACAAACAAAGCTGTTGAATTCAGACATAAAATGGATAAGGAAACAAAATAATAGAAAATTCTGGCAGCTTAACTAAGACTAAGCGGTCTCGCTGGCCTAGGAGTTAACGTCCTTCTCCGTAATCCCATATATTCTCGTGAGTAACATAACCTGCGCGAGAATCGATAGCGGTTCTCGCCGCGTTGGTAACGTACGGGGTATGTGAGCCGGTCGCTCAGAAAGCAATGGCAAACTACTGAGCATTAATCTTGCCTACTACATCAACAGCAGCTGAAAAATGCTGATGTTGACTGCAACGCCCTGTAAGGGATATGGAAAAAAATAAAAAATAAACCTACCAACTGAAAGGAAATTACTTCCGAAGCACAGTATTTATTAGAATTTTGGTATGTGGTAGACGATGGACTTCAGTGTGCTGACTACAAATAGCCAACAGTTACTGAGATATGCAGAGGCTATACATGTTGGTAAACCGCATGTGTGTAAACTGTCTCTTTAAAACTAATGTGGTGACAGTGAAACATATGACAGTGTATTTGTGTATTTCAGTTGAAAAAGATTCATTAAGCTACTTCATTATATGCTGATTTTGTTGTTGTTGTAGTAGTATGTATATGACAAGATCCAGCAAAATATGCCAGGCAATGAACTGTGCAATATATCGTAGGTGTCTTCTTATTCAAATGTTTGTGTCTTCATTATTTGAAATGTAATGAACTTATTTATCATCTCCAACAATGTTTTGTTACAATTATGTCAAATCCGGTACAATTAACAATAATACTGCCGACGTTTACAGAAATCTTGCACAAAATGGAAACAGGAAGGACATTATTAACAATGAAATCAGGAAAATAGGTTAACTCTTAGTATACTGTGGCCATATGAAGCACTCAAAAATCATATCAAATTAAACTCCACATACATATACAAAAAAATGAGCATCAAATTAATATTACCAACCATGTCCTAAAATTAACTACTTAAAATGAACTTGCAAAGTGGCAGTTTCTGAGCACATACACAAAGGGTTAATTAAACGGGTCCTTGCAATGAAGAAATGACACTTGAAGCATACAATCGGATGTTCATTTTTCTGTGTTTTTTTACAAATAAAACTACTCAAGTGTGCTTGAATGAATATATGACATGAGGGTAGATTCTCAATAATAATTAATATAAATGCAACATGAATACAATAAACGTTTCTAGCAACAAAAGTTGAATTTATCTGCACTCCCTCTACTGCTTAACGTGTTCATATTTATTTTAAGTAGAGTTAGGTGGATGGGTTGTTTTTAGCTGTGTGTATGCATGATCTTTCCTGATAATTTTGAAATGCATAGCAATTTAAAACAAACATGGATGATATATGCATAAAACTTAATGTTTCCTTTCACATACAAATATTACATGTCTTAGAATGTACTGAAATTTCATACTTATTATTCAAATGGTTTACAAATGTTTTGAAAGAGGCTAAAACAGAGACAAATTATTACACATCAGAAAAAGACATTTTATTTTTTTGACGACATCAATATGAGAAGAGAAAAATTGGACCATGTGACAACTGGAAAGATTTATGGAAAGAGAGGAAGACAAGAGAGAAGATCCTTGACAGCATTTTGTCATGGAATAGAATAAATTAATAAAATGACAGACCACACATTAATACATGCTGCTGGTGAATAAGCACGATCACCCACGCCAGTCGGCAAGGCACTTGATAATGACGATTATTCAAATACAACTGTATTATCAATTTATGTGAGACCAGTGTATACAACTAATCACCTAAATAAGCAATTTATTATACAGTGTTAGGAATAAGTTATAAGACTGTTTTGAATGACAAATGAAATAAAGCTGAAATAGCATAAGTCTACAAATTTCAAAGAAATTATCAATCAAGTCCTTTGAAATGTGCTAGAGTAAAGCAGGAAAGAAGAAGAAACTTGTAATTAAATAAATCTTCAAAAGTGATAAACTTGCAAAACACACAACTGGAAACATCACAATAGTGTAAAAATTCAAGAATAAAATAAAATACTCTGTGTGTGTGTGTGCGAGAGAGAGAGAGAGAGAGAGAGAGAGAGAGAGAGAGAGAGAGAGAGAGAGAGAGAGAGAGAGAGAGAGAGAGAGAGAGAGAGAGAGAGAGAGAGAGAGAGAGAGAGAGAGAGAGAGAGAAAGAAAGGGTGAGCAAAGCGAGAAAGATGAATAAGGCAATATTAAGAAATCAATAAAAACTAATTTGGAACTAAGCAAAATCTCACATTCAGTTAAGCAAACTAGAAATGCACACAGCACATCTAATTTAGTTATTTCCCTATTCTGGCCTAGTAGAGCATAACTGATTTTACTGCAACATTTCTTTGACAATTTATAAATGAAGAATTAACAACCTGTGTTTAAAAAAAATATTTATACAATAATCATATTAACATTTATATAGAGATATAATTTATGGATATACAATTTCCATACCATTATAACATTTGACTTAAATTTAAACTTGTTTTAATGATCTGAAAGATTGACATGTGAATGTAACTTATACTTGTAACAAAAATATTCACTAATGAGATGATTTATGATAAATGTTACTAATTTCTTAGCAAAGAATATTACCCTTGATATTCACGACGCCCCGTTGATTACAACAATAACAAGATGATCCTCTTTTGTCGATTCTGATGAAAGCTTTGGTGCCCGATTTTTCAGGAAATTGAACCCGAAATCGCATGGTGGAAATGCATGAAGAACACCAATATCCTTCTTTCCTGAGATAGCGACAGGGGGGAGAGAGATCACTCCTGCTGCCTCTTTCTGCTTTAGGTAAGTGACCAGGTTTTTCAGTGGTCGCTGCTGAATCGACATCACACTCTCCTCATAATTTGGAAGGGAGCTTGGCATCGCCAGAAGGATGCAGTGACCACGAGGACCAGCTGCTTCCACACGTCTACTAACATCATCTAATTTTGGCTGATCAAGACGCAGGCGCTGTGTTATCTTTAAAACAGGGCATTCTGTTGAAGTAGGGTCTCGCATGAGTGTATCCACCAGTTTGACATCACCACTAACAACATGCATGCTGGTTGAAAAAGCTGAGCTTTTCAAGATCAGAGCACCATTCCAAGCAACAGGCAGTATTTTTGCTAAGTCCGCTAAAGAACGGCAGTGGTTAGTAATATAATCATCACGTGGACTAGCAGCCCTATAGTCTCTCCTTTCCGAATGTCTTTCTTCCTCTCGAGGTTGCCCTCTATCATCCCTGTACTCTCTAGATTGCCCTCTTTCATCCCTGTAGTCCCGTCCTCTCTCTGGTGATCGCTGACTAACATATGAAGGCTTGGTATAATCTGGTGTTCGTTCTCTACGTCTTTCCACACTGCGGTCATATGTGTAATCCTCAGTTCGTCGTGCTCCATCACGGTATGCATCAGGGAGAGGAGCTCTATAATCTCGCGGCGGCCAGTCTGGTGCATCTGGTAATCGTGGAACATCCCTCCAAGGCTCAGGAGGTCTTTCAGGTGCACCATATGCATGGTCCTTTGGTGGAGGATAGTGGTAATCAGGCAGGCTATGGCTGCGGGCAAGGTGGTCTTTCTCTCCAAAATCAAGTCTCAGCCGTTTGTCAGGGCCACCAAGTGGAAATCCTCTCATTTGCTGACATGCAGCCTGAGCCGCATCAATACTGTCATAAATAACATACGCAAAATTTTTGTTTCTTGGCCATTCAATATGCTGAATAGCACCAAATCTATCAAACTCCCGTTCAAGAGTCTCCACCGTCACCCACGGTCCAATTCCCCCAACCCATATAACCGTTGTTGGTGTCACCTTGCCATAACCAATTTTGCACTGAAATCTACCAATATATTTTCCGGACATTGCAACTTTTGCCCGATGAGCACAGTCCAGGTTAATGTACTTAACAAATGCATAGGCATTACCATTATTACGGACTGGACGTTTAATGTCAACATCTTCAACAAGTCCAAACCTTCCAAAAATATCTCGCAAATCGTAATCTGAGATATTAACATCTAAATTTCCAACAAACAAAGTTCTCGTTGCCTTATCATCATATTCTGGATCAACGTGGTCAAGATGATATGGAAATTTATCATTTTTCTTGTCTGCGTCATAAGGAAGGCCACCGACCAATAGCGGATCTGTTCTGTAGTCATCTTTCCCGCTATATTGTGACCCATTGGGAGGAGGATATCGTCTATCATATGGAGGCGGTGAGTGTCTGCTGGGGTAGAATGGTTCAGGTGGCAGTCTGCTTGCCCCACTTGCTGGAACACTGCGATTACTTGGGCTAAGATTGCGCCGTTTATTGAAAACTGGGTTTATTTTTAATTCACGATCAAACAGAAACTTTACACCTTTCGCCAAAGCCTCCCTTGCATCTTCAGGATAACGAAAATTGAGATATGCAACTCTCTGGTCATTTGAATTGGTTATTTTCACATTCATTTCTCCAAATCTTTTATAATTTTCTACCAAGCATTCCCGCAGCACTTGGTCGGGGACCTTGCTGGGGATGCCGCTAATGTAAAGAGATCTGTAGTCATTCACTGGTGGCCACCTTGGAGGCGGTGGATACGGGCCTACTGGCGGTGGACCGCGAGTATCATAAGGTCTTGGAGGAGGCGGTGGTAGCGGTGGGGGTCCGTCATGAACAATAAACTCGCTTCGATAGCCCGGGCTGTACCCTGGTGGAGGTAGCGTTGTATGATCCCGAGGTTCGTACTTTCTGTGGTTATCGCGTCTATCAAAATCGGTAGGGCTCAAACGAGATCTCATTATATCGTGATCTGGTAGGTAACCAGATCTGGACCTTTTATTTACAGGAGAGCCTTCGCGATCCATGCTTCTCTTCATAGCACTTGACATAATATCTAAAACTTAGAAAAATAACACTTTCAGCACGCTTGAAACACTTCACGAAGTAGTATCCATCTTGTATTCATACGCACATAATATATGAAGGAAATGCCAGAGCATAAACACACCGAACGTTACCATATTCAAGCCAAAATGTATTTGAAACGTATAAACAAGAAAGTATTTGTGATATGTTTCCTTAATTCCAACCTGATGTTAAGGATTTTGCTAATATGTGTATAGGTAATGTTATTACCTTAGAAAAATGTGACGATGTTATTTATTAATTTAATCTTTAAATAACGGCATCAGTTTATTATATAAAACAAAATCCATAGTGTATATGTTGCTATATAATTAAAGCCCATTAAGGGCCAACTTCCATCATGCTGATCAAATCATAAATTTTGTATATAGACTAGCGATTTCCTCTTATGACGCTTAAATGAAACTTACGAAATGCTTTATAATATTAATTTACACAAGAGAACCCTTTGTTACGCAGCAAGTCCAAACAGGCAAAAAACACTTAATCTGGCTTCTACTAAAACAAAGGAAAGAAGCAGCGGTTACAGCAGGATATAACAATATGTGTGAATATGGATTGCAAACAATTAGGTATATTTAGCTCCTGCGAAAAGAAGAGACATACTAAACACAGACACGGTGTACATACCTTACAATTAACTCCATACGGACAGGTGAAAACAGAGTGAGAATAATCAAAAACAAGAAACAATCAATCAATCATGTGCCAAAAAGCGTGGACGGTCATGACTCGCCATTTCACTCCATCACCAACGTCGTGGATCAGCTCAGTGTTCCTGTCTTGTCCATGCCATGTGGCCAAGCCATCCAATCACATATATCGTAATGAAATAATAATATAAAAAAAATACGTATTATATTATAGGACACTAAAGACAACCGACGTTTCGATTCTAAGAATCTTTTTTTTTCAAGAACAGGACAACAAAAACAGATCTAAACAACAACAACAACAACAACAACAACAACAAACACACACACAAAATAAAATAAACACAACTCCTTTGTTGTCAGGAAGGAATATAAATGGGGTTCAAACCGGCACTCATACCCTACTGTATGAAAACCAGCGTACGGCGGTCTGCTTCCAAGTAACCCGCAGGGATGTTTCCAACGCCGTATGCGGGATTACTAATTGCCTTAATATTCTCTTCGCCACAGCGCTGGAATGGGAGAAGGGGGAGCGTAATGCGTTGGTTGCGTTGTATTATTTGTTGTGTTGGTTGCGTCATATTTTTATAGAACAACCAGCACTCTAAAACGGAGAGCCCGGGAAATTTTAAAAATCCGCCTCGAAGCGGATACAACACCTTAACACACCTGTCTAAACAATTTAAGATGGGCAAATCAGCCATGTTCACATGTGGGCTGGCACCGCATACAACAGATTACAAACTTCTAGACTGCCCCGAATACGACACATCTAGGCTAACAATATGGATAACAGTGGAACGAACATCTCCCGCTCCGTGGCCAAATCCTTGCGAACGCGGTTCGTGAGCCGCTTATGATATATGCGTTCGATACGCAGTCTCGACCGATTTGCACCGTGTCGCGTTGTTATAAACGTGTTGGTATGGGAGCCGGTCGTTCAGAAATCAATGGCAAACTACTGAACGTAAAAACTTGCCTAGTACATCAACAGCAGCTGAAAAATGATGGTGTTGACTGCGACGTCCTGCAAGGGATATGCAACATTAAAAAAAAAAAATTAAAGAACGAACATAAACTTCATAGACCACTGAGTGAACTAACCACAAACTGTGAAGTGTATGCAAGAGACAGTATTGCAGACACAGATAGGCGAATTAAAGAAAAAGAGGAATGAACCCATGAGCACAAGGCTGGTAGGCAAGCGGCAAGTCGCTACCCTTTTGCCTCTATATCCAGATCTTGTGAACAGATTCAGCGCCAAACAAAAAGCAGGCTTTGACCAAATAAAAATGGATGACGGAAAATGAGAAATGTGTCACAGTTATGACTTAAAAGTTGTAAATAAAAAAAACATGGTAGCAGACATGTTGTGTACTGGGGGTCATATAGGGAAAACTACTGTATTGCTATTTTAACAATAGTTTCAATTATGAACACGTGGCAGTTAAGGGAAGTTTGAATAAGACGATTTTTCAGCCCATGGCATTTAATCAGTTAAGTGTGTATGCTCTAATGAGTTTCATCCTCATAAGATGCCCACGCCAATTTATTTGTTGTCCCTCGATACATTCCCCGCATTATATTCCATCCATCATGTGCCATGCCGGTAAGCGTGGGCGGTCATGTTCTGCCATCTCACCCGATCACCAGAGTCGTGGATCAGCTCCGTGTTTCTGTCTCGACTATGCCACAAGGCCAAGCCATCCAGGTACTTGCTTCTAGGTCTTCCCCTTGGTCTGTTCCCCTCGATCTTACCAGTTGTCACCAAATACTCCAATCCATTTCTTCTCATAACATGTCCAAAAAAATTTGACTGTCTACGTCTAATTTCTCTAATCAATTTACGATCTTCATTTGTTTCTTGAAGGACTTGTTCATTGGTCTTTCTGGCTGTCCATGGTATTCTTTGCATTTTCCTCAGAAACCACATCTCTACAGCCATCAGATGTTTTTCAGCATGACTGCTCATTGTCCACGCTTCACATCCATACAAAAGTACAGGCTCAATGTAGCATCTCAACACTCTCTTTCTCGTTTCAATTGACATCTTTTTATTAGTCAATATGTTTTTCATCTTGCTAAAGGCTACTTTTGCCATGGCGATTCTTGTTCTAATCTCTTCAAGGCATCTCCCATCAGATGTTATTACTGTTCCGAGATAATTGTACCTGCTCACTTGTTGAAGAATATTCCCATTTACTTGTATATTACATTGTGGTATTTCGTCCTTCCTAGTGACGACCATAATCTGTGTCTTTTTACAATTTAATTCTAACCCTAGTTGTTCACTGTGTGTCAAAAACGCATCTACTAAATTTTGCAGGTCCTGTTCATTGTCTGCAATCAAGACTGTATCATCTGCATATCTAATGTTATTGATGCATCGTCCCCCAATGTTGATTCCTTCCATATCTTCAATATTTCTGAAAATACTTTCACTGTACAGGGAAAACAGATCTGGAGACATTACACATCCCTGTCTCACACCCCTTTTAATAGGCTGATATTGGCTTACTTCATTATCAACTCTTATGGCAGCTTGTTGTTTCCAATATATGTTTTTTACAAGTCTAAGATCTTTTCCATCAATTTGTAGATCTTCAAGCATCCTTATCATGTTGACATGTCTCACTTTATCAAAAGCCTTTGTGTAGTCAATAAAGCAAAGGTGTAGATCTTTGTTTACTTCTATAGAACGTTCGATTATGTTTCTCAGTATATACACAGCATTTACTGTACCCTTGCCTTCCACAAACCCACATTGTTCTTCTCCTATTTCAGGTTGTATTTTCCTCCTAACTCTTTGCATGATAATTCTTAGCAAAATCTTCGTGATGTGACTCATTATACTAATTGTTCGATGTTGATCACATTCCAAGGCTCCTGATTTCTTTGGGATTGCAATAAATACAGAATTACATAACTCCTGAGGTATATTTCCAGTATCATATATTGTATTAAGCAGACTGGTAACTTGATCTATTCCATATTCTTCTAAAGCATTAATCATTTCTGTTGTGACGCTGTCTGAACCGGGGGTCTTGCCAGATTTCATATGGTTAAGAGCATTCTGAACCTCCATCTTCAAAATTGCTGGTCCTTCATTATTATTTTGAACATCATACTGTTCGTCTCTGTTGTCGTCATACAGGTTTTTCACGTAATCTGACCATTCATGTAATATCTGATCTTTTTCTATTATGACTCTTCCATCTTTTGTCTTTAGGCAGCCTGCTGATGTACGTGTTCTTTGATTAGTAATCTCCTGAATTCTTTTGTGCATTAGTTTCGCATTGTTACTGTTGTGTTGTTTTTCAATTTCTCTGCAATTTTTCTCAAGCCATGTTTCTTTTGCCTCCTTACATAAGGTTCTCACTTTTCTGTGAATTTCTTCATATTTGGCAGGATTATTTTTGTTCTGTCTTCTTGTTTCCATTAGTTGTAAAATTTCTTCAGTCATCCATGTCTTACGGCCCACTTTCTTTACTTTTGGAATAGTTTTTTTCTGCTGCGCAACTGATTGAATTCTTCATCGTTTCCCATTGATCATCTACATCTTGAAACAGGATCTCTAGATCAGACAATATATAAAATTTGTTCTTTACTTCTATGTTAAAATTATCTTGTATTTCTTTGTCAGTTTTCAATTTGCACCAGTCATATTTAGGGTTTCCTGCTGTATACTTGACTTTCTTGAACTTTACCCTCAATGTGCCTGTAATTAATCTGTGATCACTGTAACAGTCTGCATTTGGAACTGTTTTTACGACTGTTAACGCATTTCGAAACCTTTTGCTAATCAGGATGTAATCTATCTGGTTTTTAATCCTGCTGTCTGGACTCCTCCATGTCCATAATCTTCTAGGATGCTGTTTAAACCAGGTGTTTCCTACAACCATTTCTTGTTCTTTTGCCCATTCTACAAGTCTGTATCCTCTTTCATTTCTCTCTCCCAAACCATGGTTGCCTACACTGCATCCATCGCCTTGCTGTCCTATTTTTGCGTTGAAATCACCCATTATGATATTTATTTCTGATTTTTTGCAGTTCTTCAAAGCAGACTCCACGTCATTATAAAATTCCTCTATGCTTTCTTCACTGCTTTCACTTGTTGGGGCATATACTTGAATGACATTTATTTTGATTTCACACAACATGATTTTCTTGGCATGTGTAAAGAAGGTAGTTTGCCATTGCTTTCCTTCCTAGCAGTGACCATACTGGTCAGTGACCGTAGCCATTGTCTCCTCAAAAAAGAGATCCTCTGCCTACCGTCGTGAAGGTGGAGACCATAACCTACAACTATCTGTTGGCTGCTCTCCATCTTCATCCACCACCTGCACCCATGGCTTCACGTAACCCTGATCGGGGGGCTAAACGGGTACTCCACCTTGCCCAAGGGTGTCCCGTAGGCTAACGGAGGGAAGGAGGCGCCTTACTTCTCCTTTGATAGGGGATACCCCTACCCCGCTACCCAACGCATTATAATTTATATTACGTCCATCCAATTTATGCTGTCATTTCACATTCTGTCTCTTCTGGAAATCCCAGTAACGCTCAATCACTTCATCTCTGTTGTGGCGTGTTTTCTCTGGTGGAAAGATGAGAGCTCTCATTAGTAATGATATAATTAGTCAACCAATTAGTGTAAACGTGCTTTCATAATGATGAAGCATAAAATATGTTAAGTACCGCTTGACTAAGAGCAAGCCTACTAGTCCAGTGGTCTCGTCTAATTTTGCTCCTCTTGTACCTTGCCTTGTCAAGGTGAAGCATAAACAGCGAGAGAGTGCCCGTTTATGAGATTCATGTATCGAGATTCCCATGGAATCTGTTATTTCCTCTGACCATCGTTTACAGCAGTGATTCCCAACGTGGGGCCCACGCCCCACAGGGGGGCAATTCGATTGTTCTTCTTCTTCTTCTTCTTTCGTTCGCTTGAAACATGTCGATTGTTAAGGGGGGCAATTCGAAAATGGAAGAAATCGGCTGGATATATAACAAAACGGGGAGACTTGAGACTGAAGTTAACTAAATTGGAACCTGACATAAAATCTCTTTGCAGCAAGCATCAAGCGCAAGGATCTCACTGAATTTAAATAATTACTAATAATTAAAATAATATAGAAAAATCTTTCATTAAAATTATTTTGTACTTGAATTTCAGTTCTATATTATATGTTTTGAAAATTTACTTACTATGTTTGCTCAATAATTTCCTATCGATTATCGGTCCTTTGGCTAGGATCGGGTGCATTTGCTGCCCTACCCCCAGTAGTGAGCCTGGTCTGGTCGGGGGCCGGGATGATCAAATAAAAACCTATCACATATCTTCACCTTAGATGTGGGCCTGGTGGACCACTGTGGGCAATAGCTCACAGGAGACTAAGGGTCCACACAAAAAAAGGGGGAGGCAGGGGAACCAGCCTGTCTGAGGTAACCGCCAACCCCCCCCCCCCCTTCCACCAAAAACAAATTCACCCGACACACAGCTCTGGCCCCTCTGGGAACCGTGAGCCCTTCTTAAAAAAAAAAAAATTCAAGTTTCTTTGGTGAACATTTCAATTTTTGAATATTAAAAAGGATGCATATGTGGGGGGGGGGGGAAGAGAGGGGGGCATCAGAAAGGCATTTTAGAAAGGCTTAGGTGGGGCATAGCACAAAAAAGGTTGGGAAACACTGGTTTACAGGCTCGGCCTCTTCTTCTGCTCTATTTGGTCTGTACATCATTGCTTGTTGCGGTATACAGTTAGTTGGTAACCTTTTTGTTACATGACCAAACCATTTGACTTGCTACCTTCTAGTAAAATCTAGCGCGCTGCTAGGTACAGTGGACATGTGTTCGAATTGCCCTGGAGATGGTGATATTTCTAAAGATTTACCTAGGTTCCGGATAGAAACAGCTTAAAATGGGTGCCAGGAAATGTTCTGAGAAGTAATGGCGGCTGTTGGGTTACTGACCACGTCACCCATCGGGTGCCACAAGTATTTTTAATGACTGTGCGGTGTTTGAAAATATTGTCTGTCCAAGTTTTGTATTGACTTATTATGTTGCACGAACTTTACAGAGGGTGAATACAAAACATGGACCGGTAATATTTTCAAACACTGCACAGTCATTAAAAATACACCCTATACAAATAGGTCATCACCATATGACCATATGTTGTCCAGTGTGCCTCTTGGTATATGAAAGGGTTCTTTACATTTACTTAGAGTTTACCCACATTTTTTAAATGCATCACGACACCTGAGAGTCTGCTGCCAAAGACCGAAATTCGTGGCGTGCATCATTACACAAGGGTTTAGTCACTTGTGAAGCAAGCAGGACTACAAGAGCTGTTAAAAAAGGCTGGGAGGAAAAAAAAAAACACACACACACACGCTGCAAGAGATCCTCCTCCTGGAACGTAAAGCCCACATTGTCAAAGAACATTTCAAGCCAAAATAGGCCTTACCAGCCATCTTAGAACACACGGCTCCATACTTTCAATCCAAATGGATGAAATGAGTGGTCATTATCATTCTTGATAGATACACATCATCATCATCATCATCATCATCATCATAATCATCATCATCATCATCTTCAAGTGCCACGCGGGCTGGCGTAGTCGAACGACCTGACTCTCCACAGATCTCGGTATTTGGTTTTCTGGATCAACTCCGCTGTTGATGTTACTCAAGCTACCGTCTCAATTCATCCAGCATCATTTCTTTGGTCTGCCTCTGCCTCTCTTTTCCTCAATCTTTCCAGTTGTCACGATGTTCTCCAATGCCTCTCTTATCATCACATGTCCGAAAAAAAGCTGTTTGCCTCTTTCTTATTGTTGCATATAATGTTCTAGTTTCAATAGCCTCTTTCAGACAGTCGTTGTTAATAACTTTGGCAGTCCAAGGAATTCGCAACATTCGTCTCAGGAACCACATCTCTGTTGCTTCCAAAGTCTTCCTAATTTGTTCATGTACATTCCAAAATTCACAGCCATACAGCAATACAGCTTCTATATAGCACTTCAGCGCTATCTTTCTTTCATTCAATGATAGTGACTTATTGCATAAGATATTCTTCATTTTCTGGAATGCAGCCTTTGCTTGCCCTATTCTGTTCTCATACGCCATACCATACCCAATACATCTTAAACAAGAATGGCCCGAAAGCAGTTTGCTGCCATGGGTATGTGAAGTAATAGGGCTATCACATTTTGTAGGCCTGAATCATCATCATCATCATCATCATCATCATCATCATCATCATCATCTTCCACTTCTGCCGTCAAGCGTCGTGGGGAGGACTAATTTGCGCTTCAGCGCCCTATGGGCGGCACTGGATAGTGTCATTCCGTGTGATTGTACGATGTCTTTGATGTCGTCAATCCATTTTCTTCTTGGACGTCCTCTTGGTCTCGTCGCAGATGATCTTTGATGTAAGGCCAGTGATGGTAGTTGATGGTGTTGCATTCTACTTGATCTTCTGTCTTTCAACAAATGTGGCACAAGATGTTGATCCCACTTTCTGTCTGATCTGATAACAGCATTTCTTACTCGGTCACGGATTGTTAAGTTGGCAGCTCTCCTCAGGCATCTCATCTCGCATGCACGAAGGCCATTCTTTCAATCATTTAGTGAGACGAAGAACGCAGGCGCCGAAACCTCTTCCGACCGCGCTCATGACTATTAGCGCAGCTCCTGTACAATGATTGAGAGCCGGCTCCAATACACTTTGTCCGTGGAAAAGAGTTCTTTAATTTACTTACTGCCGAAGTTGTTTGCCAATGGATTCGATGAACACTGCAATCTCCACCTTCAAATTTTCACGTAGTTCACCTTCATATTTCTTTAACAAGAAAATATTGGTGATTCGCGATATGTTATGTGTGAACAATTCAGGGTGTTAATGTCTTTAACTATTCGCTGCCGTGGTCATACTCATCATCATCATTTCTTGACCATTTCCCTCCCATACAGTGTTGTCTTCAGTAAATCATCACCAAATGTCCATTGTTGGTGATTTGACTTGCCCCCTCCCCCACCCCACGTTCCCGTGAAGTATTATCTTCACTTTACCGTTTACCATCACCAAGTGTCCTATTTTGGTGATTTGCAAAAATTCCCATTAAGGTTTGTCGCCAGACTACAATCACTAAGTATCCGATCTTGGTGATTTTAATAAAAACCACAAAGTCTCGTCTTCACTCAACCACCACCAAGTGTCAAATCTAGGTGATTTTAATATAAACCAGAAAGTCTCGTCTTCACTCAACCACCATCAAGTGTCAAATCTAGGTGATTTTAATATAAACCAGAAAGTCTTGTCTTCACTCAACCACCACCAAGTGTCAAATCTAGGTGATTTTAATATAAACCAGAAAGTCTCGTCTTCACTCAACCACCACCAAGTGTCAAATCTAGGTGATTTTAATATAAACCAGAAAGTCTCGTCTTCACTCAACCACCACCAAGTGTCAAATCTAGGTGATTTTAATATAAACCAGAAAGTCTCGTCTTCACTCAACCACCACCAAGTGTCAAATCTAGGTGATTTTAATATAAACCAGAAAGTCTCGTCTTCACTCAACCACCACCAAGTGTCAAATCTAGATGATTTTAATATAAACCAGAAAGTCTCGTCTTCACTCAACCACCACCAAGTGTCAAATCTAGGTGATTTTAATATAAACCAGAAAGTCTCGTCTTCACTCAACCACCACCAAGTGTCAAATCTAGGTGATTTTAATATAAACCCCATATAAAGCCTTGTCTTCAGTTTATCATCGCCATAACCAGGAGTCCGATGTTGGTGATTTGAAAAATAAATAAATAAATAAATAAATAAAATCTTGTCTTCAATCAACCAGCATTAAGTGTCGGATCTTGGTGTGGTGAATGAAAACCAATAAATTCTGGTCTTGTCTGCCATCATTAAATGTCCGATCTTGGTGATAGAGGTGGGGGTTAGGAGATAGCGAGAGCGAGAGAGAGAGAGAGAGAGAGAGAGAGAGAGAGAGAGAGAGAGAGAGAGAGAGAGAGAGAGAGAGAGAGAGAGAGAGAGAGAGAGAGAGAGAGAGAGAGAGAGAGAATATATAAATGCTGGTCTTCAGACTTCAGTCTTCCATCACTGAGTGTCCCATCTTGGTGACTTGAATAAAAACTCATAAAATCTTGTCTTCGGTCCACAGCCGCAAAATGTCGGATTTTGCGATTTAAAGAAAAGACAAATTAGCACAGATCACCAGCCTAGAAATTAAATTGACAGGAAATCGAAAATAAATAAACCTTGTCATGCTTCGCTACTGACAAGGTAAACAACATCCCAACAACTAATATTACCGAGCATAAAGATCAATATTTAATCTCCAACTCAAACTGTCATATTCAAAGTGTCTCTCCCCCCACCCCCTTTTTCCTATTTAGTTATGTTATGTTGTCGTCATTCATTTACTGATGTCAATTTGAGAACATTTGCTACAAAATATCACAAGTTCTCACAGCAGAGGGACGTACTTAGCCTAGTGGGTAATGCATTGGCCTTCCTAGCACATTAGTCACTATTTTATATACGTACATTTGTGCTGTTCTTGAAGAATGTTTCACACCGAAACCTTGGATGCGTCATATTATTCTTACTTACTTTACCTTTTCTCGCTGGCTGCTTTCTTTATTTTGTCCCCATGCTTCCACTCTTGTGTCCACACACATAACCACGACAATTATATTGCACTTTTCGTTAAACCCATGTAGTCACTATTTTATATACGTACATTTGTGTTGTTCTTGAAGAATGTTTCACACCGAAACCTTGGATGTGTCATATTATTCTTACTTTACCTTTTCTCGCTGGCTGCTTTCTCTATGTTGTCTCCATGCTTCCACTATTGTGTTCACACACATAATCACGACAATTATATTGTCCACACACATAACCACGACAATTATATTGTGTCCACACACATAACCACGACAATTATATTGTGTCCACACACATAACCACGACAATTATATTGTGTCCACACACATAACCACGACAATTATATTGTGTCCACACACATAACCACAACAATTATATTGTGTCCACACACATAACCACGACAATTATATTGTGTCCACACACATAACCACGACAATTATATTGTGTCCACACACATAACCACGACAATTATATTGTGTCCACACACATAACCACGACAATTATATTGTGTCCACACACATAACCACGACAATTATATTGTGTCCACACACATAACCACGACAATTATAGTGTGTCCACACACATAACCACGACAATTATATTGTGTCCACACACATAACCACGACAATTATATTGTGTCCACACACATAACCACGACAATTATATTGCACTTTTCGTTAAATCCATGGCCCAGGCTGGTTCTGTAGCGAAGGGCTTGCGGACGCAGGTCGTAATCCCGCGTACCGCGTTCGAAACACAGTTGGTGGCGATTTGGCAGCAGACCACCTTGCGTTGATGTTTATGAAATGGTATGAATGCTGGTAGTTCAGAAATCACTGGCTAACTACTTAACTTAAGCTCCCCCCCCCCCCCCCCCCCCAAAAAAAAAAAAATAAAATAAAAAAATAAAAAAAATAAAAAAAATAAATCACAAACAGCAAAGAATGCGGGGGTTAACCGGGCTTATAACTATGACCCAGAATGTTATTATTATTATTTTTTTTCGGATTTGTTTTCCTTAGCCTTTGAGTGTCCCCATTCTCTGTTTTCATGCGGCAGGCTTGTGTACCTCACTTCATCCATCGCCATATCGGACTGTGGAGGACTCCGTGAGTAGATAAGCTCTTGCGTGTTACTGGAACATGCTAGTCCTCTGGAGCTCTATACGGTGAAGACACATGGCGTATACACACGTGTGTATGTCCGTTGTATGTTGATAAACGATTAAAAATATTAGAACCTCCATCTCGAACTACATAAGAATTATGTTGAACATAACATGTCAAGGTCCAGTGACATACGTGAACGCTCTCTATTTTAGGATATATTTTAATAGATCTTAAGTGCCCGGGATTTTTGTCACCTCTCTCTGAAGAAAGAGCGTTTGTGAGAGTGTCTCATAAAGCACGAACTCAGAGCTGAAATGATGACCCACAGGAGTCTCAAATACATCGCACTTATAGTCTGAACGACCTGTCCGAAAGTGAACCCATGACCTTCAGAGCGTAAAACGTACAATTTAACCACCACACAGTGGAGACTCTGTTGTGTTGATAGTAAAAGTAGGAAGCACGGGAACTAGTTACCTGACTTTATAAAACATGCTATATTGTAAATGTTGTCACTTTAAACTAAAGTACATTAACAACACTTACGTTTTGTCTTGCACGTCTTCTTTAGAACCAGCAGAAGAACTGTTTTGTTCTACTGTCAGGTTCAGACCTTGCTATAAGACGTTGTGGGGCAGCTGCTTTATATGTATTAGTGCCAGGTGTATTGTAAGTTACTGTTGATGTTGTCAAGTTATCTGCTTCTTGATCTTCCTCTGTCCAGTAACCCGATCTTTTGCAGATATAGGTACACAGAGGTAGGTTTGCAGGCTAAAGGATATACAACAAAGGGTAACTGTAAAGTTTATATCTGAACCTGAATATGGGATTAAGAACGCATAAGATGGTGAAGAGATACTATATAACACGCCCCCTAACATAAACTAGTTAAGGTCCTGGAACATCTCTCAAACAGGGATCCAATCCTGGTTAATGTTCCAATAGTCATCATGTCTCTCCGCATATATAAAGTCCAAGGCCCGGTTTTGCACATCCCTCTAATTTCTGCGCTTTGAGACGGGGGAGGCGACCACTGTCATACAGTCCCCGTGGGAATGGTACTTAGGTATACCAGCCTCACCCCAACAGATGCAAACCCTTCTCATGGCTATGGCGAACTGATCGTCAACGCTTCTATTGATAGTTCTTGCAATAAAACAAATATGGCGAAACATTTAGTGTTCGGAAATCAATGGCAAACTACTGATCGTAAAATTGTCTAGAACCCAGGGATTCGGATTGATAACAACTTCCTGCAAAGGACATGCACACTTTTTTAACACATAATCTGTTTTGATCGATCGCACGTTTTTCTCTAAAGTAAAAATCCATAATGTTTGCACCTCATTCAACCTATTTGTCCACAATGGTTTTATCTGAGGTGTTTGTAGCAAGGCTTCCTTTCCTTTGTTGTTAGTCAATCCTTTTCCGAATGTCGTTTGTTTGACAGGTGTCGGCACTTTGTTCATTTCTTTATCTGTGGGGGGAAATTCCACGATGGTTTTCCGGGTTCCGGGATCTTTGGACTACATTTTTTTTCTTTTTCATTTACTTATTGAGAATAGCCAGCTTCTCAGCTTTTATTTTTGTCCTGAGGATTGTATCACGCTCTCTCTCCCTTTGTGTGTGTGTGTGTGTGTGTGTGTGTGTGTGTTTTGTTTTAGTTTAACCACAGTGCAATGAATAGCGGGTACGTTGGTGTGATTGTTAGGGTGTTACTCTGCCAAAGGCATCAGCACCGTGGGGCAAGGGTTCGATGTCAGTTCTCAACGTTCGCTACGGGAGGGGAAAGACTGGCTGCCTATTCCTACGCGCACTCGGGCTTTCAAAATGTGATCGTCCTAACACTTCACACAACCACATCAGATTTCTGCTACGGAATTTAAAGACGAAAAAGTACAAGATATGGGTATTACTTCCTGATCCATGAATACGGATTCTGTGTTTTGCCATGTTATTTTATTATAATGCTGGCTATGGAGTCAATTTGACGAAATGCTAGGTCCGATTTAATGCCTATACCCTAGACAGGCGAAAAAATCCCCGGAAGCTTTGGAGATGTGGTTTTATAGTAGAATGCTGAAAATTAATTGGACAACCAAAATTAGCAATCAGGACGTTTAAGGGAAGCTGAGTCGCAAAAACAACTTATCACAAACATCAGAAAGAGGCAGTCATCGTTTTTTTGCTACGTTATGCGAAGACAAAAACTGGAACATGTTGTGACAACCGGAAAGATTTTCGGAAAGAGAGATAGAGGAAGACAGCGTGAGAAGATTCTTGACAGTCTTGTGGCATGGCACGGAAGGGAGTCAACACACGAATTGATCCACGACGTTGGAGATCGTAATTTGTGGAATGTTGTGATCGTCCACGCCAGCCGGCAAGGCACTGGATTGATGATCTTAGTAGAACTATTTATAGGTTCTAATTTGTCTGTAACCTAAATAAGATAACTCCATCTTTTGCCCTGTTGCTATTGCACTGAAGCGTCGCAGAGAATTGGTGAATATAATTATAATTTTCTGTTTTTCATTTTCGCTTGTCTTGTTGCGTGTGCTAATTTATTTAATGTCTCTTGTATTCCATTTAGTCACGTCTTCATGTGTCGCCCTCTCTTGCCTCGCATCCTGATGTTCTCATGTAGAACGCTCTTGCCGTTGGTTTTGCTCCATTTGGCTGAATGTCCGAACCATTTAATTCTTTGGGGGTCTATAAAGCTAGTAGTCGGTGCTATCACCATACTAGTTCTTAGCTTATCATTTAACAGTCAGCATAAGGTCACCATACAGTGGATACCATCCCACTGTGGAATATCTAGAAACGACAGAGCTGATCTATTGGCTAAGGAAGAAGCAAAAGAAATACAGCCTGATGTGCCCGTTACATACCACCAAAAGAAAATAATGATCAAATCAGTCAGAAAGCTACCAAAACCTGCTCAAGATGACTACCACATTATGGACAGACCAGAACAAGTCATTATTCTGCGTCTCAGAACAGGAAACAATAGATTACGCAACCACATGTATAAAAAATTCAAGATTGGTGAATCAGCCATGTGTACATGTGGACTGGCGTCGCAGACAGCAGCGCACATACTCAAAGACTGCCCAAATTACAACATGTCTAGACAACCCCTCTGGCCTAGAGAGACAACAGTGGAAGATAAACTTTATGGACCGCTGAGTGAACTAAAAAAGACACTTAAATTCATACAAGAGACAACATTGCAGTTATACACATATTTCAAGCGAACGAAAGAAGAAGAATTTTATAATTTTCCTACTATTCTGGTTTTTCCATCTGCATTTTTTATGCATCTAATCTCACATGCTAAGATAACTTCTTGAAATATAAAT
Source organism: Cepaea hortensis (assembly GCA_963921405.1). Lineage (NCBI taxonomy): Eukaryota > Metazoa > Mollusca > Gastropoda > Stylommatophora > Helicidae > Cepaea > Cepaea hortensis. The sequence goes on from OY992887.1 coordinate 89,614,556, forward strand.
CTAAATGTTGCACATCCTTTGCAGGAAGTTGCGACTAATCCCGGATTAATATTCTAGGACATTTTACGTTTAGTAGTTTGCCAGGCTAATGAAACTAGAACATGCTATACAACAATAAGAAAGAGAGACAGCTTTCTTCGGTCATGTGAGATGAGAAGAAAGGCATTGGAGAACATCATGACAACTGGAAAGGTAGAGGGGAAGAGAGGCAGCGGCAGACCAAGAGAAATGATGCTGGATGGATTAAGACAGTGGCATGGAGGAATATCATCAGCAGAGTTGATCCAGAACACTAAAGACCGAGATCTGTGGAGAGCCATGAACGCCGACGCCAGCTGACAGGGCACTTGATGATGATGATGGGTTTTGTCTTTGCTTTTAGAAGGGGAAGTCAGCGATTAAATCACCACCCGACGTTAGAGCTACGGAAGTTTATAATCGAACACTGATCCTTTCGGCCACGCCGACATCGTGATGAAATAGCCTTGTTTTAATCCAGTCTATATTTAGCAAAAGATATCATTTCCGGGGTGCAACATCCGGTTTCATGCTTGTGACATCCAGTTAGGGAAATTTCGCTGAAAAACGTTAACAGAAGTTGTTGTTTTCAGGCTAAAATTTTAATTATGATGGGCCACGGTCATATGCGGCCATTACAGCCGAAAAAGAATCCAATTTCAGACGATTATAGATTAACAGGTTCAGTTTTAGGATTAGGAATTAACGGTAAAGTTCACGAATGTTATTCTCGTACATCCCAGCAGAAGTACGCCTTGAAGGTAGGTTTAAAGTTAAGGAGGGGCATCGCATGTATAGCATAGCTAGCGCAGCCTTTTGTTTGTTACCGGTAGTCCGGTAGTGATCTTCTTATGTCGAGCCGTTAATAATAGTTAATGGTTGTATGATTTCAGCAAGCATATTTTAGTATAACAGAACATGATTTCGTATAGATGATCATGAACGTTGCTACCAAGTTACACTTTTTACTTATTTTTTTTATTTTGTATTTTATATTCTCAATGATAGGATACTCTGTATCATAGTTCATACAGAGTAGTAAAGTAAAAGTAATTGAAATTGTGAGAAACACAATAACAAATCTCTAAGATGACAGTAAGATGCAATTGATTGTAATAATATCTGAAATAAAAAGCGTAAATGAACAGTGGGAAATACTGAAACACTTCATCAAACAATTACAGAGACATTAATTACAGGAAAGAAGACAACAAGCTAAGATAAAGTAGATAACTGAAATCTAAAAAAATTGATGGACAAAAGAGGAAGAAGCTCTGAAAATTATAATGAGACGGAATAGATACATAGGATGATAAGAGAGTTGTTTGATGGAGAAAGAGCATCATTAACATAAGAATGTAAATGTCACTTAAAACAACATCAAAGTCCGAGATCTGTGGAGAAACATGAACAATTAAGCCCTTTGTTGGCAAGGTATATGATGATGATGAATATAATGATAATGTTTACTCAGAATGATACTGTGATCTAAACACTTTAGTGACTGTTCCTAAATTATTTGTTATTAATGGGATCAGCACAGCTGGATCCCGGATAGCAGTTGGAATGTGTAACCCATGTATATCAAATACAAGCCTTATGTCAATTCTAAGCCTAGCTATCAAGTTTATGTATACGTGAACAGCCATTTAATGGTTGCATGAATATGTACATGATGATACAATGAGTCCTATTCGATAAACAGTTATTTGCAAAGCGTATGAAGACCTTAGCAATAGTTTCAGTATTTAGTTAACACTGTAACATATTTTCTTTCCTACCCCCCAGATTCCTTCCTTCCTTCCTTCCTTCCTTCCTTCCTTCCTTCCTTCCTTCCTGCCTGCCTGCCTGCCTCCCTCCCTCCCTCTCTCTTTCTGTCTGTCTGTCTTAATTTCCTCTTCTACTCTTAAATGGAGACGTAGATACTCTTGAGTGGTGGTGTTTACCATAAAATAACACATTTGTAATGATTTCAGATATTCAGTAGCCTGTCGCCGGTCTCTCTGGCCGAGGGGTTACGACACTTTCTCCGTAATCCCGTTTATCACGCAGAGTCTCGTAGCGGGCGAGAGCTGGGAGCGGTTCGACCCCCGCTGGTGACTTGCGGGATAACTGAGCCGGCCGCTCAGAAAGCAATGGCAAACTACTGAGCGTAATCTTGCCAAGAAATCAACAGACAGCTGAAAGATGCTGCTGTTGACAGCGATGTCCTGTAAAGGATATGCGAATAAAAAAAAAAAAAGTAGCCTGTCAGAGCTATTATCATGTCAGTGGACACCATGTTTCTTTCAGTTTACTTGTCAACTATAAATAATAAAACACATGATAAAGTTCAGTTAATTAGTGAATTCGCATCTTCACAATGAGGTTTAGCAATGGTGAATATCCAACACTTTCTGTCTTCTGCTGTGATGGTAGATTTCAGTGAACTGCAGTTTGTTGTGTTAATGTTAGTTTCCTTTTTTATTACATCATTGCTTGCCTGCCTTTAACTTTTCTTTCTAGTATGGTTTTTATAAGAGTGATTGTAACTGACTCAGAAAGCATGCTGACTAGGGTGAGGACAGGCAAGCTTCGTGCAGAGTGGCTTGCGTCGCTTTGGAAGTCACGGGTGACAAGCATCGTTTGGATCTTTTCTCCGGGGCATGCTGGTGTGCTGGGGAATGAACAGACGGACAGATTGGCTGGCTGTGCAAAACTTGGTGGAGTATTGATGCATGATAAGGCAGACGTGGTTGCGGCCTTGTGGGAGCACATGTACACCTCGGAGGAGCAAATGTATCACCATGGTCTGGCAAGAATGCGACAACGAGGGGTGACGAGGGGATCTGCCCGACGATCATCGCTCAGAGGAAAGGCCAGACGGACATATAATCAGATTGCTACTGGTACTATTAGTGTTGGAACTCTTCGCTGGCTGCTGAGGATGGGGACGGAGCGCTTATGGGAATGCCCCGAATGCTTTGATGTCGGTTCCTAAATCAATCAATCAATCAATTATAAGAGTGATATGTCTTTGGTTGTGACTCATGTATTTGGTTTGTTTCTTAACTAAGTAAATAAGATAATTTGGCAATGATCCTGATTACCACCAGCTTCCAGAAAGCAGAAGTCATTATCATTATCATTATATGCCGTGCTGCTGATAAGCGTGGGCGGTCTTGTTTCGCCATCTTACACGATCACCAGAGAGAACAGATCACATAACTTAGATAATGTTGCAAAATATAAAAGACCACCCCTGTGAGAAGTGAATAAATGGCATAGCAGAGGCAGTGAACAGTCGGTCTTAAACATCCTTTTTACATGCTTTAATAACTTTAATGCTATAACATGTTTTATTATGTCGGAGATATGTTCCAATCGTGGTTGTGTTAGATTATTAAGTCCTAAGATTAGCCATCAGTTTTCCCCTCCCTAGAACACATCAGGACATGGCAGAATCAATTACGCAGGTATTAAAAATGTGAGAGTTGCAAATGAACTTTGTGTACACATGTGATTTAGTACTGTAGATAGCAGATCACATACTCCAAGACTGCCCCAAATTCTACATATCAAGACAAACCTTTTGGCCTAGAGAAACAACAGTGGGAGCTAAGTGATACAGACCACTTCATGGAGCTAATAACAATAAAGACAGTGAAGTTTGGATAAGAGACAATATTGCAGATATAAACACTTTATGTCAAGAAAATGAAAGAAGAATAAAAAATCCAAACATGCACCCTCGCAGGCAGGCAGAGAGAGAGAGAGAGAGAGGAGAGAGAGCTTACTCATGTTTGTCTTAACTTGAGCACTATTGGTCTTCTGGTTGTCTCATGAAGTCTGGCACAATTTGTGTCAAATTGTTGCCGCCTTGATGGTTCCAGGCTAATTTATATTAAGTAAAGTCTTGCTCCAGATATACTCTACTTCAAGATTTTAAAAATTGTACTGATTGTTCTTGAATCTTTCTTTTGTACGTGTTTGTCGCTTTGTATGGGAATGGAGTCGCTCATAGGCATGGTCAGCCTTCTTGAAAAATCTGTGGATGAATTTCAGAAATAAGAAACCTGAGAATATTATATCCTGTCTTGATTTCATAGTAATGTGAGGGGTGGGATCACTTAGAGGATCGGCGTTTCCAACTTAAGCATGCCTGGCACAATTCAAGTGTGGATGGTATGCATTTTTACAAAATAAGAAACATATGGTATACTCTTGTTCATAGGTAGAAAAATTCAGGTACCTGGCACCTGAAAATGATTTCCTGTCATCTGAATTTTCATTCATTTTCTCAGCCTGCATTTGCAGAAAACTAGACTGGCTCCTAAAATTAAGAGGGTGGGTTCCTGAATTATGTTCAGTTTTTCTGCCTCTACTCTTGCTCTGTTACCAGGACCATAGGGAATACAAAGAATAGTAGTAACAGTTGCCTACCACACATGTCTTAAAATATGACTAAGTAGGCTTGGCGTGAGGCTGCTACAGCGTCATAGAAAACCAGTAGTCTCAATACTAATGGTACCAGTAGCAAGCTGATTGTAATTATGTGTCCGTCTGGCCTTTCCTCGTCAGGAAAATAAAATTGGTATACTGCTTCCTGAACCTGGGGTTGTTGATCAGAGTTTGAATCATTGCTGGATCTACGGAGAGCATGTTCTTGAGATCGGCTACAGCGGCCAGCAAAGAGAGAGTGAAGAGAAGAAGATGAGGGGATGGTGAGAGGAGGAGGCAGAGAAATAGGATTATGTCTAGCCTTCCTAGATCTTCCTCATCAGGTGCCTCTGTTCTGCTGCTTCTCTTAATATGTCCTAAACATTTAACTTGTCCTTATGGTTTTGTTGAATGGTCATGTAACAGCTGCAGCTCTCAATACCTCAGCATTTATTTGTCTTCTCTGTATATGATATTCTTAAAAACCACATCTCTGCCGCTTCTGATCTCCTCACCATTTCATTGCTCATTGGCCAGCATTCAAATCCACATAGAGACTTTACCCTTGAACTGGTACCGCAGTATCATCTTTGTAGGACTGTTGCAGAGCTCACCTGCTCCTATCAATGCTCAGAAATAAGTGGTGGTACTAAAACTTCATATCTGCTGAGAGGTATAATAGGGTGTAACCAAGTTATGGTTCAGCACAGCACATGCAGACAGGCTGGGAGTAGGCCTGGGTTGGTCCTGTTCATTGTCAACAGAGGAGCGGCTGGCCGAGTGGCTAGAATGCCGGATTCTCATTCGGGAGACCCGGGTTCGAATTTTGATAAGGTGTGGAGTTTTTTTCTGTCAGGGGCAAAAGGAAAACTCTAACCTGTGCAGTTTGCGGCGACTGCACTAGCCAGTCTGCCTTAATTCTTCAGACTCAAGATCCTCCTGCCACACACCGCAAGGTACTATATTGCTAATAAATGGCATTGTAAACAGAACTAGTGTCCAATGGGTTAGGGTACAGGTCTCTCATTTCTTAAATCATGGGTTCTGATCCTCGTTAAGGTAGAGGAGTCTTGTGTCTCGGAGGTGAAATGGAAATCCCAGCCTTTACACTATATGGTGTTTGCTTGGGCAAGCATGATTTATTTGTAAGCCCTTCATAATCCCCTCAATACATTGACAGCAACAAGATTAGGCAGTGACAACACATTTATGAGAAACAAGAAAAGTACTGTTAAGAGACTAAGAAGCTTGACAAGTGAACAAAACATAGATTCAGGTGAACGTTTTAACCAGTCATTATCAATGGAACAACAAAAACCAAACAATAATCAGATAAAACAAAGGAATACTTATTTTGATATTCAAGATGTATTCCTTTATTTTACCTGTGTTTTATTTTTTATTTTTGTTGTCCTCTGATAAACCTGTCCCTAACTATTTCATTTCTTCTGACCACAGTCGATGATGTATGGGTCACAGCATTGAAGCCATGCTTCTCTAACAACTTCATTAGGCTTAAAATTAAAAGCTTAGGCTTAAAATTAAAAGCCAGTTAAGCAACCAGAATTTTCATTCTGTGGTTTATGTTCACCTTTATGGTATGTCCATGTTTAGTATGTCTCATCTTTTAGCAGGAGCTACACATACCTAACTGTTTGTATTTCCTGTTGCTGATAAAAACTTTGGTCCAAACGTTTGCCAGTATCTGTGTGTGTTTTTCTATTTGTTGAACTTCTTAATCATATCTTGTGGTTTTGTTCTATCAAGTAACTAGCTGATTAGAGCTGGATGAATGGGCTTTTGCTATTTATGTTAGGAACATGAATGAGTTAACATTGATGATTAGTAATGCATTGTAATTTGGATCTAAAAATAGTCTGTGATGTAATGTTGTGACTTTTTTTTAGTGTATCAGTTTTGTTTTACATGATCTAAATATAGCACAAGGATTGTCAGTGAACTGTAGACACAATTAAGGGAGGTCATTGTACAGTGTAACTTTACCCCCAGCCAAATTAGGAAAGGTGTATAATTAGTGTCTGGTATGACACATTGATTCAGTTCATTGGTTTTGATTTTCTCATGGGTTAAATAGTGGTAAGATCTAGTGACAGAGAAGGATTAGTGGCTTGAGAAAACATTAGGAGCGGTGTATATGAGAGAGACAGTGAAAAGAGAAAGCATAAGGAGCAGTGTATATGAGAGAGATATAGTGAAAAGAGAAAGCAAGTGGGAAGGGGAGAGAGACAGTGAGAAAGAGATAGAGATTAAAGGAGAGACAGACACTGTGAAAAGAGAGAACGAACAAACAAACTTTATTTTCAGAGGGTCACAAATTGGGCATACAGGCCTGTATTACATTCGGCCCTTCCAATCACTTATCTTTCATTCATCAATTGTGCATGTTACATTCACATAGGAAAGAAAAACATTGTCAAATGGATTTTAGAAACATAAACAATACATATTACCATGTTATGAGACAGACACGCGTAGACATGCACATTCATAAACACACACGCAAACATACATACATACATACCTGCATACATACTACATCATTTGCACAAACTCTCACAGTTATGCACATACTCAATAACATACACTCTCCGTCGCATACACTGCATGCTTGCACACATACACACACAAACATATACACATACATACATGAACATACACACACATATACAGCTAGCAGGAAGGAGACAATGAAAGGAGAGAGCAAGTGGGAAGAGGAGAGAGGCAGTGAGGGAGGGATTAAAGGAGAGACAGACATTGTGAAGAGAGAGAGCTTCCTATGAGAAAGAGACAATGAAAGGAGAGAGCAAGTGGGAAGAGGAGAGAGGCAGTGACAGAGGGATTAAAGGAGAGACAGACATTGTGAAGGGAGAGAGCTTCCTATGAGCAAGAGACTGAAAGGAGAAAGGCATAGTGAAAAGAGAGAACATGTGGGAAGGGGAGAGAGAACGTGCAAACACATTTTATTTTCAAGTGGTCACAAATTGGGCACACAGGCCCGTCTTACAGCCTTTCCAATCACTCATCTTTCGTTCATCAATTATCTATTGTGCGTGTTACATTCACATAGGGAAAAAAACATTGTCAAATGAATGTTATAAACATAATGCATGTTATGAGACAAGCATGCAGGCAGACACGTACACACGCACATGCATAACCACATACATACACACCTGCATACATGCTTATATCATTTACACAAACTCTCACAGTTATACACCTACTCAATGACACACAAATACACATTCCCTCACATACACATATATACTCGCTCACTATCGCAAACTCACTAACAAAAGTTTACTTATACAAACATCTCTCTCTCTCTCTCTCTCTCTCTCTCTCTCTCTCTCTCTCTCTCTCTCTCTCTCTCTCTCTCTCTCTCTCTCTCTCTCTCTCTCTCTCTCTCTCTCATATCCTCATTCATACTCATACATACAGCAAGGTGCGAGCGCACGCACACACATGCGCACACACACACACACCCCACCCCCCTCCTCTGACACATACACACTTTCACACATGCAAATACACAAATACTCACACAGTTATACATTCACGCAGTCACACACCCAGATATCTTCTTCTTCTGTGTTCATCTGGAGTTTTTCTTTTTGGATGTGATTGCGTTGTGCCTGTTTACAGCAGAGCTGCGTTCTTGCGATGTTAGGCCGATACATCCGACTTCTGCAGGCATTTGTTGACCGGGTTAACCTTCCCGGGATGCACCCAGATTTTAAAGAGAGACAGGCATTGTGATGAGAAAGAGCTTCCTATGAGAAATAGACAGTGAAAGGACAGAGACACAGTGAAAAGAGAAGTGGGAAAGGAGGAGAGAGAGAGAGAGAGAGAGAGAGAGAGAGAGAGAGAGAGAGAGAGAGAGAGAGAGAGAGAGAGAGAGAGAGAGAGAGAGAGCTTATTATGAGATCTGCTGGCTGGTTGAAGAATGATCAAAGTTGACATGCATCCAGTGTACCTGGCATCACTAGTCATGACTCTGATCCTAATGTACAATGACATTTCCAGCTTAACTCTTAAAAGCCGTATTTGGGGGCCAATATTTCTAAGCATTCATGATGGCATAACTTCCTTTTGAACAATTTGTTTTGTTTTGTCCTGGTTGTAGATTTTAAATATCCCCTGTACCACTTAAGATGTTAATATAGTTTTGAAAACCATGGGAAAAATTAATCTTTCATCTGTCTTTTGCTCCTGCCCTTTAATCTCCTTCTAGAAACATAGGCCCTCAACTCACTCACTCCAATCTGTTCCTTTATTTGCTTTCTCCTGCAGCTTTTCTTTGTCCTTCCCATATTATTCATCTCTGTCATTAATTCTCTTCTCTGTGTGTTTTAGGCCTTCCTCTATTCCTTTGATCCCGTTGTGTTTTTGAGAAAAAACTTTCAAGTGACACTATTATCAAGTTTTCTCAGTGTTGTCCTATCCAGTGCCAGCGTCTTTTCCTCACTACTTGACTCACTGGAATCTGTTTAGTTCTATCTCTAAGCTGCATATTATTGATTTTGCCATACCATTTTAGCCCATCTTATTGTGCACAGTGTGCACAGGCATCAGTTAATGAATGTTTGTAGTTCATTAGTGATTGATTTAGTCATTGTCCATGTTTTTGATCCATACAATTTAACATTGAGTTAAATATTCTAAGTTTAGCACTAGTTTTAATTTCTTTTATTAGTTAGTTAGTTGCATACAGGATGTCACAGACAACACCAGCATTTTTTACTGTTGTGATCTCTTGGCAAGTTTACGTTCAGTAGTTTACCATTTGCTTTTTGAACGACCGACACCCATACGATTGTGTAAAAAACTAGTGAAATGCGGTCTGCTGCCAAATCTCCTGCAGCTGTTTCAAAAGCGGGTATATGGGATTATGAACTGCGTCCGTAATCTATTAATTTCTTGTGACGTCCACAAATTTACTAGTGCCTGAAAGTTTAATTTGCTTTTTGTATTTTGAATATCTCTTATCGTTTCCCCCATCATTGTTTTCCTTGCTGCCTAGATAGGTGTATGATTCCAGCTCTTGAAGTGAGGTTTCACCAAGAGAGATCAGTTTATCTATAATTTGCCCAATAGTAGGCCAGCACAGCCGAATGGATAAGAGAGCTTGTTCTTAAACATCCAGTGTGCAAATGTGAGGTAAAGGGTTCAACGCCTACACCGGTCAGTAGGACTAAAATGTTGACTTCTCGTCCTTGACTTGGGGACGTAAATTACAAGTACCTCTGAAGCAGGAGTGGGTTTGCCTAATGGTGAGGGACACTTGTAATAAGGAAAGGTAACCCACATGCAAAATTAAGCCCAGTGCTACTAGAAGTAGTATGTCTGGACTAAGTTCAAAGCGAGCGAGCGCAGAAAGACAACTGCCCAAATTGTTCTCATTTCCTCTTTCCCCAATGCAGTTTTAGACCTAATTGTTGTGACTTCCCATCAAATGACCTTAGATTATCTTGCGTTATATTTTGTGTGTGAGACATTATGTGTCTTTCCCCAATGCAATTTTAGACCTAATTGTTGTGACTTCCCATCAAATGACCTTAGATTATCTTGCGTTATATTTTGTGTGTGAGACATTATGTGTCTTTCCCCAATGCAATTTTAGACCTAATTGTTGTGACTTCCCATCAAATGACCTTAGATTATCTTGCGTTATATTTTTTGTGTGTGAGACAAGAGGGCAATGTCAATACGCCCAGGTCATCAAGCTGCTTTGTGAACTTCATTTCTAGAAGAAGTTATTGTTGACTTCATAGTTCCGCCTATAGTCAGTAAGAATAGTAAGTCTTAATCTTAAACATTACATTAAAACTCAGAACATTTGAACCAAATCCATTCATCCTTAAATAATGTTGTTTTATTTTACTCAAGTGAACTGGTAGAAATAGCATGATTGCTGAAACATTTGTATCATATATATAATCCACAGACATGGTCCATCATTGTAGAATCCTTGGGGCTGTTGAAATAACATGAGAAATGATTTAGGTTCTGATTGGCATTCGTAGTTGAGTTGGATCAAGAACCAACATCACAGCAATTGGGAAATTCCCATATGCACTCCTTACCCATCTTCAACAACCAGCGTAGAGACCCAATACCAATGATACCAGTTTAATTATGTCACGAGGACTCATAGAAGACATGAAAGGACATGAGATGAAACTATATTTTTATATGTATATTTTTTTGTGAACTATATATGCAGTGCCGTTTGTTTGGAAATTATGCTGTACAACTTAACACAATCTTTTTAATTTCAGGTTCTGAAAGATGTGCCAAAAGCCAGACGAGAAGTCGATTTGCATGTGAGGGCGTGCCTGGCATGCAACCACATTGTTAAAATTCACGATATTTATGAGAATAATTACTCAGGACAGAGGTGCCTTCTTGTTGTCATGGAATGGTAATTATTCGTTTTCATATCCATTAGTGTCTGGTCATAATAAATCAGTAGCCATAATACCACGTAATAAAGAACAATAGCCATTACTATTGGGTAATAATGAATGGCCAACATTAGTATTGGGTAATAAACATTATGAGGGGTTACACTACTTTCTCCGTAATCCCGTTTATCCATGCAGGGTCTCGCAGCGAGGCGAAGCGGTTCGTCCCGCGCTCGTGACTTGCTGGATAATGAGCCGGCCGCTCAAAAAGCAATGGCAAACTACTGAGCGTAATCTTGCCAAGAAATCAACATACAGCTGAAAGATGATGTTGACAGCGATGTCCTGTAAAGGATATGCCAAAAAAAAAAAAAAATAAATAAACATTAGCCATTAGTACCGGGTAATAAAGAACATTAGCGATTAGTACAGGTTAATAAAAACAATAGCCATTAGTACCGGGTAATAAAAACATTAGCCATTAGTACCAGATAATAAAGAACATTAGCGATTAGTACAGGTTAATAAAAGCAATAGCCATTAGTACCGGGTAATAAAAACAATAGCCATTAGTACCGGGTAATGAAAGCAATAGCCATTAGTACTGGGTAATAAAAACAATAGCCATTAGTACTGGGTAATAAAAACAATAGCCATTAGTACCGGGTAATAAAAACAATGGCCATTAGTACTGGGTAATAAAAACAATGGCCATTAGTACTGGGTAATAAAAACAATAGCCATTAGTACCGGGTAATAAAAACAATAGCCATTAGTACCAGGTAATAAAAACAATAGCCATTAGTACCGGGTAATAAAAACAATAGCCATTAGTACTGGGTAATAAAAACAATAGCCATTAGTACTGGGTAATAAAAACATTAGCCATTAGTACTGGGTAATAAAAACAATAGCCATTAGTCTTCTTCTTCAGCGTTCCGAGCCATTGAGGTTCTTTGCTGCAGATACAATCTGTCTCCATTCATCTCTCTGGTTGACCTTCTCTTGCCAGTCGTTGATTCCAAGTGCTTGTAGGTCTGTATATATATTATCTCTCCACCGTCTTCTTGGTCTACCTCGTGGTCTACGGTCATTTATTTCCTGAGTGTAAGCGAGTTTTGTTTCCCTATTATCTTCCATTCTTTCTATATGCCCCAGCCATTGTAGTCTATTAGCCTTCATGATACCAGTGATTAGCGGGTACTTAAACAGATCATAAATGTCTTTGTTACTTCTTCTTTTCCACTCTCCACATGTGTATCCCTAATGGGTACAAAGATGTGTCTTAAAACTTTGTTCTAAAAGATTTGTAGCAAGGCTTCGTCTCCTTTCGTTGTACTCCAGGTTTCAGAGCCATACAGCACAACTGGTCTGATCAGTGTTTTGTATATTGTGATCTTGGTGTTATGAGACAGTGCCTTTGATTTTAGTAGATGTTGTAGTGCATAGTATATCTTATTTCCAGAATTGACTCTAGTTTGTATTTCTCCTCTTATGATGTTGGAGCAGTTGAAGATTGTACCCAGGTATTTGTATGTTTCTGTTCTTTTAATGGTCATATTATCTATTTGTTTTTAGCCATTCCTTCTCTTGAAATTACCATACTGTCTTATCTTGGTTGTTGGGCTTTTTCCTTTAAGTGAGTCAATATTTCCAATGTCTTTTGTTCATTTTCCCCTATAATATCTATATCATCTGCATAACCAAGCAGCTTGGATGTTCCTCCAATATCACATTCCTCCTTTACCCTCCTTACAACTTTCTCTAGAGCCAGATTGAAGAGTAGCTGCGATAGTGCATCACCCTGTTTCAAGCCAGATGTTATTTGGAAGGGGTCTGATTTCCTGCCTTTATATGTTACTATATTGTAAGTATCTTCCATGCATAGTCTGGTCATGTTGATTAACTTCCTTGGTATTCCAAATCCCCGCATAGCATTCCATAGACTATTCCTATGGACACTATCATAGGCCTTTTTAAAATCCACAAAAATGTTATTGAGATCTCTTTTATATTCCCAATTTTTCTCGGCTATTTGTCGTAAGGTAAATATCTGATCTATTGTTGATCTGTTTTGTCTAAAACCCGCCTGGTAGTCACCTAATATGTATTCTGAATATGGTTTTAGTCTATTTAGTAATACTGTGGATTATAGCCATTAGTACCGGGTAATAAAAACAATAGCCATTAGTACTGGGTAATAAAAATACAACAGCCGTTAGTTAGTTAGTCTTTCCTCTTGAGCCCAAGGCGGCGCATAGAGCAGAAGTCATGGCTCTCCATGTCCGGTGGTTCGCTGCTACCTATTGTAGATCTTGGATATTTACTTGGCAGTTGAATGAGCCTTCTCTGATAATGGTTCTATGCAGGGTCTCTCTTGGTCTTCCCCGTTTTCTTTTCCCTACTGGTGACCATATGAGGACTTGGTAGGGGAGTCTTGTCTTGTCCATTATGAGTACATGGCCGATGTAGTTGCAAAGGCGTTTTCTTATAAAATTGGATACAATATCTTGCTTAGTTTCTTGTCTTATTTGTGTATTGGTTCTGAAGTCTGTCCAGTGGAGGTTTAGAATTCTTCTAAGACATTTGTTCTCAAAATTGTCGTTGATTTCCAACTCTCACATCCATACGTTAGCACTGGAATCACACAAGAGTTGAAGATTTTAAGTTTTGTATGTTTGCTGAGTGTCTTTGACTTCCAGATGTTTGACAGTTTATTGAAGACACCAGATGCCAGTGTGATTCTAGATAATATTTCTGGTGTTGAGTCTCCTGTAGATGTCATTTTGCTTCCTAGGTATGTGAAGCTGTTGACTTTTTCAAGAATGTGGTTGTTTAATGTGGTGTTGTCTGAACTGTTGGTAAGATCAATAGTTTTTGTTTTTGCGGTGTTAATGTGGAGACCAATTTGTCCTGAAACATTTTGGAGATGGTTTATTTTCTCTTGGGCATCTGGGTGTGTTGAACTCACAAGCACTATGTCGTCGGCAAAGTCCAGGTCTTCTAGAATTCTGTCAACCCAATGGATACCCCTATTTGTGTTGTTTGTGCATTTGCGCATGATCCAGTCGATAGCTATTCCAAAGAGCATCGGTGACAAGACACAACCCTGTTTCACTCCCGTTTCCACTGAGAACCAGTCAGAAGTTGCCTGATTCTGTTCTCACGCAGCAACGTGTCTCTTTGTAGAAAGATTTTATGATGTTGGTATATTTGGTAGGGAAACCATAGATGCTAATTAGATTCCAAAGTGAGGGACGGTGGATACTGTTGAAGGCTTTTTGAAAGTCGACAAAGTTGGTGATTAATTTCGACTGAAATTCTACGCAGTCTTCAATGATTATTCTGAGGGTGAAAATGTGGTCTATACATGACCGTTTTGGTCTGAAGCCAGTTTGTTCTTCTCTGAGCCTTTCATCTATAGACTTTTTCAATCCCATTAGTACCGGGTAATAAAAACAATAGCCATTAGTACTGGGTAATATTGAACAAAAGTATTAGTATTGGGTAATAAAGGGCAATAGCTATTACTACCGTGTAATAAAGATTGACCCAGCCTAAAATTAGTACTAGGAAATAACATGGGAAGTAAAGATGGTTGGTGTGATACTGCCCACATCACCTGCTGAGTGCTGATTGGTCTATACAAAATATGGGTTTAGCACCATATGCCCAATACATCTCAAGGCATTTCCTCTTCCAACGGAAAGTAGTTTTTAGATGTGGCAGTTGGACTTCGGAACCAACAACAATATATCCTGGCTTACCACAGGGATCACCATTATCTCCGGTACTGTTCAACGCCTACACAGTGAGAATCACCAGTGAGCAGATCACTGGACCTGGCAGGACATTGTCATATGCCGATGATGTTTTAGTGTATCGTCAGGGGAAGGATAGAGAGGAGGTTGCTGTGGAACTACAAACCGAACTCAATCGCATAAGTACTTGGTGTGATGAAGCTGGGGCAATGGTCAACCCAACAAAGGCAACAGTGACTTGGTTCTCGTTAATAATCATATTGTCAACACTCCAACACCAACTGTAATGCTGTGTTCAGAGATGGTGGAAAGAACGCAGGCAATGAATTACCTGGGGATACGGTTTGATCGAAGCCTTGCTTATAATGTGCACATAGACCAGGTGATAACAAAGGCCAAGCGGGGTTTGGCAGCGATGCGGGTGATGGCGGCAGCAAACTGTGAGCAGCGCCATCTATGTCTTCTGTACGAGGGGTTGGTCATGTCTGTTTTGGAGTATGCAATGGCAATCCTGACTCTCAGCCATAAGCAGATAGAACGGATGGAAAGGATACAGAATGAAGCTATGCGCATTATTCTTGGATGTACAAGAGATACAGCATGCAGGGCGATGCGCTACCTTCTTGGGTTTCCAACCATTGAAGAGAGAATACAAGATTGCAGGGCACGCGCCTATCTCAGAATTAACGCAAACACACAACATCCACTGCATAGTGAAATTAGGAAGGTGAAGGGCAGCAGGTTAAAAAGTGGATGGGTCAAGCCGAAGACATTCTTCAACAGGTGTGTTCACTTGAGGACTTAGAACCTGGCGAGGAGTGGGTGCAAGTGCCAACAGACTTCTGCACATCCTTTTCAGTTTGCATCCAACTTGACAGAAAATGCAGACAAGAAAATCCGGCTGCTGTTGAGGCTGAAGTACAAGCGTTGATTTTCGAGAATTCGCTAGACGGTGACGCGGTCATCTACACAGATGGGTCGGTCGTCCGACATGTGAGAAGCTCATGGGCCTTTACAGCTCGGGCCGGAGGGAGAATTGTGAAGGAGTACTCTGGTGCTTTTACTGAAACCACAAGTAGCCTGACCATGGAAGTCATGGCAGTAAGTAAATCAATAACATGGCTCGAGACACAGACATTCACTAGGGCTTGTTTCCTTAGCGACTCAATGAACATGATCAAGAGGATAGAGGAGGGGTCAATCCGAAGAGAATGGTTGCTGCCTCTGGAGCGGTCTCGACTGGCAAAGATTAGTTTCATCTTCGTGCCAGGGCATGCAGGAGTACAAGGAAATGAGCGGGCTGACAAGCTCGCAGGTGAGGCTACTATGGAGGGCGGACGCGCCATGGACCAGGCCGACATTCTGAATGCTCTACGAGAAGTAAGACTTTTGCGAGAACCAAGTGATGACTGTGAATCTACAACAATGGCCAGACTGCGAGAGCAGCAAATTAAAAGAGGTGTGGCCAAACAAGAACACTACGCAGGAAGCCAAAGAAGATTGATAAACCAACACAGAACTGGCGTCGTTAGCCGCTACACGCTGCGGGATTTGCTGAGGAGGGGATCCGAGCACTTATGGACTGAATGGTTCGATGTGCAATGAGGATGATCTGTCGACTAACTAACTAACTAACTAACATCTCAAGGTGTGTAAAAGGGTCCTTTATGTTTTTATTTTACAGGAAATGATATATTATGTGTAAACATTAATGACATTCATGTTTGAAACTCCACAGCATGGAAGGGGGAGAGCTTTTTAATCGCATACAAGAGAGAGCAGACTCGGCTTTTACTGAAAGAGGTTTGTGCAGATTAGTTATCTTTTGCTACTTTCTATCATCATGTGCCATGTCGGTAAGCACAATGGTTCATGGTTCCCCATCTCACGTTATCACCAGTCTCAAATCAGGCCTGTGTTCCTGACCCGATTATAACATAAGGCTATGCCATCAAGGTATATCTCCTTGGTTTCCTCTAGTTTTTTTGCTATCAGGTTTGCTCGTTGTTACTGAGTTTTCAAGTTCATTACGCTGCATAACATGCCCAGAAAATCTTGACTCGCTACATCTAATTTTTCAAATCTTTTTATAGTTTTCATCTGCTTCTTGAAAGACTGTCCCATTTGTTTATCTCTCCGTTCGTGGTATTCTTTGTATTTTGTTAAGAAACCACATATCTGCTGTCATTAGATGTTTCTTTTCATTAGATGTCCAGATCCATTGTTGTGTGGATTTAATATGATGGTCTGTGATTGCTATGTCCAGATCCATTGTTGTGTGGTAATTAATGGACATATTTATGATTGTTGTTGTCCAGATTGTGGTGTGGTAATTAATTGGCAGGTCTATGATTGTTGTGTCCAAGTCTATTGTAGTGTGATATTGAACATATTTGTCTTTAAATAGGTGATCTTTGACTGTTTTGTTCAGGTGTATTGTGGTTTCGAGTCCCACACACTAAATCAGATGCAAGATAAATTAAACACTCGATGGGAGGTAATAAAAGTGGTCTAAAAATTCATAAGTGAAAGACAAAGATAGTGAGAAGAAATCAAGCAAATGATAGCCCAACCGGGGAAGGTTAATCCAGTCAAAAAACACATGCAGAAGTCGGATGTGTCGGCCTAAGGGCGCAAATAAACTTGGCACAGCACAATTACATCTGGAAAAAGAAAACACTCCGGATGAACACAGAAGAAGAATATAACCCAATTTTCCTCGGTGAAACCTCACTTCAAGTGGTGGAATCATACACGCATCTAGGTTGCAATGTAGACAAAGATGAACAAACAGATAGAGATGTTAAAATAAGAATACATAAGGCCAAGGAGCCGGTCTCCCTGGCCAAGGAGATAACAACATTGTTCGTAATCCCATATATCCATGTGGGAAAAACAGCAGCTGCGAGAATCGGCAGCGGTTCGCGCCATGCTGGTAACTTACGGGGGTATGGGAGCTGGTTATTCAGAAAGCATTGGCAAACTACTCGCCTAGTACATCAACAGCAGCTGAAAAATGCTGGTGTTGACTGCAACGTCCTGTAAGGGATATGCAACATTTAAAAAAAAAGGCCAAGGAGCTTTCATAGCACTGGGAGATTTGAGGAAGTTAAAAGAAATTAGTTTCAAACTTAGAATATTTACTCCTAGTCTGTACTCGGAGGTCAGCATGGCTGAATGGTTAAGAGCCCTCATTCTTAAACACCTGGTGTGCTGATGCCGAGGTAGCAAGTTCAGCCCCTACACCGGTCATTTGGACTAAAATGTTGACTTCTCGTCCTTGACTTGGGAATGTAAAGTACAAGTATCTCTGAAGTCGGAGTGGGTTTGCCTAATGTCAAGAGACATTGGTAATAGGGAAAACTAATCCACACACAACAATCAGTCCAGTGCACTGGAAGTAGTAGCATGTGTATGAACTACTCTTGAGTTCACAGTGAGCGAACACAAAAACAAAATCGGTACTATTATATGGAGTAGAAACATGGAGAACAATTAAAATAATGACTAATAAACTACAAAAGTACATTAACCCTTTACAGGGCAGACGCTTGTCCGTTTTTTAGCCCTGGATGGGCAAGATTTTTTCAGGTTTGATAAAATTTCGGGTTGCGTTAGTAAAAACATCACAAATAAAGTGTCAGTCAACCGATTTTAGTTAAATAAACAACACAATGAAGTCATGCAGAATATGTTACTCACGTGATTGTTGTCGGTAATCTATATATGAACACAAATATTTACGAAATACAGCATATTTGTGATTTTCCGTCATCTATACGGCAATTTACAAACACATTTTCAGAATTATAATCACTTTCTTTAAAGTCTGACTCACGAAAGTAACACTTTTCACTGATATCTAGCTGCGATTAATAGTCAACTGCGTGCCCTTTAATGTCACTTAAATTGAAGCTAGTGAAATCTCAGCTATCACTTGAAGAATCGCCGAAATCCATTTTGAAAAACTAAGCGTAAAAATCCCGAAAACCATAAAAAAAAGTCTGTAAAAGTCTGTTCAAATTCATAGTAGGCGCTTACAAATGGCGGCCATGTTGTCAAGCTATCGGCGAAAGCGAAAGTAGCCGTCGGAAGTGTCGGAAAGCTGAGAGATAGCGTTTTTACAATGCATAATAGTATCGGACGCAATCCGATCTGCTCGTTTAAGCGATCGGCCGCAGATGGACGTTTTGCCCTGTAAAGGGTTAACCGGTGCCTGCGTAGAATAGGACTCAAATTGTATGACAGAATCGATAACACAGAGTATGGGAAGAGAACTAGACAGAGTTCAACGAATCAAGAGGTGGGGGAGAGACACTGGCACTAGATAGGACACGCATTGAGAAAACCTGTAGATAGTATAACTAGAAAGTCATATCTCTAGAACCCACATGACAAAAGAAACAGAGGAGACACGGAGAAGAGAATTAAACATGAATAATGTGAAGAGGTTATGGAGGGAGCTGCAGGAGACGGCAGAAGATAGTAGGGCTGGACGTGTGTTGGTTGAGTGCTTGTGGTTCATTAGGTACAATTATCTCGGAACAGTAATAACATCTGATGGGAGATGCCTTGAAGAGATTAGAACAAGAATCGCCATGGCAAAAGTAGCCTTTAGCAAGATGAAAAACATACTGACAATAAAAAGATGTCAATTGAAACGAGAAAAAGTGTGTTGAGGGGATACATAGAACCTGTACTTTTATATGGATGTGAAGCTTGGACAATGAGCAGTCAAGCTGAAAAACATCTGATGGCTGTGGAAATGTGGTTTCTGAGGAAAATGCAAAGAATACCATGGACAGATATGAAGACAAATGAACAAGTCCTTCAAGAAACAAATGAAGATCGTAAACTGATTAGAGACATTAGACGTAAATAGTAAAAAATTTTTGGGCATGTTATGAGAAGAAATGAATTGGAGAATTTAATGACAGCTGGTAAGATCGAAGGGAACAGACCAAGGGAAAGACCTAGAAGCAAATACCTGGATGGCTTGGCCACGTGGCATGGTCGGTACAGAAACACGGAGCTGATCCACGACTCTGGTGATCGAGTGAGATGGCAAAACATGACTGCCCATGCTTATCGGCATGGCACATGATGGATGGATGGTTCATTAGGGGATAAAAGGCAGCAGCAGAAGAAGAAGACATGAGAATACCAAGAAGAAACAAACTAGTAATAATAATGTCATCACTAAACTAGATCAAAGTACAGCAAAATATTGTGGACACATAAAAAGTTATGCACATACTCAAGGGGAAGGTGGAGGTCAGTTGTGCCAGCAGACGTCAGCTGCTTAAATCTTCTTCTTCTGCGTTCATCCGGAGTTTTTTTTCCGGATGTGATTGCGTTGTGCCTGTTTACAGCAGAGCTGCGTTCTTGCGCCGTTAGGCCGACACATCCGACTTCTCCGGGCATTTGTTGACCGGGTTAACCTTCCCAGGGGTTTCTTAGGACGTTTGACTCTCACTGTTGTGGTGTTATCCCCCATCTCAGCTGGCCCATATAGAACAGCCAAAGATCCTGGTCAGCCCTCAAGGGAAGGCAGGGGCAGACCATGGGCATTCCCCGTCATCCAAGGAGGCTTCCATACTTGCAGAGCCGATACATAGCGCTCTGGTACTGGGCTCACCCAAGGAATCGTCACGTCCTGCACATGGCTGCTTAGCCTCACTTCCGTATATTGGGCCTTCCGTTCACCATAGGCTGTTCTTCCGGAAACCAGAAGTATGCAGTCTGCAGATGACATCCACACAGTGAGCTTTCGATTCGGACTTTCCATGTAATGGATTTGCTATCCAAGCAATATTCCATTTCATGCCACTAGGATACTTTTCCACCTTTTATGAAGCCCACACAGTGGGCTTTTGATTCAGACTTTCTACATAATGGATTCACTATCCAAGCAATATTCCATTTCGTGCCACTAGGACACTTTTCCACCTTTTATGAAGCCCACACAATGGGCTTTTGATTCAGACTTTCCATGTAATGGATTTGCTATCCAAGCAATATTCCATTTCGTGCCACTAGGACACTTTTCCACCTTTTATGAAGCCCACACAGAGAGCTTTCGATTTGGACTTTCCACATAATGGATTTGCTATCCAAGCAATATTCCATTTCATGAATCTGGGTCGCTTTTGTAACCGACATACCTGTGGTATGAAGTGTGGCAGTCTGAATACTTCTTCATGCACCTTTAAATGTCAACCTGTATGTAGTTAAAGTATGCTACGGTCAACTTGAGCTTGTTGATATCTCCATAGAGCTTGTCCTCAAATGAAGCAGGTGTGGGCCAAAATATCTTTCTCTGTTCTGCATATGTTGGGCAATCCTGCAGCAAATGTTTCGCTGTCATTTTTCCAGTTCTACAATTACATTCATCGGTATCTCCTATCTTTAGTTTATTGAACAAGTGGTATTTCAGCCTGTTATGTCCTGTGCGGAGTCTGAAGATTGCTACTTGTTCTCTTTGGTCGAGTTTGTAATATGCATCATCCTTCTGATGGCCTGGATGCTCTGATTCCCATTTGGTTCTATAGGTGCTTTTTATCAACCTCTTTGCCTCATTATAGGTTATGTCTATGTCAGGCTGTGGTAGTTGTCCGCCCTCTTTTGCCAGTCTGTCAGCCTCTTCGTTTCCAGGTATACTGCAATGTGATGGGATCCACTGTATTACAACTTTTTTGGATTTCTGGCATAGACCAAGAAGTGCTGCTCTTAGGTCAGCTAGTTCTGTGCTGTTATTGCTCTTCAGTATTGAGACAGCTGACTTTGCATCTGTGAAGATAGCTATTTGCTTCTCTTTATTTTCCTCCATCAAGAGCATTTCTGCTGCAGTTTTCAGAGCCTGTACCTCCGCTTTGAAGTTACTTGAAAATTTTCCAGTTGTGTTTTTTCACTCCATTTTTTAAATTTAGGAGAATTCCTCCTCCTCCATTCTCTATTGAATTTTTGGCTGATCCATCTGTATATGCATGGGTCCAATTGCTGCTTGGGTAATATTCTTTTATGTAGTTTAGGGTTATTTCTCTTCTTTCGGTTTCATGCTGAGTGTTCTTTTTCTCAATACCAGGAATGTTTTCTATCATCTCAGGCAGTTGCTGCTGTCTCCAAGCTGGGAACTTGTGTCCATTGTAAATGGGTTTGACTGTTGATATGTTAAGTATAGGATCTGCCCTAATCCTTCATTTTGCAGTTTCTACAAAGTTGCTGCGCTTCAGTCTTCCATTTCCAAAACCATTAAACCTGTTATACATAGGGTGGTCTGTCAATTTTCTAAATTTTTCTGCTTGTTGCTGGGCTCTGCTATCTCTTCTGTCCTGCATTGCTTGTAGACAAGTGATCTTTTCTAGTTCATTAATAGGCGTTGTCTTCAGGCTTCCAGTTATGATTCGCATTCCTTGATTTTGGACTCTACTTATTTTGTTAAAGTTTGACTTAGCTGCTGTTGCCCAAGCTGCAATGCCATATTCCAGTGCTGGCCTCACCCGTCCAGTATATAACTTCTTGAGAACTTTCTCATCTGCTCCCCATGTTGTACCAGCAAGCTTTTTCATGATTGCCATTCTTTACCTTGCTCTTGTTCGATTTTTCTCAACCTGTGTCTTCCATGTCAGGCGACGATCAAAGGTGACTCCTAGATAGTTTGGATTTTCTTCATGGCGCAATATTTTCCCATTCAATACCAGCTTAGGTTGCTGAGTTTTATTTGAGAGGGAGAACACTGTGCATGTTGTTTTCTCCTCACTTATCTTCACTAGCCATGATTTTGACCAGTCCTCTAGCGCTAATAGGGCTTGCTGTATTCTGCTGTTAGCTGTACTAATATATTCTTCAGATGTCCATATGGCTAGGTCATCTGCAAAAGAGGATGTGTGTACTCTCGCTGGAAAGTTTTCCGTGATGTCATTTATATATGCTAGGAATAATGTTGGTGAAAGAACTCCTCCTTGGGGGACACCTTGCTCCAACAGCATCATTTTGCTGGTTTGTCCTTGTACTTTTGTCCTGGCAGTTCTATTCTCAAGGTAGTGGCTGATCCATTTATACATTTTCCCACAAACATGCATGTTTTACAGTTTTACTTTCAGTCCTTCCTTCCATACTTTATCAAATGCTTTTTCTAAATCTATCCAGGTCGCTAGTGTGTGCTTTTTCTCTTGGAAGGCATCCTCTATTTCCTGAGCTATATAGGTTATTTGATCTTCAGTGGATCTGTACTTTCTGAATCCTGCTTGGTGTGGTGTTAATAATTGGTTTTCTTCCAGATGCCATGTTAGCCTGCCATTGATAATGCGTTCCATTAATTTTCCTACACAGTTAAGTAGACTGATAGGTCGATAGCCATTTGGTTCTTCCAGGTTTTTTCCTTTCTTTGGGACTGGTATTAGTATAGCTTCCTTCCATGCCTGTGGGACTATTCCTCTCTTCCAGCTGTAATTTAGGACTGCTAGTAGTTTCTTTTTTGCCTAGTGCCTAGTCCTATTAGCATTTCATTTGTGATTCCATCCTTTCCTGGTGATTTCTTCTTTTTTAGGGTATTCATTGCCTGTTCCATTTCTTCCATTGTTAGATTTGCCATCATATATTCTGCTGCTGTCTCTGTATTAGTATGATGCATCTGTTTGTCTTTGATTGCTTTCTTCTGTTCGATTGTAATATCAATGTGGTTTGCACTGGCATAGTGTTCCATTAGTGCATTTGCAGCCTTTTTTCCTGTCAGCAAGGCATCTCCTTGTTTAATTGTTATCTGTTTGTTTCTAGGTCCTTCATTGTTCATGGCTTTCACTAGTTTCCATAGTTTGTTTCCATCCCTGTCAAAATTCAGGTTTTCTGTTTTTTCCCTCCAACAATCTCTTGTTGTTTGATTTACTGTTCTTTTATATTTTGCTGAGATGGCTTTGAGAGAGATGTTCGCTTCAGTTGTTTGTTCTCTCTCTGCTGTCTTCCTGGCATCTTCAACTTTGTCCTCCAAAATTTGTAGTTCTTCAGTCCAGTATGGTTTGAAATTTTTCCTCGCTCCTCTTGGAATAGACTCCATGGTCGCCTGTATTATTGCTCGGTTTAAACTTTCCACCATTTGCTTCATGTTGCCATATCGTGTATTTATGTTTTCACAATATTTGTCTGTTAGTATGGCAAATCTGTCCTAATCTGCTCGTTTCTAATTCCAGCGGGGCAAAGGCTTTTGCTCCTGTGGAACATACTCCATATTCATTACAAGCTTGATTGGTCTGTGGTCACTGCCTGCTAATTGGTCAAGTACATGGCGATCGATTTTGTGGAGTATGTCTCCTGTGCAGAAAGCTAAGTCTGGAGTAGAAGTGGTAAACCATCTTCTGGAGTAGAAGCTCGGTGTGTAATCCGCTTTGTTGAGTAGATGGAGATTTGAATCTATTTCCCAGTCCTCCACTTCATCTCCTCTTTTGTCAGTATCTGGGTATCCCCATCTTTCTGAACGGCTATTAAAGTCTCCGACAATAATGCAGTTTGTGTCAGTTATTTTCATGTTTGAGAGTGTAAGGTCCTTATCTGCTGGGCTATACAGATTGTAAATTCTTATTTTCACGTCCTTTATCATTATACCAACACCTATAATTTCCGTTTGGTTGTCAGAGATCACAGATACTTCACTGCAAGGTATTGTATTTCGTGTAAGTATTAGAACTCCTCCTTTGTGTCCTTCACGGTCGAAACGTGTTGCCTGATATCCTCTGACTGAGAATTTGTGATTGGCGTTGAGGTGTGTCTCTTGAATGCATGCCACATCTATTCTATCTTTATGAAGACGCTGTGTTAGGGAGTCTTTCTTGTTATAAACTCCTTCGGCATTCCACTGTAGTATGTTGAGTGTCCGGGGTATTTGGTCAATAGCTCTTAACCTACTCTTCTGTGCCTTGACTCCACAGCACAAGGGAAGGTGACCACCAGTAGTCATGGGTGGACCCCCTCGAGGCAGGGGGCCCGGCACTATCACCGCCTGATGGGACTTCGCGGGATTAGCACCATAACGATTAATTTTGATTTGTGACATCATGAAATTAAGTTATGTTGCACTACTTTGTCAAGCCTGTGGCTCAGTGCATCCGATTTCGACAAGCATTTGTTCGGGATGCTTTCCCTAGCCTTTGACTGTCCCCAGTCTACCTACAAGGCAGCAGGTTTTACGTTGCACTGCTTTGTCAAGCCTGTGGCTCAGTACATCTGATTTCGACAAGCATTTATTCGGGGTGCTTTCCCTAGCCTTTGACTGTCCCCAGTCTACCTACAAGGCAGCAGGTTTGTGTGTCACTTGGTCTGGTCCCTCTCCCTTGACCTGTCTGACATGGGTGACCCTACCAGTAGCTGTGCTACCGTCGGCATAGCTCTTGGGGTCATTGGGACACGCAAGCCCCTCTACCTCGTCACGGTGGACACACAGCAGAGGGGAGCTGCTTAAATGAGAAGATAAATCATGATATGGGGATTTGTTACTTTTTGTATTGTGGGTTAATAGCCATCCGAATTCTCTAGCCCTTTTCCCTGCCATTTGAAACATTTATTTTTTGTTTTGCTATTATAGTTTGCAATTGTTTAAAATTTTGCATGCATTCCAATTATTCTGTTGCAGAGGCAGCTGCTATTATCAGGGACATTGCTAAAGCAATATATCATTTACATTCCATGGATATAGCACACAGAGATTTAAAGGTAACTGTGTGCCCATATGTAGTGCTATATTGGTCACTGTTTTTGTGCTATATTAGTCAGTGTTGTGCTATATTGGCCAGTGTTGTGCTATATTGGTCATTGTTTTTTGTGCTATATTGGTCAGTGTTTGTTGTGCTGTATTGGTCAGTGTTTGTTGTGCTATATTGGTCAGTTTTGTTGTGCTATATTGGTCAGTTTTGTTGTGCTGTATTGGTCATTGTTTGTTGGGCTATATTGTTCATTGTTGTGCTATATTGGTCAGTGTTTGTTGTGCTGTATTAGTCAGTGTTTGTTGTGCTATATTGGTCATTGTTGTGCTATATTGATTAGTATTTGTTGTGCTATATTGGTCAGTGTTTGTTGTGCTGTATTGGTCAGTGTTTTTTGTGCTATATTAGTCAGTGTTTGTTGTGCTGTATTGGTCAGTGTTTGTTGTGCTATATTGGTCAGTGTTGTGCTATATTGGTCATTGTTTGTTGTGCTATATTGGTCATTGTTTGTTGTGCTGTATGGGTCAGCGTTTGTTGTGCTATATTGGTCAGTGTTGTGCTATATTGGTAATTGTTTGTTGTGCTATATTGGTCAGCATTTGTTGTGCTATATTGGTCAGCATTTGTTGTGCTATATTGGTCATTGTTTGTTGTGCTATATTGGTCAGTGTTGTGCTATATTGGTCATTGTTTGTTGTGCTATATTGGTCAGTGTTTGTTGTGCTATATTGGTCAGTGTTGTGCTGTATTGGTCATTGTTTGTTGTGCTGTATTGGTCAGTGTTTGTTGTGATATATTGGTCAGTGTTGTGCTATATTGGTCATTGTTTGTTGTGCTATATTAATCAGTGTTTGTTGTGCTGTATTGGTCAGTGTTTGTTGTGCTATATTGGTCAGTGTTGTGCTATATTGGTCATTGTTTGTTGTGCTATATTGGTCAGTGTTTGTTGTGCTATATTGGTCAGTGTTGTGCTGTATTGGTCAGTGTTGTGCTGTATTGGTCAATGCTTGTTCCGCTATATTGGTCAGTGTAGTTACATGGTAGGGGCAGAAAACAAACAGTGAAACAGGACAGAAACTGGAATTGGGAAATTTATTACAGAATGAGATCAAGATTAAACAGTTGAGGTACTTCGGCATGTAAAGATACACAGCTCCTTAAACTGGGATTGGGGAAATGATTACAGATTGAGATCAAGGTTAGACAGTTGAGGTACTGTGACATGCAAAGATACATAGTTCCTTAAACTGGGATTGGAGAAATGATTATGGAATGAGATAAAGAGATTAGACCAGTGTTTCCCAACCTTTTTTGTACCATGCCCCACTTAAGCCTTTCTAAAATTCATATTGCCGCCCTCCCCCACCCCATGCCCCCCCTCAACATATACATTATTTTTAATATTCAAAAATTGAAATGTTCACTAAAGAAACTTGAATGATAGGTTTTAGGAAGAAATTACTAGGTAATTATTGAGCAAACACAGTAAGTAAATTTTCAAAACGTATAATGGAGAACTGAAATTCAAGTAAAAAATAATTTTAATGAAAGATTTTTCTATATTATTTTAATTATTAGTAATTATTTATTATTTAAATTTAGTGAGATCCTTGCGCTTGATGCTTGCTGTAAAGAGATCTTATGTCAGGTTCCAATTTAGTTAACTTCAGTCTCAAGTCTCCCCATTTTGTTATATTCAGCCGATTTCTTCCATTTTCGAATTGCCCCCTTAACAGTCAAATTGCCCCCCTTAACAGTCAAATTGCCCCCCTGTGGGGCGTGGGCCCCACGTTGGGAAACACTGGATTAGACAGTTGAGGTACTTCGGCATGTAAAGATACATAATTCCTTAAACTGGGATTGGGGAAATTATTACAGAATGCGATCAAGGTTAGTCAGTTGAGGTACTTCACCATAAAAAGATACATAATTCCTTAAACTGAGATTGGGGAAATGATTACAGAATGAGATAAAGGTTAGACAGTTGAGGTATTGTGGCATGCAAAGATACATTGTTCCTTGTTAAGGATGCGCTGGAAGTGAAGCATGCATGAGGCAGTAATTGTTACATGTGGGTAGATAACAGAAGAGATGGACTGGCATCGTGAAGACACAGGACAGAGGGTGTTGAAGACTCCTAACAGCCATCCTCAACGCAGAGATGAACTTTATGATGGTGATGATGAATGTTCATGGTAGGAGTTGTGGTACCCTAGTAGTTACTACAGTGACTTGCCAATAGAGTTGTCTGGAGTTATATCCTCATCAGAGACCTGTGTGGTTGTGGGATGAAATCTCTTAAGAAGGCAAGCATCAGGGAATGTTCTGGGATGGGCAGGTAACAGTGAATGAAGCAGCTCATCACTTTACATCGCAATGCCAGAATTATGACCAAACATTAAAAAGAAAAGAAACACAGACATTCTCCAAGATCTGAACTGTAAAAAAACTTGTTCAACAGTTGCATGTCTAGAAAACTGAAGTACCTTAACCATATCAAATGTCATAGTGGTCTAGAAAGGACAGTAATAAAAGGCATGGTTCATAGAAGATGAGGCAAGGGACCTCCAACATGTTGATGAACACTAGATATTAACTTATTTTATACATATCTAGTTTTAGATTTGCCTGTTGATGGAGACTAGATATGAATTATTCTTGAGCCTGAAGAAATAAGGCTTTGGTTAGTGCAGTCACCACAAACTATGCAGGATAGGGCTTTCTTTTTCCCCCCATCAGAAATAAATTCAACACCTTGCCGAGGATTTGAACCCTGATCTCCCAAATGGGAGCCCTGCAATCTAGCCACTTGGCCTGACACTCCTCTATATTCATTGTTATTGACGATCATGTTTTTGTATTGCTCACATTTTCCATTTCTGCTTTGTTCCTTATACTCACTGTATTTTAACAGCCTGATGACAAGTTTTACCCCCACTTGATTTGTATCTTTTGCAGCCTGAAAATTTGCTTTACTCTGATAAATCAGACAAGGGCATCCTCAAGTTAACAGATTTTGGCTTTGCCAAAGAAATTGGACAGCACAAATCATTGCAAACACCTTGCTATACACCCTACTATGTTGGTAAGTGATCTTTTGAACATTTCACTGTTTGTATAAGAAACCTTTGGTAGATTTTATTGTGTATATTAGGAGAATGTGGTAATTTCACAGTGTGTAGGAAGAATTTGGTCAATTTTTCAGTTTTTTTAAAGAAACATTCAGTCAGTTTTATCGTCTGTATTAGAAAAATTTGGTCAGTTTTATCATCTGTATTAGACACATATGGTCAGTTTCATTGTGTGCATTATAAACATTTGGCAGATTCCATTTTGTATATTAGAAGCATGTGGTAATTTCACAGTACATTTGAAGAATTTTGTCAGTTTTATTGTGTGTATTAGAAACATTTGTGGATTTCATTGTGTATATTAGAAGCATATGGTAATTTCTTCTTCTTCTGCGTTCATCCGGAGTCTTTTTTCGGATGTGATTGTGTTGTGCCTGTTTACAGTGAGCTGCAATGCTGTGCCTTTAGGCCGACACATCAGACTTCTGCAGGTGTTTGTTGACTGGGTTAACCTTCCCGGGATGTGGTAATTTCAAAGTGCATTAGAAGAATTTGTTCAGCTTCACTGTTTTATAAACATGTAGTCAGTTTTATCGTCTGCATTAGAAACATTTGGTCAGTTTTATCATCTGTATTAGAAACATTTGGTCAGTTTTATCGCCTGCATTAGAAATATTTGGTCAGTTTTATCGCCTGCATTAGAAACATTTGGTCAGTTTTATCGTCTGCATTAGAAACATTTGGTCAGTTTTATCGCCTGCATTAGAAATATTTGGTCAGTTTTATCGTCTGTATTAGAAACATTTGGTCAGTTTTATCATCTGTATTAGAAACATTTGGTCAGTTTCATTGTGTATATTAGGAACATTTGGTGATGATTAATATTTATGTATTAGAAA
This sequence comes from Cepaea hortensis, assembly GCA_963921405.1. NCBI lineage: Eukaryota > Metazoa > Mollusca > Gastropoda > Stylommatophora > Helicidae > Cepaea > Cepaea hortensis. The sequence continues at coordinate 89,643,843 of OY992887.1, forward strand.
TATGTGGTAGATTTCATGCACTGTTCATGTTAACATTTGGTCAAGCTAATTTTACTAGAATAATTTTGTAAATTTCACATGTGTATTAGAAACATTTGGTAGATTTCACTGTTCATGTTAGAAACATTTGGTGAAGTTAATTTTATTAGAAAAGTTTTATAAATTTCACTGTTTTTATTATAAAAACATAGTAAATTTCACTTGTGTATTAGAAACAGTTGTTATATTTTATTTTGTGTTTAGCAGCATTTGGCGGATTGTCATTTATATATCAGAAACATTTGGTAGATTTGAGAGTGTGTATTAGAAACATTTGGTAAATTTTAGTGTGTCTATTAAAAACATTTGTTTGAGTTCATCTTATATGTTTTAGCAATTGGGAATACATGATGCATAGGTTAGCTTTACAAAATTATAATTACCAAAAAAAAAATAAAACCGAGGTTACGGACACATTTCGTAATCCTGCATATCCGTGTTCGAAACACAGCTGCGCGCGATTTGACAGCAGACCGCCTTGCATTGGTTTTTAACAAAATGGTATGGGTGCCGGTCCTTCAGAAAGCAATGGCAGACTACTGAAAATACATTTGCCAAGAGATCAGAACAACAAAAAATGCTGGTGCTTGACTGCGGCATCCTATAAGGTATATGCAACTAACTATATAATCTGATTTGTTGCTAGTCAATTTACATTGCATTTGATATAATTTGATTTGTCGCTATCTTGCAGCACCCGAAGTGTTAGGCCCAGAGAAATACGATAAATCATGTGATATGTGGTCTCTAGGAGTTATCATGTATATTCTGTAAGTACTGGTTTTCCATATTTATGTACATTGCTTTGTTTCTTCTATTCCCCATTTTAATTCATCTCCTCCTAAGGGAAAGATGATAGTGTGCCTTTGGGACCAGATGGAGAAGGTGGGGGTACAGATTGAAAATCTGTATGTGCAAAGAATGAGATTGATTTGAGATTGCGGGGGATCGGCAGGGGTTCTGGAAGAATCTCAAAACTGAGAGGGAATCATTTTGATCAATCTCAAAACTGAGAGGGAAGGCCAGGAGAACTTTCAATCAGATAGCGGTGGGAACGATTAGCAGTGTAACTCTTCGCTGGCTGTTGAAAGAGGGGACGGAGGTGTATGGGAATGTCCAGAGTGCAGTGATATCGGTTCTTAGCTCAGCTCAACTCATCTGCTCCTTTTCTTCTGCTGCTGCTGTATTTTAGCTACCTGTTGAGCATATAACCTCAATCCTCTCATTTTCAAGCTGGACAGCCAAAATGACCAATCTGGACATTTTGAGGGAGGCTAAGTCGCAAAGACAACTTATCACAAACATTAGAAAGAGGCATTCATAATTTTTTGGCCACGTTATGAGAAGTCAAAAACTGAAACATGTTGTGACAAGTGGAAACATTTGTGGAAAGAGAGATAGAGGAAGACAGCAAGAGAAAATTCTTGACAGTCTTGCATCATGGCACGGAAGGGAGTCAGGACGTGAATTGACACATGCTATCAAAGATTGCAATTTTTGGAGAAGCATGATTGCCCATGCCAGCCGACAAGGCACTTGATGATGATGATAGTGTAGATACACTTTGATATTTTCAGGTAACAGATTTGAGATATTCATGAATAGTTATACTGGTATATTCATGTTTAAAAGTCCAGAAAGCAGGAGCCTGAAGATGACCACTTTATGGACAGACCTATTGGTGAATCAGCCATGTGCACATGTGGATTGGCGCCGCAGACAGCAGATCACATACTCCAAGACTGCCCAAATTACAACATGTCTAGACAAACCTTCTGGCCTAGAGAGACGACAGCGGAAGATAAACTCTATGGACCACTGAGTGAACTAAAAAAGACAGTTAAATTCATACAAGAGACAACATTGCAGTTATAGACATATTTCAAGCGAACGCAAGAAGAAGAATGGACAAACCAGAACAAATTATTATTCTGTACCTCAGAACATGACACAGTAGATTACTCAACCACATGTGTACATAATTCAAAATTGGTGAATCAGCCATGTGCACATGTGGATTGGCGCCGCAGACGGCGAGCACATACTCTAGGACTACCCAAAATACGACATCTAGGCAAACTTTCTGGCCTAGAGAAACAGCAGTGGAAGATAACGTTTTACTGAGTGAACTAAGAAAGACAGTTAGATTTATACAACAGATGTAGACAAATTCAAATAACGAAAGGAGGAGGAGGAACCTGCATTGGATCTGTGATGTGTTAGGGCCATCATATTTTGTAGGCCTGAATGCTTGGAGGAGTAAGTACCCAGTCTTTCCCTCACTCAGCGAGTATGCTCATTATCATCATCATCACCATCATCATCGTCCACTTCTGACGTCAAGCGTCAGAATAATTGGCGCTCCAGCGACCCATGGGTGGCATTGGATAGTGTCATTTCGTGTGATTGTACAATGACTTTGATGTCGTCAATCCATTTTCTTCTTGGGCATCCTCTTGCTCTCGTCACGGATGATCGTTATGTAGAGCCAGTGATGGTAGTTGATGGTGTTGCATTCTAACGACATGGCCAAACCACTTGATCTTCTGTCTTTCAATAAATGTGGCACAAGGTGTTGATCCCACAGTCTGTCTGATAACAACATTCCTTACTCGGTCTTGGATTGTCAGGCATCTCATCTCACAGGTGTTTATTTTGCGAAAGTGTGATTTGGATAAAGTTCAAGTTTGAGATTGGTAGCATAGGGTTGGTGTGAATATGCTGTTTATTATCTGTCATTTTTTGGACATGGGTATAATTGGATGTTCCAGTATGGGTGATTTCTCTGTCCAATCTACCATCTTCTGTCATCATACTTCCAAAATATTTGAATTCTTTAACTCATATAACAGACTTAAATTAATAAATGAGAAATGATACATTTAGACAGCAATTTACATCTCTGTGAGCAATAAAATATCTTGATGGCGTATTGTTCTGTCCTCAGGCTGTGTGGCTATCCCCCGTTCTATAGCAATCATGGAGCTGCCATCTCTCCTGGGATGAAGAAGAGAATACGCAATGGCCAGTATGAATTCCCTAACCCTGAATGGAGCAGGGTTAGTTCAGAAGGTAAGAGTTTTCTTAGCTCTTGTTTGTTTGTACGCTGGCTGTGTGGCAAAGGGGTTACGAACGCAATACGCAAATCCCTCATACTGCTGCTGGCGATTTGGAAGCAGGCCTCTGGGTGTTGTTTTCATATAATGGTATGAGTGCCGGTCGTTCAGAAATCAATGGCAAACTACTGAACAAGAAATCACAAACAGCAAAAAAAATGCTGGGGTTGACTGTGATGTCCTGTAAACGATATGCAACTAACTTGCTTGTTTGTATTTGAACGTGTTGCATTGTTTGTTACTAATATGAAATCACCATGAGGTGTTTGTACTATTTTATCAGGCCTCTTGTCTTTGTATGTGAAGGGCATTTTTGTGGGGTCTGTCTTTCCTTGCCTTTATTTGTCCCTAGTTCTAAATCTGGTTTGTGTGTCACTTAAATCTGGTCATTTCAACGTTTATAGCATTTGATTTCTGGTATCACCCAGAAGGGAAGCAAGGAACAGCAACACTGAAGCTATCATGCATGTCACAAGAGACAACCTCTATATATCTACAGGGTGACACACAAAAACCAGAACCCATAAAAAGTTTATTAAATCCTACAAAGGTCAAGCAAATTTCTTGAAATTCGGTGAACGTAAACTTCAGTCTGTGTGCAATCATTTCCAAAAGTTTCAGTTTTTAAAAGTTAAAAAAACAGCATAAAAGCTATCTTCTTTCCAAAATGTGCTCCAATGACCTCCGCAGCGCTGGATGCACACTTGCGTACATTGCACTAAATTGTAAATTACTCGACCACATTCCACCGTGGGGATTTCCATGATCTTTGCTGTTATTACTGCCTTCAGTTACCAATCGTTTGAGGGTTGTTCTGGTACACATTATCCTTGAGACTCCCCATAGATAAAAATCTAGGAGGTTCAAGTCAGGTGAATGCGGTGCCCACTCCAAGTCACACTTTATGTTGATCAGTCTCCCATGAAATCACTCTCTCAGCCAGGATATGGGGTGGTCCTGTCTTGCTTGAACCAGTGTTGAGCTCGATCCAATCCTCTGCATCATTCCAATGATGCCCAAAACTTTCTCAGTTATTCAAAGATTTGTTGGTTCCATTTTGTTTTGGTCACCTTCTATCTATCTGTCTGTCTGTCCGTCCGTCTGGCTGTCCGTCTGTCTGTCCATCCATTCACCTACCTACCCTCTTATCTTATCCTATCTTATCTTATCTTATCTTATCTTATCTTATCTAAAAAGTGTTTAAAAGGCAGGAGGAATGACTTCACTGCACCGGATTTTATCCCACATGCTCAGTGTTCTTCCGCAGGGCGGCCTGTCGAAAGCGTCACACAAAGTACAAACTCAGTAGCTCCAGCGATGACCCCCAGGAGTCTAGGAGAATTTGCACTCATCAACCGAATAACGTAGCCCAGGATCAACCCCACAACCTTCGGAGCATGAAGAGGGCGGTGTAACCACTTCACCATAGAGATTCCCTAGATGCAAAATCCAAGCACCAATGAAAAAGTCTAAAACGGGCTTGGTGTGAGTTGGTCGAGAGTCAGTGCTCAGTTGGGAGGTGAAGGCCACAAGCGAGTAATAGTACTGACAGGAACTGTCCTGGGCAGCCTACATGGTCATTGGTTTGTTTCCTAACATTAGTTGATTGGTTAGTTAGTTAGTTAAAGTTATTGAGAAGAAAGCCTAGCCTGAGGGTGGTCAGGTCATGTTTTTAACGCTGTTTTTTTACTACAATTGGTGGAGGAGGTTTGACACTCAAATAGCTGAGGATCCTGTATTAATTATAAACTCAGACAAATATGTAGCTCAGCAGCATAAGGATATGAATAAATGACCATTTCACAATCACTAAAGAAGAAAGAAAATTAAAACTTTTGAAAAAAATAAAATACTTAAAATATTGTTGATCAAGAAGAGAAAGAAAATGATTAGATGTTTTCAACAATATATTGCACGAGGAGGTCAGTGTCAATGTCTTCGCTTCACTCGCAGGCACTCAGCTTCTTCATACACACTCAAAGAAAACGTATGGTAACTTTCCATCATTTATTTCCAGGCGAACCTGATATCATCACACAATAAATACAGGCGGTAATTCTCATACGAACATACATATGCCGCCTTTCATAATCTAATAGCACACGATAGTTTCACACTTCAATACTCGCTCTACTCAGACTAGTACTCTCGCAATCATTAAGCATTTGCTCAAAAGAAACACGTCCTCTCTGAAACTGTCCCCAAGTCCCATCTGACGATTCTCAGCTCAACCGCTGGGCTAGTTGCACTATCTAGTGCAGTAGAAGTAGTAGCACATCTATTTTCTAAGCTTGAGTTCAAAGCAAGCTAAGACACACAAAAATATTGCATTAAAATCATCAAATGTATGCCACACTACAATGGATTCAACAAAGCATGTAGACACATCCTGTTTCTGTGTTTGGGTATCTGCTACCATTATAATCCATATATAGAAACAGTAAACATTTTGGCAGATTTGAACAGTGTGTTAGGCCAAGATAATATTCTAGTCGGCCAATCCCTGCAGTTGCATACATTATAAATTATTTTTATTTTGCAGCCAAAGATTTAATCAGAGGTTTGTTGCGAACTGATCCAGACAAACGACTGACTATCGTACAAGTTGTGCAGAACAACTGGGTTGCAGTAAGTATCTAATTATCTGTGCAATGATTTTGAGATGATTATGCTCATTAAATAATTCTTCTTAATAACACATTAACTTTTTCTCTGTGACAAAGTGGTTAAGCTGTCTACCTTTACGCTGTGAAGGCGATAGGTTCATTTTCAAACTGTGTTGTTCAGAACTGAGTTCAATTTTTCCAGTGACCCATAGGAGGCTTTGTGTGATGCTCCCATCAGTCAACTTGTCATTCTGCGGAGAGAGATTGTGCCAGTGTTCTGTGGTCATGTTATGAGAAGCCAGGAGATGTAAAATATCACGACAGATAGAACAATAATCGATAAAAGAGGTAGGCAGAGAGAAATGATGACGGATGGACTGGAATGGTAACACAGAGGAAAAACTTTCATGGACTTTCTTGGAGGTAAGCATGGCCGAATGGATAATAGCACTTAGAGTTAAATTTCCTATGTGCTGATGCCAAGGTAGCGGGTCCAACCCCTACACTGGTCAATTGGACTAAAATGTTGACTTCTCATTCTTGACTTGGGAACATAAATTACCAGTAACTCAGAAGTCGGAGTTGGTCCGCTTTATGGCGAGGGACACTGGTAATAGGGAAAGCTAATCCACACACAGAAGTAAGTCCAATGCACTAGAAGTAGTAGCACATATGCACTATGCCTGAGTTGAAAGCGAGTAAACAAACTATTGTATGTCATGGACCCCGGGAAGGTTAACCCGGTCAACAAATGCCCGCAGAAGTCGGATGTGTCGGCCTAACGGTGCAAGAACGCAGCTCTGCTGTAAACAGGCACAACGCAGTCACATCAGAAAAAAAGAAACTCCGGATGAACGCAGAAGAAGAATAAGAAGTATGTCATGGTTCCTGCAATACGAGGTAGGGTACAAGGCATTAAAGACACCTCAGGCACGAACATTCATGGGGCAAGGGAAATGGTGAAGCATCAGGTTTTTCTGGTGGGCAGTGATGAGAGCAATGAACTAGCTACACAATAGTGGTGATGATGATGATGATGATGATAATGATAATGATGAAAACTTCAAGAATTGATGATACTGCATATATCAAGTATCATTTTGCCTGAGATCAGCAAAAACACACACATTTAATGATTTACTATAACAGTTTTAATTATTCAAAGTGGTGAAAAGTTTGACATGCTTCTTGTTTTTTGTTTTCATTGTAGGATAATACATTGGTGCCACCAACGCCTCTCATGTCTGCACAAGTACTCAAAGAAGAGGAGGACGTCTGGATGGATGTTCAGGTAAATATGCCAGGAGGTGACTTCTGTTGGGGGTTTAATAGATCTGTAACATTTCTAGGTTGTAATAGATCTGTGACATGTCTATGGTGTAATAGATCTGTGACATTTATTGTGGTGTAATAGATCTGTGACATATCTGTGGTGTAATAGATCTGTAATATATGTATGGTGTAATAGATCTGTAACATTTCTAGGTTGTAATAGATCTGTTACATGTCTATGGTGTAATAGATCTGTGACATTTATTGTGGTATAATAGATCTGTGACATATCTGTGGTGTAATAGATCTGTAACATATGTATGGTGTAATAGATCTGTAACATTTCTAAGTTGTAATAGATCTGTTACATATCTATGATGTAATAAATCTGTGACATACCTATGATGTTATAGATCTGTGACATATGTATGGTGTAATAGATCTGTATCTTACCTAGGGTGAAACAGATTGTAGATAACGTAGAGTGTAATAGATCTACTACATATCTAGAGTGTCTTTATAATGAACAACAAATAAATAATGAATCAAATTTGTACTGTGTACAGACAACACTTGAAAGGCAATTCCTAGACAACAATGAGACCTGTGTAATGTGATGACAAACTTTACATTATCAGGATGAAATGTCTCATATATGGTCCACTATTTCAGTAAAGTACAGCATTGTAATTCAGTCTTATCCATAAAAAAAAAAATTCTTCCAAGCATCACCTTCTGTGGGGCTATTCATGCATCTTTTGAAACGATGCATTCTTATCTGCTATACATCATCACCAAGTACAGGGTGTATATTTAATAACTGTGCAGTGTTTGAAAATATTGCCGGTCCAAGTTTTGTATTTACCTATTATGTTGCATGAACTTTACAGAGGGTGAATACAAAACTTGGACCGGCAATATTTTCAAACACTGCACAGTTATTATATATACACCCTGTAGTAGGAAGTCAGCATTACAAAAAGGATAAGAGCACTCATTCTTATACATCCGGTGTGCTGATGCCGAGGTAGCGTGTTCATCACCAACACCGGTCTGTAGGACTAAAATGTTGACTTCTCATCTTTGACTTGGGGATGTAAATTACAAGTACCTCAGAAGTCGAAGTGGGTTCACCTGATGGCGAGGGACACTGGTAATATGGAAAAATTATCCACATGGAAAATTAGTCCCATGAGACTAGAAGTAGTGCACATTATGGACTATGCTTGAGTTCAGAGCAAGCGAACAAAAAAATAAATTGGCTCTTATTCTACCCCCCACAGAAAGACTCAATCTTTCACCTGTTCCCTGTCTCATACAATCTCACTCCCAGGGTGTCTTTAATGTCCAGTGTCCATTTTCATATAGGTTTATCTCTGTCTCTTCTTCTACAAATCATGCCTCCCTTTTGCCTCATTTTGGATGTAGTGCATTGTTCCATTGCCCTACTACTGAGTTGAGTGCGTGGCGCGACACTGTGAACTGTGAATTTAATGTGGAGTGCTTTTACATCTGTCCGCGGTTGTTTGTAGCGTGAACTGCATGTTCTGAATGATAGCAGCCGGTCTGTCGCTGAACTGACTGGAATGCCTTATGCCCCGGGAAGGTTAACCCGGTCAACAAATGCCCGCAGAAGTCGGATGTGTCGGCCTAGCGGCGCAAGAACGCAGCTCTGCTGTAAACAGGCACAACGCAATCACATCCGAAAAAAAAACTCTGGATGAACGAAGAAGAAGAAGAAGAATGCCTTATGCAGTAATATGTGACTGCCGCTTCCATTGACGATGAACAATATTTTTCACGGAGGACTTTTATGTTGGCATTCTGGTGGCGGCATTATGCACAGTGTACCTGTACTAGCTGTTGCTTTGTCGAGACTCCTGTCTGTTCCACTTTTCACATTGGGCAGAGAGGAACATTATGTGTGATATTCACTGGCATAGGAACAGAGCATAATGGTGAAGTTGGAACCATGACTAATACCTCCCTTTGCTGTTCTTTCTAAGCTACTGTAATGTTTAAAATAGCCAAAATATTAAAGATTCCTAGACATGATGTTTCTTCTTCGTTTTCTTTTGTTTGCTTGAAATTTGTCTATATCTGCAATCATGTCTCTAATGAATTTCTCTGTCTTTTATAGTTCACTCAGTGGTCCATAAAGTTATCTTCCACTGTTGTTTCTCTAGGTCAGAAGGTTCTCCTAGATATGTCGTATTTTGTGCAGTCTTAGAGTATGTGATTTGGTATTTTTGGAGCGTCCACAATCTGCAATCATGTCTCTAATGAATTTCTCTGTCTTTTATAGTTCACTCAGTGGTCCATAAAGTTATCTTCCACTGTTGTTTCTCTAGGTCAGAAGGTTCTCCTAGATATGTCGTATTTTGTGCAGTCTTAGAGTATGTGATTTGGTATTTTTGGAGCGTCCACACGTGCACATGGCTGATTTGCCAATCTTGAATTTTGTTTACATGATGCTATATATGAACTAGTTTTATTTCACTCTGTAGATCTTGCATAATATCTGTATTTTTTCTCTTCTTGATCAACAATATTTTAAGCATTTTAGTTCAAAGTTTTAATTTTCGTTTTTTGTGATTGTGAAATGGTCACTTATGCATATCCTTATGCTGCTGAGCTACATATTTGTCTGCATTTCTAATCAATACAGGAACCTCAGCTGTATGAGTGTCAAACCCCGTCCACCAAAAGTAGTAACAAACAGCGTTAAAAACATCGCTTGACCACCCTCAAGCTAGGCTTTCTTAGTAACTTTAACTAATTAACTAACCAATCAACTAATCAACTAATGAGATTCAGACTATTATAACTACATATGTCACATGCTGTTCTACATTCGTTGTGTCACATTACACTTAAATCACACCTGTCTTTTCGTGATAGGTGTGCAACACTACCTTCTAAGATAGTACAGCACTTACTAGTCCTGATCATTCTGTCATTAATATGTGGTGTCTGATCATGCAGTGCCTACATGCTCACATACACAACATTTTCCTAATCTGAAAGTTGATCAGATTCAGTAGGTTAATCTCAGATATGTTTCTTTGAAAACAAATGAATCTTTGGAAATTCATGTTTACATTATTATTATTTTCTGTTATTCATTAGCCGAAGCAGAGTTTTAGATTACTCCATTCCATTCCATTGGCACCTTGCCGTCTTGACAGACGATAGTTTGTGCTTTAAAAAGGCATAATAACTTTTAACTATGGCGGTAGCGAGTGTGACTGATAAGGCCAATTTGCGCTGTAAATGTCCGTTCACAGTGGGTGCATCTGAACACGTGGTCATTTCCACCATCATGCACCATCTTACGTCTCAAACGCTTGGTGTGTGACTTTTCTGCAATAATTTTCTCCTTTGACTTTATTCCATTTCTGATATTTGCCCTCCATGCAACACGTTCAGCGGCGACTTGCTCCCAATGTGCATTATCAATGCCTGTATCAATCTTGTCCCGCTTACACACATCTTTGTATCGTAGTAGAGGCCGACCCTGAGATCTCTTACCCATCTGTAATTCACCAAAAAAGATATCCTTTGGTATTCTACCATTATCCATCCTCCTAAGATGTCCTATCCATCTAAGTCTACGAAGACTGAGCATGGAATAAACTGTCACACAACCTGATCTTTCCAATACTTCAGTATTGTGATTTTGTCTTGCCACTTAATACCAAGAATTCTTCACAGACACCGCATATGAAAGCTGTTTAAATTGTTCTCTTGGTGTGAGTAAGTTGTCCAGGTTTCACTGCCATAGAGAAGAGTACTAAGGACACAGGCTTGATAGACAAGGACTTTTGTTTTGGCAGTAAGCTTCCTGTTCTCCCAGACTCTTTTTCTTAACCTGTTCATTGTTGTTGCTGCCTTACCAATCCGGATGTTGATTTCCTGATCTAGGGATAATTTGCTATTTACCACTGATCCTAGATATGTAAAATGGTCTACTATCTCTAGTTCGGCGTCGTCAATAAAGATTGATGGTACCCCATGTGCACCTTGTGACATAATCTGTGTCTTCTTTTTGCTAATTGTTAAACCAAATTCAGAACAAGCATTGGAGAATGCAGATAGTAGACATTGCAATTCTTCCTCAGAGTGGGTCGTAACTGCAGCATCATCTGCAAAAAGCAACTCTCTGATCAGTACCCTCCTAATTTTGGTCTTAGCCTCCAATCTCTGAGCATTGTAGAGGCTGGCATCTGAGCGTGAGTGAATGTATAAAATTCAGCTGACTCCGACGTGATTTGAACACGCAACCTTCTGATCTGGAGTCAGACGCGCTACCGTTGCGACACAGGGCCCACTAAATTCCGAGACCAGTTAAGACCAGGGATGGAGTTATTGCCTCTCCATAGCACAAAGCCTGGGCTAAAATATAGAGATCATGTGTTGCCCATGCAGCATGATCCCTCTCTCGGCCTGCCTAGTTCACTCCAGAGGAAAGGTAACACCCCTACATCTGGAACAAGACAAGCTGCAGAAGCTGCCGGATCAGCAAAGCAATGCTCTAACTGTCCGCCTGTCGGAGCTTCGATCCTAGACCAGTCGCCAACCAAGGCTTAGGGCCTGGTCTGCCCTGCCATGACAATTTTGTCTTTAGCTTGCATTTCCTCGCACCAGGGTAAGGCTTGTACCCTCCTAATTGCGCTCTTCCGCCCGAAGCCGTTGGCACAATGTGGGGTGTCGGGTTTGGTAAGTGCCGCCCAACGTTCGGCGCTAACAGATACCAGGTAGTACCGTCTACTGTTATACGGTAGCTCAGTCATATCTGACTAAGACCTGACTGGATTTAGATTACTACTACTCACAATTCTAACAGTTTGTTTCCAAACAGTTTTTATTTGAGAATCTCATCATTTTTATTTATTGTTTTTAAGAAATGTTGGAAATTTGTAAAAATATTTACAAGTTTAAATGTTGTAATTTGTTAGCAGATTTACAAGAAGAAATTTTTAATTGCAATAGCTTTCAATTATGAAATGCATGCTCCCTAAATTTCATGAGCTTAACTGAAACTATGAAAAAGATGTAGAGACTTACAATATGGTATACCATTAAATCAGCTCTGTGGCTTTAATCTAGAAAAATAAAGTGGTCGTTTCCCCTTGACTTCCACACCCACCTGGGTTTGCTTGTCCAGCACTTTTAGTTAGCATTGTTATAAATTGGTAAGGTTTGTGAGTACCCTTCTTGTAGCATATTGGCTAAATAACCAGAATCCATTATGTGTACATCTAGCCTATTACACTTCATGGATCTGATATAGGGACAATAAACAGACGTGGTGAATCACGTATACAGGCAGTTGATGTATGACAAGAACCAACTAGATTGAAATATTGGCAGATGATTTCAGGGAAATTTAATGGAACTAAGAAAACTTCCAAAAAGCAAAAATTATTGAATGGGTTGATCAGGAAGTTTACTACCAGCTTTGGAATGAAATACTTTAATGGAATGATCAGGAAGCTTTACTGTCAGCTTTGTGAATGTCATACTTGAATGGGATGATCAGGAAGCATTGTAACCAGCCATAGGAATGAAATACTTAAGGCAATGATCAGGAAGCATTGTAACCAGCCGTAGTAATGAAATACTTAATGGATTGATCAGGAAGCATTGTAACCAACCATAGGAATGAAATACTTGATGGATTGATCAGGAAGCTTTTCTGTCAGTTTTGTGGATGTCATACTTGAATGGGATGATCAGGAAGCATTGTAACCAGCCAAAGGAATAAAATACTTAAGGGAATGATCAGGAAGCATTGTAACCAGCCGTAGGAATGAAATACTTAATGGAATAATCTGTAAGCTTTACTACCAGCCTTGTGGATGACATACTTGAATGAACTGATCAGGAAGTATTGCAAGCCATAGGAATGAAATACTTAATGGAATGTTCAGGATGCTTTACTACCAGCCTTGTGGATGGCATACTTGAATGAACTGATCAGGAAGTATTGCAAGCCATAGGAATGAAATAATTAATGGAATGTTCAGGATGCTTTACTACCAGCCTTGTGGATGGCATACTTGAATGTAAGGATCAGGAAGCATTGTAACCAAACGTAGAAATGAAATAATTAATGGATTGATCAGGACGCTTTACTACCAGCCTTGTGGGTGACATACTTGAATAGAATGATCAGGAAGCTTTGCTAGCCATAGGAATGAAATACTTGAATGTAAGGATCAAGAAGCATTGCAACCAGCCGTAGGAATGAAATACTTGAATGATCAGGAAGCTTTACTACCAGCCGTAGCGATGAAATACTGAAATGATCAAGTAAGGGAAAGACGCTGGAGCTGGCTAGGATGTACACTGAGAAAACCTGAGGACAATATAACTAGATACTCTCATATCTGGATCCCACCATTGGAATGGAAGAGCGGGAGGTGTAAAAACACATGGATAAGAGAATTACAGACAGAGATGAATACTATTGTGAGGCCATGGTGGTAGCTGCAGGAGATAGCAAAAGGTGAGACGGCTTGGCGTGGTTTGGTTAATGGCCTATGCCACAATAGGGGGTAAAGAGCAGAAGAAGAAAGTTTAGTTCAGTCGACGGATCAACATCATGGCACACGGGTAAACCCATAAGTGCTCCGTTCTACTCCTAACTCAAGCCTGAGTTCGGAGAATCTTCACTCAGTGCACACACTCTGTAGCACCGGCAAGGATCCTGAAATACTTTGGGTAGATTTTTAACTCAAAATGTTGCTCGGGCAGCGCCATTAGGCTACTCTTTTTTGATTTCCAACTGCCAAGGGATATTTTTACACGCGCAGCAATATACACGGGCATCCGATCTCACTACCCAGAGACCAGGGGAAATTTTGTTACTAGAAGTCCATGTGAAAAAATCCCAGCCCTCACCGAGGCTTGAACCCGGGACCTCCAGCACTCGAGGCGGACACCATGCCTCGAGACCACGCAGACCTCCCGCAGAAGATGAAAACCACTATTTAATAAACTATTAGCATGGAAAGGGTGTCTGTTAATGCTGAAAGTCCATTAAGTCAAACACAACCTAGGGAGCGTATAACCTGGTCAGAAGATAGTTGAAAGCAACTGGGACAGTCTACCCCACATTAAAAGAGTAGTGTAATAGGACCTGATCATGGTGCTGTATTCATAAATTTAAAATGAATTTCCTTTGGAAATTTGAAATAGTGAAAATAAATTAATGTAATATGTTAGTGTTTGTCCTTTCAATTGTAAATTCTTTATATCAGTATACATGAAGCCAAAGTGAATTGTGTTTATATATCGAGCAATTCTGAAAATTGTCTGGTACCAACTTTTATGAAACTGATCAGAAAAATTTATCTTGCCTCTGTTGGGGATCAGCCCCCCAGAACACTGTCTTGGCAAGCAAATTCACTAGCCACTGTGCCACTGGAGCTAAAGTAATGGATTGGATTAGAAGTATGGTGGCAGCCTCTAATTTGAGAAGATGGGTATGAATCATGCTGTGAATATTTATAAAATAAGGAGCCTGAAGATGGTATATTCTCCCTGTGATCCCAGTGTAGCAGATTGGAGACCTAACTTTCTCAGATAACCAACTCTCTTTGGTCACCCTTTAGGATGAGCAGGAAGACTACAGTGATACAATCCTTTACTTCTCCTTTTGGATCTCAGTAACACAGGGTGATCTTACCATGCCATACCCTACCATACCATACCCTATCATACCATACCATACCAAAGCATACCATACCAAAACATACCATACCATATCAAGCCCTACCATACCATACCATACCTAACCCTACCATACCATATACCAAACTTAACCATACCATACCAAACCCTACCCTGCCATACCATACCAAGCCCTACCCTGCCATACCATATTAAACCCTACCATACCATACCATATACCAAACCCTACCATACCATACCATAACATACCATACCATAACATACCAAACCCTGCCAAAACATACCATACCATAACATACCATACCAAACCCTACCATACCATATACCAAACCCTACTATACCATAACATACCATACCAAACCCTACCCTGCCATACCCTACCAAACCCTACCCACCACACCATACCAACCATTTCACACCATACCATACCATGCCATACTATACAGTACCATGCCATACCATACCATATCCTACCATACCATACCAAACCCTACCATACCATATCAAACCCTACCCTACGATATCATATCAAACCATACCAGACCATACCATACCATACCAAACCCTACTCTATCCTACCAAACCATAACTTACCATACCATACTATACCATACCATACCAAACCCTACCATACCATTCCCTACCACCCATACCCTACCATACCATACCCTACCCTACCATACCATACCCTACCAAATCATACCATACCCTACCAAACCCAACCCACCACACCATACCAACCATGTCACACCAAACCATACTATGCCATACTATACAGTACCATGCCATACCTTACCATATCCTACCATACCAAACCCTACCATACCATATCCTACCATACCATATCAAACCCTACTCTACGATATCATATCAAACCCTACCATAATAGATCATACCATACCATACCAAACCCTACTCTACCCTACCAAACCATAACTTACCATACCATACTATACCATACCAAACCATACCATTCCCTACCACCCATACCATACTATACCCTACCCTACCATACCATACTATACCCTACCCTACCATACCACACCCCACCCTACCATACCATACCATACCATACCGACCCTGAGTAGAAGAGAAACAAACAAGAAACACATCAAATTGACTTCATATAAAAGCATTTTCTTTCCCGACTGCCGTTCTAAGCAAACATTTGTTCTGATTTCAGGAAGAGATGACGAATGCTCTAGCCACAATGAGAGTCGACTATGACCAGGTAGTCAATATTAAAAACTTGCAACAGTCCAACAATCCCTTACTGAAGAAAAGGATGAAAGAAGTCACAAGTGGAGCTGCTGCCATGTAGGGGGTGATGACTTGTCCACCCTTCATTTTATAACCAACAGTTTTTCATTTATTTAACATGCATCTGTGCTTTGTTTTCAACGTCACCCTACCATTATTCTTAATAGTGTCTAAGTAATTTACATTGCCATTATACCGGCTGTTTGTTAAGTCTCACTACACTTTGTATGTAGAACAAATCTGAAAAATGAAATATATGACATCATCAAAAAATGTGCTAAAAATTCATTAAATTAGTTACAATAGTCACTGCTGTGTTCTAATGCTATTTTGGGAAAGATGGGAAGTATTTATTATATCTTATTCAACAAATTTCTAACCGTAATGCAATGAGGAGGTTGTTTATCAGGAAATCTTGCTATTAAACTTTGAACAACCATCCTTGTGTATCGACGGCCATTTAGAAATACTTGTTCAACCAAAACAATTCTTTCTTCCATTGATAACACCATTTTGTTTGGAGTGCAAAGAATTACTCCAGCATTTGCTGCATATTACTTCACGATGGACTGTGGAGCACATTTTTTTATGATGTCATATACTTCATCTTTACATACACAGTGCAGTGAGACTTTACAAACACCCTTTAGTTAATTCATTTTAATGAATCTTGTTGTTTCAAACTGATTTCACAGCTGTATACAAAGGCTGTCTTCATGTATCTTTGATATGTCTGTAATGAAACTGATTTTGCAGCTGCTTATGAAAACTGCATTCTTGTATCTTTGATAAATCTATAGGTTAACTGATTTTACTGTTACTTTCAAAGAGTGTATTGTTGTATTGTAAGTCTTTGAAAATCTCTGATTCATAGCTACCTATCAAAACTATTCATGTATCTTTGATAAATCTATAGCCAAACTGATTTCTCAGCTTCTTATGCAGACTGTTTTTGTATCTTTGATAAATCTGGTTAATCACAGCTACTTATGAAAATTATATTCGTGTATCTGATAATTCTGTATATAAAATGATTTTATTGTTCCTTATGACATCTGTTTGTGCCACGGTAGTTCCATAGCCAAACTTATTTCACAGCTACTTATGAAGATTCTGTCCTTGTATCTTTTGATAATCCTGTAGATAAACTGATTTTTTATTATTCCTTTTGAATACTGTTTGTGTTGTATCTTTGATAATCTATAGCTAAACTGATTTCACAGTTACTTATGCAGACTGTGTTCTTGTATCTTTGATAAATCTGTAGTTAGTGACAGTTACTTATGAAGACTGTATTAACATGTCTTTGATAAATCTGTAGTTAGTCACAGCCAGTTTTGAAGACTTCACATATCTTTGATAATTCTAAAGCTAAACTGATTTTACAGCTCTTTGTGAAGGTCTTATTTGTGTATCTTTGGTAAATTTCTGTTGCATGGATCATGTTCTTGTTTATCCTAGAGTCATCAAAATGTACTGTATATTTTGTTAATCATATGAATGTATATTTTTCATGTAGGTAGAATCTAATGGTTTTTGAGTGCAGCTGAACTTGTTGGCAAACTGAATTTATATTACAAGACAGTGGAAGTTGTGTCGCTATAAGGTTGAGAGCGCTTGCTTCTAAATGTCCTCCGATATGCTGAAGGCATAGTAGTGGGTTCTCCACCTGCATCGGTCAATTAGACTGAAATGTTGACTTCTCATCCTTGACTGTACCTCAGAATTTCAGTGGGTTCACCTGATGGAGGGGGACACAGGTAAAACGAAAAGCTAGCCCACATGAAAAATCATTACTGTGTAGTCTATGCTCGAGTTAAAGCGAGCAAAGAAAACGAAGAAAATAAACTGGGCAATTACTCTGTGGACAACTTCAGTATCACTATCTTACCTGTATGCTTCCTGTGGTACATAATATAAAATAATATAAAGTAATGCAGCTTTACAGAACAGGATTACAAAACATACAGGATGTTGCGGCAACTAGCCTTCATCAGCAAACACAAAACAGAACATATAGTTATGGAGAAGATCCTCCGGTGACTATATTAAGGCATAAGGATGGGATGAGAAGACGGTGACTACATTAAGGCATAAGGACGGGATGAAAAGAATAAAAAGATGAAAAAATTAGAGCAATGAAGAGAAAATGAAAATTTGAAAAAAATTGTTGCTACTTATCTCAGAATCCCAAGCTG
Source organism: Cepaea hortensis (assembly GCA_963921405.1). NCBI lineage: Eukaryota > Metazoa > Mollusca > Gastropoda > Stylommatophora > Helicidae > Cepaea > Cepaea hortensis. The sequence goes on from OY992887.1 coordinate 89,662,032, forward strand.
TTTACTGACATGAATGTCACTGTTATCTTCTTGTTTACACAGCCGAGTGAGTCTGTGAGGCTTAGGGAGAAAGCGACCATTCATATATATTTTTAGAAACCCTGCAAACGACACAGAATTTTTTCAACCCCAGAGGTCACGACTCAGAATGTAATGTGAGACTGGACCTCAGCGCTTCTCAAATTGGTATCGGAGCGGGGAAACAAACTATCAGTTTGTGTTGCGTTTACACATAAGTGTGGTACATTTAAAAAAAAGGGGGGGGGGGCGAGGGCAGGAAGCTGGAAGCAATGGAGATGTGATAGTTATCGAAACTGAGGAGCCCCAGTGTACGTACTTAAAATGCATGAGAGGGTGTTAGTGAATCGGTTGGCCCTAGTAGACGAATATTGAAGAACAATGAAGTGTGCACCCAAGTATGATGGTGATACCAACAAAACTCATTTTCTGTGCTCCTTTATGTTAGTACGAAGCCTGAGTGGACTGATATGTGGGAGCGCCCATACATACATCTACACCCATCAACAGACATTCATACAATAGTATACATACACATGTGCAAGGGCATATATGAGAAAGGAGGGAGAGGGGAAGGTATATACCTGCAATATGCCACATGGGGTATACGGAGTAGGAAGGTCTACAAATACGAGGCTTCACTCATACTGTTCCCTATGAAATAGGGTCAGTAAGGTTGATTGTATTTTTAGATCTCCCTGTGGTACACAGGTAGGCAACAGTTGCTCATGGATTTATAATCTGGCCAGTTGTTTTCCAACAGTGTCCGTGTCGTTCTAGTTTCATTGACTTTTTCCTCTCTCGGTGGCTCTTCTCCAAGCTGGCATTGGTCTTTCTATTATTTTGTGTCATTGTGAGTTCCAGTTGAAGACACTGCTGTGTCTCTGTACTGTTTCCCTGTATTTTCTAAGCATGTCCTGTCCACCTTAATTTTTAATCTTTTTATTTTCAAGTGACGGTGTAGGAATGTTGAAGTAAAAGAGAAACCATCACATTACTGTCCCAAGGATAGGATTATGATGAAATACTGTGTTCAGAAAAATCTCAGTTGTCAGACTGCATAAACTGGTATAACATGATGTCAGTGAGCAAATATGATTGATGTCTGTTCTCGTATCCTCTTCTTCTTTCACCCTGTCTTCCTCACTGGGACATAGGCCTTCAACCAACTCATTCAAAGTCTTCTTATATTTTGCCATTTCATGCTTTCTGTCCACGCCCTCCCTATATTATTCATCTGTGTCTCTCATCCTCCTCTCCATGTGTTTTTAGATCTTCCGCCATTTCATTTACCCTGTGGGTCAAGACAAAGGACTTTCTAGTTACACTATCCTCAGGTTTTCTCTGTGTAGATCCTCTGTAGCACCAGTGTCTTTTCCTCAACTCTTGATGCACTGATATTTGCTTAGTTATCTTCATTAGCTCCACATTGGTGGTTCTGATGCATTTTAGTTCTTCCAATCTGCACAGGCAGCAACTAATTTTCCCTGAGCATTGACAGTTAAATTGTGGAACTGCAGTTAAGTTGTAAAAATAAAATGAGAAAATAGACATAAACCAACAGTGGAATTGGCCAGTTTTACAAGGACACAATCACACATGACAGGATGGGCATTAAAAACCTGCAAAATAGTCACATAATTGAGGTCATGGAGTCGCTTAAATCTTAAGGCACAAAAATTGAACTGTGTAAAGCTAATTCCACTTTCCATGTTCATTTGAGTCAAGAACCGACATTACAGCATGTGGGACATTCCCATACACGTTCCGTCCTCATCTTCAACAACCAGTGAAGAGCCCCGATATTAATGGTACCAGTAGCAGTCTGATAATTTGTCTGTCTGGCCTTTCCTCTAGTAAATACACTTTCTGTTAGTTGATGTAATTATTAACAGCTGTACGTAGGCGAGTCAATAAGTAAGTCACACAGTTATGTGAGATGGCAGGTAAATGTAGTTGGTGTTGTAGTTGTAATTGAAAAATTTTCTCAAGGGCGCAAATGACACCGAAGTTGAATGTGAAGTGAAAACGTGGTTTAGAAAACAGAGCACACAGTCGGTTTGGGAGGACTGATAAAACGATGGAATAAGTGCATCAATGTTGGTGGAAATTATGTTGAGAAATAAAGGGGCAATGTATGTATAAAAATAAACTAGTTCCAAGTTGTTATTGTATTTAGTTATTTTTCTACAGCCACTTGTGACTTAGTTATTGACTTCCCCTCGTATTTTGATCTAAATAATAGATTTTGTTGTCGATAGTGCTAAGCGATGCCTTTTTTTTAGTTAAACATAGTCACATTAAAACATTTCCTATATGATCTGTTCTTCCTCTTCTTCTCTCTCCCCCCCCCCCCCCCCCCCCCCCTCTCGCTCTATCCTCTCTATCCTGTTTGGTTCACAGCATCAGTATGTTCATAGAGTTGTGAAACAGGCTCTCTGGGATGCACCTTTTTAAGCGTGGTGTTTTTTTGTGTCAGCTATGTTGTCTATCGTTTATAAGGTTGGCCTTTTCATTCTGTGAAAACCAGTAATGGAATTAATGCTGTAATGACAGTTTATTTTATTTATTATACAATTTGCCATATACCTTGTATTTTAGAAGCCATGGTAGCATGGTGGCTAGATGCTGACCCAGTGGTAATGGGTTCAATTCCCCACTGGGGCAGATTTTTTATAGTGAGGTGGACTTCGAGGTCGATACCAGCCTAAAATGGGTACCAGGAAATGCTTGAGACATAAAGGTGGCCAACCTTATACCGACCATGTGACCCACTTAATGCTCATTGGTTTATATGAGTCTGTCACCATGTGCCCTGTGCACCTTCAGGCATGTAAGAGGGTCATTTACTGACTTACTCTTTGTTAGGAAACCTTTTGTTGAAAACTCCCAGCCATACAGACAGATATTATTTTGTGATGCTTAATTGCTTAGTATTGTGCAGTTTATTTTCTGTAGACATACTTTTAAACTCATTTGTTGTTATTTAAAATTACATACATATCAAAACCTAAAGGCTTTACTTTGTATTCGTCTTAGTGGTGTTTTAATTTCTTAATTAACATATACACTTTAGTTTGTTTATATTCCAACTGGGGCATTATGTTGTTGTTCCAGCTCTACACTGTGTTCTGTGCTGGAAGTTAGGATATTTATAGATGCTTATCCTGTGTTCTTCTGTTTCTCCTTGGTTTCCTTTGTCTTCTTATTCCTAAATGAGTTTGGAAAGGTACACAGGAGATGGCAATATCAAATGTAGCAGATAGGGCAGTTTGAGATCCGACAGGCAAAACGGTGATGTCAGCTGGACTCATGTGTCCATCCAGCGAGAAACAGCAGCAGTGAGAATCCACATATTTCAGTATCTTTTGAGAAACATGTGCTTCTGGATGGGTTCTACAGGGCTGTTTCTGTCGATTTGTAACCAAAACTATTTGTTCCAAAGAAGATATTGATATTTCCCAAAGTATCGTCCTTTGAGTTATAGTATTTAGAGATTGTATTACTTGTTTATCTGTCTACTGTATTTGTTGCTCCTGCTTTTGTTTGTCTAAGGGTGTAATATATGTAAGCAGTAAACGCTTGTGTACTGAATTCAGCAGTTGATGTATGTGATGCTTTGTGGCATTTAATTCCAAAGACAAATTCTCCAATAAAATGTGTATAATAACCTGTGATTCAGTTGTTTTTCTATGTTGCTTCTTCCTTATTTGAAGTAACAAAAGTACACATATTTTCTTCTTCGCATTTCAATCTGAATATATTTAAAGAAAGCAGCAGTCAACTTGATGTTTTTGACTGAAATCCCCATAGTGTTTATTCTCAGGTGGAGCAGGTGTAGGTCAAAATAACTTTCTCTTTTCTTGGTATGTGTGACACTTATAGCAAATGTTTAGCCATCATTTGACCAGTTTCACAGTTACATTCATCAATGTCTCCTGTCTTTAGTTTGATTAACAAGTGGTATCTCTGCAAGTTTTGCCCTGTGTGGAGTGAAGATAGCTGCTTGTTAACATTGGTTGAGTTGATAATAAACATGTTTCTGGTGGCCTATGTGATCTAATTTCTACTTGCTTTTTATACATCTTCATCTATATCAGGCTGAGTTAGTCTTGCCAATTTGTCATCTTAATTTTTAGGTATGTTGCAATATAACGATATTGCATCACTTTCATATTTCAAACATAGTCCATAGAGTGCTGCTTTTAGGTCTGCTAGTTTGGTGCTGTTTTAGCTCTTCAGTATTGAGACAACTGACTTTGCATCTGTGAAGAGTGCTATATATTTCTCTTCATTTTTTCTCTCTGTATACATGTTATGTAATGCCCCTCTAAGCTGTGGAGTGTTGTCGGCAGTTGGTCCACTTCACAAGCTAGCTCACATTTGAATGGCATGAAAATTGCATTATTCTATCATTTGTTTTTATACTGAACCAAGAATATGTTCGCCGTGGGCTAAAGTTTGGGCCATCACAACCTCCCTCCCACAGTTAGAGGGAACACCCATGTTAAGTTTGACCAGTTCACAGTCTTGAATAGTGAACATCTGAGGTTTTGCTTGAATTGTACTGCTGTCTTGTTTGTTGAAATTTATGTTGAGAATCAAATGTCAGTAAAAGGTCAGTTGTTAGCATTACTCCAAACTGGCCCTAAGAGACTCAATGAAAGGGCCCAACACTCTTGCCTACCATGAGAACCAGTTATCCGCCCCATTATACTTCAAATGATATTTCCTAACGTTGATAACAAATTGTTTTATTTGTCTTTTATTTTATTTTAGTCACAAGAAGCATATTTGAGTGCATTTTTTAAAAAATGAAACAGGAATTCATGTCATTTAAGTGCATTAATGAACAGCTTTCGATTTGTTCGGTTGCATTGTTTGTGTGTACATTGTTGGCTTTTTGGAAATGTAAATAAACAAACAGCTTCACCTGTTATTTGAAAACTACATATCTGCTGTTTAATTTTTATACTGATTCAACAATGTGAATTATTGATTTTGAAATTATTGATTTTGAAAATGTGGCAAACACCTTGGAATTGCTTTTGTTAAGTGTTTTATTTCAAGTGCTGTATTGATTTGGCTAATTAGATGTAGGAGGTCCAGATGTTTTGGGCTTGTTATGAGTAGAAATAAACTTGTAGCTTAAAGGAAACTGCCAAATTTGATGAGAAAAGAACAAGAGGAAGGCAAAGAAATAAATACCTGGATGGCCAGGACACACAAGACACAATCTGGACAAGAAAATAGAGCTGAACCCAAGATTGGTGATTGTGTGAGATGCTGGTCCTTGACTGCCAACGGATACCAATATGGCACATGATGATGATGTTAATTATTGTCATCATCACCTGCCATCACTGCATTTAAGTTTGTTTAGTGAGTCTCCATTACCCTGTGTGTCAGGTGTCATAGGTAAATTGTAAAGAGATTTATGTTGCACTGTTGTGTCATGCTTGTTGCTCAGTAACTTGCTTGAAAGATGGTTGAGGGCTTATGCTTCTTTACGAGATGAAAGGCGGCAGCAGAAGAAGAATTTTGTATGCTGTCTGCACTTGTTGTTTCTCTGTAGGTTCTTAACATACCATTTTTATCTGCATTTTAAATGAGGAACCAGTTTTCTACCATGCCAGCTTTCCTTCCTATAAATCTATGGTTCCAGTTTTTAGACTAGGTCATTTCTCGAGGTGTACAGCCAGAACTGGGAATCAAATCCTAGTCTAATAGTTGATAGCAGGTGCTCTAAACACATAATTGCATGGCTGCAATAGTTTGTTGTAGACATAAGATGTATGTTTTGGTAAAGAATTGACGTCCTGATTTCAGCTGTAGTTGGCATTGAACTGTGAGGAGCTTGGGAAGGTTAATTCTGTCAGCAAAGGGCTAAAGAAGTCGGATGTGTCAGCTAAAAGGCGTAAATATTGCAGCTGTGCTGTAAACAGACGCAACACAGTTATGTCTAAAACAAACAAAACATATCAACTGTAAGGGGTAAGTACATGCCCGCCTTTCAAAAGTAAAGGATTGTTCTTCTTTGAGACACTTATGCAATAATGAGCTACATACTGGGTTAGCAGTGCACATCTTGACTAAATACCTCTGCTGTCAGTATTTGTTGTTGTTGCTAGATTTGTCTAGTCTCGCTTGAATGTTTGTTCTAAGGACTGGAAGGGTCTGTCAGTTTAGCTACCAGTTTCTTTTGGTTGACTCTAAGCCCCTCTTCAATGTCAGGGAGTTATCATTGAAAGAAGGAGAACGAAGGATTAACAGAACACGAAAATAAGTTTGCCTGCCTCAATTTAAAATGCAGTACCAAGGAGAGTAGTTGCAGAGATGAAGTAACAGCATGACAGCAGTGTTGAACATGGAAATGAATGCATTCATTTTAACAATATTTATGTAAGAATGCCTTAAATGGGATTCAAATGCATGCCCACCGAGTAAGCATACAATCTGGTGTGCTACTGTATCTCCCTGTGCACTTTATGAATACTCATTAATTTCATATTATTCGCCATCATAAAACAAGTTACGTTGCACTATTAGAATCAAACCTCTTGCTCTGTGCTTCCAGTGTCTCTCAGGTTTGCCTTTCCTATCCTTTAGAGTTTAAAGACATAGGATCAAATTTATTGTTCCAAGTTTTAACCCACATGGCTCGGTCTCTTTCCACAGGGTGGCCTGCACAAAGCGTAAACTTTGTAGCTCCAGTGATGACCCTCAGGAGTCTCCAAAAAATTGCACGGGGTCCGGAATCAAACCCACAACCTTAAGAGCTCGAAAATGTCCTATCCTTTGATTGATCGCAGTCTACCTGCAAGGCTGCAGGTTTGTGTGTCTCTTTGCCTGGCCACCCTTCCTTGACCCATCCAGCTTGGGAAACTTTGCCGTACCGAGGCCAGTGGCTATGCAACTGTTGTTTCTATTTCTTAGTGTCATTAAAAAAGTTAGAAAGCAACATCAGCAACTACCATCACTGGCCTTACATCAAACATCATCTGCGACGTGACCACGAGGACTTCCAAGAAGAAAATGGATTGACGACATCAGAGACATTGTACAACCACACGGAATGACACTATCCAGTGCCGCCCACCGGGTGCTGGAACGCATATTATTCCTCCCCACGACGCTTGATGGCAGAAGTGGAAGATGATGATGATGATGATTAAAAAAGTGCCCAAGGGGCAAGAGGATTGACTTCATTGCATCGTGTTTGATCCCATATGGTTCGCCCTCTTTCCGCTGGGCATCCTACCGAGAGTGTCGCACAAAGTGCGAACTCCGTAGCTCCGGCGACAACCCTCAGAAGTCTTTGAGGTAATTGCACTTGTGAACCGAACAACATGGCCCGGAATCGAACCCACAACCTCCAGATCATGAGGCAAGCGGTGTAACCACCTCGTGCTGGAGACTCCCTGTCTGAGTGTCACTGGGACTTGCAAGCCTCACTACCACTACAAAGCAGAGAGACACAGAAGAGGGTGATCCTTTGATATAAGACCATTTTCTTGCATATCATTCCTTGCACATTTAGTTAAGTATATAACTTGCGTCACAAATACAACTGCAATAATCAAATATAGCATTGTGTAAAGAGTCAGCCACACGTTCGTCACATTCATATTTTATGTCACTTTAATTATTATGTGTATGCTTAGCATGTGTGATGTTATTTTGCAGCATTATCCAGACCATTACCCTGTGTGACAGTCACTGACTAGTGTTGATGTGTACTATGTAGATTCACATGAAACAAACATTTTGATTTGTTTTTGTGAATTCTTGCCAGATTAATTATGTTGTATCATTTTTTTTCTTAGCTTAATGAGTAATTGTTATGGGTTTTTTTAGTAAATGCATGTTTGTAGACAATCCATGTCTTCTAATTGCACTTTTATTAGATGGTATTAGTTGCGGTGCATGGTTGTTAGTTTTCTGACTTACAAACACAGTTGGTTAATTAAGTTCAGTCCTTTGGTGGTGGCAATTTTAAGTTCAACTCTTTAGTAATGGCAATTTTATAGTCAATCTTTTAGTAGTGCCAATTTGTTTTTTTCAAGCGGTACAAAAGCTCCTCTTTCTCACACACACTCTACATAGACAAACGAATCAACTTTATTTTAAAAGGGTCACAAATTGGGCACACAGGCCAGTCTTACTTTCAGCCTGTCCAACAATTAATCTTACATCAATTGTTGTGCATTTTACATACACATAAAAAAAAAACCATTGTTAAATGAATGATGTGGTCACAAACAATGCATATTACAGTATTATGAGATAGACAGGCAGACACATACACACAGACAACCACACACCAATGTTCAAACATACTTAAACAAATATATGCATATCCACATACACACTGACATTTCTACATACACATCTACACACATACACAATACATGCACATACATCTTTAACAGAGAAAGAGAGAGAGAGAGAGAGACAGCTCATGCCATATGGTGTAGTGTCTTACGCTTCACAAAGCATGAATTGTTTCCAACCTAGATATATTTCCATGGTGTCAAAATTTAAAAAAATAACATCGCTTAAGTAATTTATAGAACCTGTTCCGCTGTATTCAAGTGAAGCATGGACAATAGACAAACATCTACTAGCAATGGGAATGTAGTTTCTGAGGGAAATGCCAGAATACCATGCATGGACAACAAAACTGAATGAGACAGTCCTTAAAGAAACATGAAAACCATAAACGTTTTAGAAAAATTAGACGTGGACAGTCAAGATTTTTTGGACACATTATGATGAGAAATAAACTGAAAGACTTTGGGACAACTGGCAAACTTTATGGGGAAAGAGGAAGGGGAAGGCAATGAGATAAATACCTAGATCACTTGGCCGCATGGTATAACGGACAAAAACACAGACCTGCTCCATGACTTTGGTGGTTGTAAGAAATGGTGAACTGTGACTGCTCATGCTTACTGGCATGGCACGTGATGATGCTGGCACCCATTCTCTTATCCAGGTTCCCCATTTGCTCACCCGCTCACATCAAGTGAGTGCTAGTTGGTTCTCTGGACAAGCCAGTGTTGCTGGCCATAGCACCACCCAAGTTTCTGAAATATGGTACTGGAGGTCTATTCTCAGCCTGCATCTCTGGCAGTGAGCACAATTCACAATCCTGCATACTGCGTTCTAAATCAGAAGTAGATCACCATGCGCTAATTTTCTTAATAATGGTATGAACTTCAGAGTGAAAGCAATGGCGAACTACTGAAAGTAACATTACCTACAAAAACACAAACAGCCAAAAGAAATGCTGGGGTTGATTACGATATTTTGTAAAGGGCATGCAGCCATCTTTATTCTGTCCTCAATGGGACTTAATGGCCAGTGATCAGGGTTTATTATGCTACTGTTTTGAGATCAGTGGTTCCCAAATTGGGCAGCACTGTTGTAGGGATAATAACAGTAACAAAGGGGAGGTGGTGTTTGAATTAGTGATACTAAGACAGGGATTTATATTTGGTGTATGTATGGGAGCCATTAGGGATGAGGCAATCTGACAAATGTTGGGAACTAATAAGGTAGTACTAGGAAGTTTCACAGTACTTTGTGTCCTACCTTTTACTTTGTATTAATTGCCAGATTTTGGACAATTCTTCTGCTTTTAAAAATAAAATTGTTTTTGGATGATATAGTTATTGAATATTATCAGATAGTTCATCATCTTCCACCCTTTTATTTTTATTCACAATTCTTTAGACTTGCCTTTTAAAAACATTTACCCTAAGATTGAAAGATTTTAGATTATATATTTCCCATTTTTTTTAAAAATTTTCCTTATTGGCCACGTTCATCCTATCACAATGTTAGTAAAACTCTGGCACTTTTCTGCCCTGTTTAACAAAACTAGCACAGGGCATTGAGTATGCTTTATTGGGTGTATTTTTTGTATATAGTCGTCTATTTTTTTATTGTTACTTCCATTTTAAGTCTTTAATTCATCGCATCACATGCAAACTGATTATGTTAAACTGAACATTGATGTTTATTTTGTATTCAGAAATTGTGTTTGCTGCTTTTTGTTGTTGAGAATATACTTTCCTTTTATGAATTACTTGGTTTTATAACCACTTTGGTTTTTTTCTAAAGTTACATAAATGTAAATTTGTGTTTGACCTCTACAGTTACATGCAATTAATTTGTTACTAGATATTATACAGTTGCCTAAAAGTTATTCTAAAATAGTGTAACACATTTAGGCTTTCTAAATGTGTTACACTATTTTATGCTGTGATGTCGGTTCCTAAATCAATCAATCAACCATTTAGGCTTTCTAAAGTTTATAAGAGTAACTTGTTTTAGACATGTTAAAGTTCACATAAATGCAATACGTGCCACACATTCAAAACTATACAGAAACTACTTATCTTAAGCATCTTAAAGCTGCACAAAAGTAACTTGAGTTATGCATTCTGAAGATACATTCTGGAGTTACATAAAAACAGCTTATCTCAGACCCTCTAAAATTACAGAAAATTATGTCTTGAAGATTATGAACTTTGATTCAGACATCAAGAGACTGAAATATTTTGATCATTCTGAAATAGTCTAATGCTGCAGAGGGTGCTTATCTTAGTTGGTTGTATTTGCCTAATCTCTAAAATTTGCCTAATCTCTAAAACATGTATTTCTAAAGGTTGCAGTATTAGACCTATGTCTGCTTATGAAAATGCATACAAAAAATAAATGTGTATGTTTCATGTTTAAAAGTGCATGTTTGATTACTGAAATATTAATCAGTGCTGCAGTGTGAGCAATTCATTCACATTTTTATAGATTTATTTTCACGTGAATATTAGTTCAGTTAAATCTTCTTTCTGTGTGGAAAACCTCAATCAAAGAATTGTTATAGGTCAATTTGTTTCTAGTTTGATGGCTGACTTTTTAAACAAAGACACTTTGTTTTTCATGCTTCACGTGGAGTTAAGAAACGTCTCCCATTTATGTTATCTGATTAATTCAGTCGTCTTGTTGTGTGTATGAAAATTGTTTAGAATGAGTGCTGTGTACTGTGTTAACATAAATTGACTTATTGTTTTGATATGTAATCAACTTTAAATGTCAATTGCATTTTTAAGCTGAGTCACTGCGCAGTTGGTTTGTCTAGGTGAGATTATTATTCATATTGCCAAAATGTACATCATTTTGATTTAGCTTCATTGTGATGTTGTTTTATTCCTCTTCTTTTGTCCATTATTCCTTCATTGCGATATAGGTCCTCGACCAACTCAAACAAAAGCCGTCTGATCGTTTGCTATCTCCTGCAACTCCCTCCATGACCTCCGTAGATTATTTATCTTTGTAATTCTCTTCTCCATGTGTGTTTCGGTTTCCCACTATTTCATTTGTCTGTTTTATTCCAGCTTCTTTTTTCTTCAGTGCTCTTTATCCAATATTGAGACAACCAAGTTCTGCCAATCCATCCTATCTTTAACTATCCCCTGCAGCTCGCTCCATATCTTACCCATCTTCTAGAAGAGCCTCTAGCCATCTTAGTTTATCAAACTATTCTTCTTTTCTTATGCTTAGATTTGTTTGTGGTTGGTTTGATTTTGCAGCTAAATTGTTCTATTTGATAGGGTAGCTATTCCCACGCCAACCATTCTTAATCACCTATTGTGACAAGCATTGTAGGTTACGGTTTTACTGTTCTTTGTTTCTCATAAGGGACCTGGTAACACATGAGCAAAGACAGTAGCTAATGTTTTATATATATGAGGGTGGAATCATTTGTTGTTGTTGTTAGAAATAACCCTGTTGATTTCTTCTTCTTCTTCTTCTGCATTCGTTCGGAATGTTGTTTTAGGCGCAATTGTGTTGTGCCTGGTTACAGCAGAGCTGCGATATTTATGCCTTTCTGCCGACACATCCGACTTCTTCAGGCATTTGTTGGCCGGGTTACATTCCCGGACCCTGTTGAGATGAACTGTTCACTCTGGTACAACTTGAAGAATTATAGGCTGGTGGTGACTTAACTGACAGTATACCACAACAAGCAATTATGTATGTAAACTTAACTGACAGTATACCACAACAAGCAATTATGTATGTAAACTTAACTGACAGTATACAACAAGAAGCAATGATGCAAATAAACATTGTAGTCATAAGCAGCCTTTATAAAAAAAAAAAGGAATCCATGATCGATCTTCCTTTCATTAAAAACATCCCATTTTTGTATTTTAAAATAACCAACGGGTAACCACATACAGTGTATGGTGATGTTAAAGTGATTTTTGTGTGTTGCTAACCCCATTATATATATATATAGAATGAGACTATGTGGAACATGGCAACTAATGATTTAGTTAGATATTTGGCTTTTTTGCTTCACTTGAAGCTCATCATTTTGTATTTTGTAGTTTAAAATCACATTTAAGTGATTGCAGGGTGGTGTATTTTTATCATAAACTGAGTGTTTGACATCATAAAGTGAATTGTACTGCACTGTTTCATGAAGCTTGTGGCCAAGTACATCCGACTTTGACAAATAAATTTTCAGCTTTGCTTTCCCTAGTAGCCTTTGACTGTGCCCAGTCTTCCTCCAAGGCAGCAGGTTTGTTGCGCTCTTCCTCTGGTCCCTATCCCATAATCCCATAACCTATTCTACAGGGGAGACCCTACCAGTAGCTGTGCTACCGTTTGCATTGCTCTTAGGGTCATTGGAACATGTAAACCCCCCAAGCATTGTACAGTGGAGACATGAAAATGGGGAAATGAGTGATTGATGTTTGGTAAAAGTTAATCACGTTTTTTTTAATCCAACAAGCTTGATGGTTAGAAGTAGGCGCAGTGTTAACACAAAACACATTAGTTTTGGTGCCTTGTGTATGTAAGGAGTATTGTTATTTACTTCTTCATTGCAAACACTGTTACTTTGTCTTCAAAAATCATTTCAGGGTATGTGCTTTATGGTGTGTGTTAAGTGTTAGGTGATTTTTTATTCTGAAAATTAATTGGTGTTTTTTTTTTAATTAAAGAGTTGTGTGTGTAGGGGTAAAGTTTCCCCACTTCCATGGAAATTGGATCCAGTATCTGTGGAGAGATCTGAATGCCTAGGCCACTCTGCAAGGCACACAGTGATGGTGATAATTTAGTTCATCCGTGATAGGCCAGCAAAACACTCATGATGAGTATACTTGTGAGCTATCCAAATGGTGGATGCAAATCGTGGGTGTCGTGGGAAATTTGATCCACCATAAGGGACCTATTGACATCAAAATTTCTTGTGTGTGTGATTGTAGCAACATGGAATATGGCTTTTCTACATTCTAGGGTAGAAAAGACTTCTAATAATGAAAGCGTGAATTAACAGGACAAGACTTGACTATTACAGAATTTCTCAGTTCCATTCTTCCATCTGGCAAGTCTTGATTCCCATAAATAAATACAGCTTGTGTACGGGTATATGAAATTACGTAAGGCTGTTGGTACTTCTGCAGCAAGAAGTAGAAGAAGAAAGACTACATAGTAGGATAGACAAGACCCTGGAGATAGTTACAGTAACACACAACCACCTCCCACCCAAGGTTGTAAGTATCATCATATCCACTTTTTGCAAGGAGAATTATATGTAAGAAATATATGCAGCAACAAGGTAACTGCATGCCTTTATTGACTTCATGCTTTTGTCTTTACCGTGATTTCTGTATTTAAACTATGCAAGTGTATTTTGTTTTGATCTGCCTCCGGAAATGTTAGAAAGGGAACATTTTTCTGTAGGAGATGGTTAGGTGGTAACAACACAACAGACAGTCAATGAGAGTCATAAATAAACACTTGCAATTGTATTAAGCTGTCTTTTTTGAAATGTTGGTTTGATTATGAATGGCTGTGCAGGGTATTTATGATTTATAATTGATAATACTTGTATAAGGACAGTTAGAGCATTGCTTTCTGATCCGGCAGCTTCTGCAGCTTGTCTTGTTCCAGGTGTATTGGTGTTACCTTTTCTCTGTAGTAAACTAGGCAGACTGAGAGAGTTGCTGCATGGGCAATGCATGGTCTCTGCAAATCAGGCCAGGCTTTGTGCTTTGGAGATGTATAACTCCATTCCTGGTCCCCCACCATCGGTTGTAGTTATTGTGACTGCTTTGAAGCACATTGTAACAAACTATCGTCTGTCTAGACGGCAAGGTTGCAGTGAGTGAATTAGTAAGCTGAACTTGTTTTCTAAACATTTCTTCTGTTCCCGTTGAAATGAATGTTAGTGTTTCAAAATAAGCACAAAAAGTGGAGTGGAATGTTGAGGGTTTGCAATGAAATACATTTAGTCACTGTATGTTTCAATTCTTTTCTTAGGCATTTTAATCCAATGTTTTTTCGCGTAAGTTCATACTGCATCTGTTAGTTTCATTTTACCTGATTGACTAATTTCAAAGATGTGAATCTGAAGAGAGGTTTGTCTTGAAACTTTATCATTTTCTTACAGGAGTGGTTTCATTCATAGAGTAAAACAAGGGGTTAAACACACTGTTTTCTTGTGGCTTTTCTAGGCCAGTATTGACTAATGGCTCCAGAACTTCTGTGAGAACTTCTGTGAGTGGGCACTTTGCTGTCCCATCTGGCTAGGGAGAAGATGATTCTACTTGAACCGCAGCTGCTGTTCCAGCCAACTTCAAACCACGGGTTTAAACCCCAACCTCCAGCTGAATTATGGGGAGAAAAGAGCTGGCCCTTTGTAGGCGAGAAAATGTAGTTTCGAGATGAGTGACTGGGAGGGATTTGGAGTCATATATTGCACATACTCATTAGGGCTCTTAATGCACTAGAACTTGCCTACCAGTGTAATCATCAAAAGGCAGTGATCGCATGAAGGAGAAAGAAGAGTTTCCATCTCTTTATATCTCTTATTCTCCAATTCCTCTTTCTCTCTCTTTCTCCCCTCCCCTCTCTCCTCTCTCTCTCCTCTCTCTCCTCTCTCTCTCTCTCTCTCTCTCTCTCCTCTCTCTCTCTCTCTCTCTCTCTCTCTCTCTCTCTCTCTCTCTCTCTCTCTCTCTCTCTCCATCTCTCTGGCACCCCTTAAGAGTACAGGTTTCTTTGCTTAATGTAGCACTAATGTATTTTCTTACATTTTGGGGGAGTAGGAAAGTTGAAAGTAGATGTGTCATCTTCTGGTCATTGAATCGTCGTCCCACCTCAAACTGATTTTACTCAAAGATCATAATGTTCTAATGGTGTCATTGTTGAGATGTGAATGTGAGTTGTCATGTCATGTCATGTCGCACTGCGTACTTGTTGGCTGAAATGTGAATGCTGTGTCAGTGTCTGACCTGATCAGATGTCAAGCTGTGCGTTGTAGGCTTTTGTTGATTCACAAATACGGAACACATGTTTGTAATAAATTGTACGTGTGTATTGAAATTAAAGGATGAAAGTCACATACATAAAGATGAGTTCTTTTTCTTACATTTGCATATTTGTAATAGAATGAATGAATCACCCCCCCCCCCCCCCCCCCCCCCCCAAAAAAAAAAAAACAACAACAACAACAACAACTGAGAAATAGATGCGCAATCTTGACTAGAATGCGGTCACAAGTGACAAATTAGACGTAGCCAAAGCCATACCGATACAACTGCATGGACAACTCTACATAAAAAAAAATATATATATATATATAAGTTACTCATGTCTCCTTGTTAGGAACTTGACACGTGTGTGGTTTAATACCGCGGGTATGGTTATAATAATGCAGCTGTTTGTGATATACGTGTTAAAAAATTCTACAACTGAACAGAGAGTGTAAGACAGAGGTTCCCAAACCATGGCCCGTTGGCCACTTGTGGCCCGCCAGCAATAAGAAAGTGGCACGCGAGGCCCCGTTATTTAATATAATATATTTTAATCATTAACAAATGCACTCGAAGAGCCCCGTCAGTGTGGGATAATTTTACTCTGCTCGTTGTTGTTATGCTTAGATATTATCGAATGCGCCTGTTCGCAACGAAATGTTATGAAGTTCCCATATCCCAGCCTTGTCAACCAATCAGAGTGGGCAAGGCGCCATGTTGTCGTATGTTACAACTGTTTAGCAGAGTCGACAGTATTGTGTTGAAATTAGATTTTTTCAAATAAAAATTTACCTTTAAAGCCTATAAACATGAGTGTGGAAAATCTAATATCAGCCAATGTTAAAAAGCGAAAATGTGAAGATTTTGCTTGTCGTGAATTCAACGAAGATTGGACGGAGAAATTTATGTTTATGCCGAGCCATAGTGGTAAACCAGTTTACTTAATCTGCAGATTTTGTGTTTCTTTTACAAAAAAAAAAAAAAAAAAAAAAAAATCTGGAACCACACTTCACGACCACACATTTAGACATAATTGCTCAATATCCGATCAATTCGGAGTTAAGAAACATTTTCAAAAAAAGTTCTCTGACCAGGCAGCAGTCATTTTTCACCAAGGCTAACGAACAGAGCAAGAGTGCTGTTGTTGCGTCGTACGAAATCGCTCTTCTCTTGGCTCGCATAAAGAAGCCGTTCACCGATTCAGAAAAAATAATCAAGCTTTACCTTAAAATTGCTGCTAGAATGCTTGGCGATAAAGAAAAATGAAACACAATTTGATCAGATTTAATTATTGGAACAGTTTCTTGGCAGCACTATATTAAAATATCATTGTATCATTCACCAAGAAGCTCTGTGTGGAAAGATTGTAAATCTGAAACATGTCATGGATGTTGTTCTGAGATGTGTGAACAAAGTTCGAAGTAAGGCGCTGAACAGGCGTGAGTTCAGATATTTTCTATCAAACCTGAACGAGGAATACAGTGAGCTACTGGTTACACTGTGATGTCAGATCTAAAGGGAAAGTTCTGTCACGTTTCTGGGCATTGAAAAATAGTGTCTGTCTGTTCTGTCTGGGGAAAAAAAAATGCATTGCCTACAGAACGGGAATGTCTGCTGAACGATGATTGGCTTAATGACCTGGCATTTTTGTTGGCCATGAAGTCTCATTTAAACTCTAAATCCGAGGATCCAAAAATAACAAAACAAACTATTCTTAAATTTGTGCGATGACATTTCTTCATTTAAAATACGACTATGACTGTTTATCAGACACTTGACTGAAGGGACTTTAGAGGTGCTTCCAACTTGTGGTGGAAAAGAAATATGACTTGTTACAGTACAAAGTAAAAGTTGAAAGTCTTCTATTATCAGTCGAGATTTCAAGAGTTCACAATAGAGGAGGATAATGATGCCCTCTTCGTAAATCTGTTCGTATTTCCTGATGCCAAGCTCTGTCAATAACAGCAAAACCTTCAGCACGAAGTAATTGATTTGAAATGCAATTCTGCACTGAGATGTAAATTTCTGGAGCTGCTTGCTTAACCTTCACCTGATGAAATGATTTCATTCAGGTGACTATTGCCTGTGGAACAATTTGAACACTTGCGTTCATTCTCCCAGAGATACATTTGTCGTTTTGGTTGGACTTACAGGTGCGTGTAGTCATTTTCTGCAATGACCGTTATAAAAAAAAACAAGCAATGTTCCAGACTCACCGACAGTATTCTAACTGCGATTATGACTTTAGGCACGACAGATTTGTGCCCTGAAATTGATAAACTGGCATCTGAACTTAAGTAACTGGTTATGAATAACAGTTGCAATTGTAAATTAATAACATTAATAGCGATTTTCGAACCTGATTAAAAATATACTGTTAAATTAAATTTTGATTGTAAACCAAAAAAAAATTACCGCAGTTTAGTAGTGGCACTGACTGCCTTTAAAGTTTTAGAACTTTGAATAACGAAGACACAAACAATAGATTGCACGATTTATTGCCTGGCATATTTCGCTGCATCTCGTCAGGTACATACTGCAGAAATCACACAACTTACGTGAAATTAACTAGATAAATCCTTCAATTTGAAATATACACAATTTCGCACAGTAATGTCACTTATCTACCACGGTAATTTTAAGCTGACTAACATGTCTTTCTGTTTACACAATTCTGGCTTGCGTTGACTGATCATAATTGCTTCTGCAAATTTTAACAAGCGAGTATTTTGTGTTCTAAACAACACGCGAAATGCAGTGTCTCTGGACACAACGTGACCACTGGCGACAATATGTCTGCCGATTGAAGACGCCGGGAGCTTCCGGTGTGTCGGCTCCTCGCGGCTAGCCACTCCTGTGTGTTGTATCTTGTTGACCCATTGAGGTATGTGTTCTGACAGCCGTTTGTTAAGCTGTCTCTCCGTTCGACCAATGTAAACGGCCTGGCATCTACATGTGAATTGGTAAATACAATTGTTTGTGGCGTACAGAGGAACAGGCTCTTTGACTGTTGGTGTAGGAATGGGTACGGTTTTACATCTAATGACTGGAGTTGCCGCACAGAATGTTCGACCTACTGCTGTAGTAAGCCGGTCAGTAAAGTGTTCATTGGTCAGCGGACACGTCTGTTTAGAGGGTGTTGTGCGATACTGGTGTTCTAAATCTACCAGTTTGGCCTTCAGCCACCCGACCGACTCAGCAGAGGTAGGTGATAACTTGGAGACTTGATCGAACAACATTTCAAACTGTGCTTGCGACTCAACACGGTTGATGTGTTTAGGCTTTATGCAGAATTTTAATCCGTATGCAAGGGCCTCTGTTTCTGCATAAAGCCTAAACACATCAACCGTGTTGAGTCGCAAGCACAGTTTGAAATGTTGTTCGATCAAGTCTCCAAGTTATCACCTACCTCTGCTGAGTCGGTCGGGTGGCTGAAGGCCAAACTGGTAGATTTAGAACACCAGTATCGCACAACACCCTCTAAACAGACGTGTCCGCTGACCAATGAACACCTTACTGCCTTAAAAGCGTTAAAGGCTAACAAAACCCTCGTCATACTGAAACCTGACAAAGGGAGCGGTACAGTACTGATGGACATGTCAGATTACCAGAGAAAAATGGATGTAATATTGTCAGATGAATCCAAATTCAGGATAGATAAAAAAGTAAACAAGTCGGAGGACCTGGATGCTATAATGAGGAAAGAGATCCAGTCACTTGTGAATGCGGGACTCATCAGTGAGGCCACTGCAAAAAAGGTCACACCACGTGGCTCGCACACTCCTCAGATGTACGGTCTACCCAAACTTCACAAGCCCGGCATCCCGCTAAGACCTATCCTGTCCATGGTTAACTCTGCACAACACCGAATGGCGAGATGGTTAGCCGAAATGTTAAAGCCAGTACGACAGTCCTTCGATCCAAAAATACTCAGAGATACATTCCAACTGGTGGAATTATTGGATACTATGGACATAAATAACAAACACATGGCATCCATGGATATAGCCTCCCTATTCACTAACGTTCCATTAGAGGAGACAGTGAAAATAATAAGGGAACGCATTGAAGACAAACAACTAAAATTAGGCATACCAACACCTATTCTGGAGAGGCTACTACTACTATGTACCGCCAACATCCAATTCAATTTTCTAACTAAGTCATACCGCCAAATTGACGGAGTGGCCATGGGGAGTCCTCTTGGTCCTATTCTAGCGGACATCTTCATGGCACACTTAGAAGAAAAGAGATCCTCAGACATCAACAACTTGGCCTTTTACCGGCGTTATGTGGACGATATACTAATTATCACCACAGACGAGCTACAAGCAACATCGTTTCAGGCCACAATGAACAAGACGCATAAAAACATCTCTCTATCTATGGAACACGAACACAACGAAGCGTTACCGTTCCTAGATATTCTAATGAGACGTAGAGCAGACGGCACAATTCAAAGATCGGTGTACCGCAAAGAAACATGGACTGGCCAATACCTAAATTTTCAGAGCTTCACACCTGTCCAGTACAAACGGGGCTTAGTACGGACCTTGTTTGACCGTGCTAGAAAGATATGCACCCAGGACACACTGACAGAGGAATTTGAAACTCTGAAGAATGTCTTAAACCTGAATGGGTACTCCACAGGATTTATAAAGCGCCATTGCCAACAGCCCAAACCCAAAGCAGACGTAACTACAGTCCCTAAACTCAAGGTATTCATCCAGCTAACCTTTCGAGGGGATGACGTAATGCAACGTCTACAAGACCGGCTTACTACGGCAGTAGGTCGAACATTCTGTGCGGCAACTCCAGTCATTAGATGTAAAACCGTACCCATTCCTACACCAACAGTCAAAGAGCCTGTTCCTCTGTACGCCACAAACAATTGTATTTACCAATTCACATGTAGATGCCAGGCCGTTTACATTGGTCGAACGGAGAGACAGCTTAACAAACGGGTGTCAGAACACATACCTCAATGGGTCAACAAGATACAACACACAGGAGTGGCTAGCCGCGAGGAGCCGACACACCGGAAGCTCCCGGCGTCTTCAATCGGCAGACATATTGTCGCCAGTGGTCACGTTGTGTCCAGAGACACTGCATTTCGCGTGTTGTTTAGAACACAAAATACTCGCTTGTTAAAATTTGCAGAAGCAATTATGATCAGTCAACGCAAGCCAGAATTGTGTAAACAGAAAGACATGTTAGTCAGCTTAAAATTACCGTGGTAGATAAGTGACATTACTGTGCGAAATTGTGTATATTTCAACTTGAAGGATTTATCTAGTTAATTTCACGTAAGTTGTGTGATTTCTGCAGTATGTACCTGACGAGATGCAGCGAAATATGCCAGGCAATAAATCGTGCAATCTATTGTTTGTGTCTTCGTTATTCAAATTCACTACGGGAAAACATTGTTTTGAATTTTAGAACTTTGTTGACCAAAGAAAAGAAAGGTAAGAATGATATTGTACGACTTTTATAATTTTATAACGTTGTGGCCCGCTTAACTACCGAAAATAGTAGATATGGCCATCTGTTTGAAAAGCTTGGGAACCACTGGTGTAAGAGGACATGAACAGATTGATAGGCTTGTAAGCCGGGAAATTGTGGGAAGCGGTCAAGCAATATGCAGGGCGGTATAGTGAATGCCGTCAGAGAGATAGTGCTATTAAATGAATCTAGAGATGACTGCGAATCTCCAGTCTTGAGAAGACTGCAAGAAAATCACGCCAACAGGGAAGAAGCCAGATAAGAGCACAAGATGCCAAAGAAGAATGGCTAACACAGAACTGGTGTCGTCGACCGCTAAAAGCTGAGGGAGATACTGGGGCAGGGATCTGTGCATATATGGATTGAATGGTTTGATGTGGAGTGAGGATAATCTGGCTACTAACTGACTGACTGACCAACATACTATCTATCCAACTAATTAATTAGCTAACTAACTAACCAACCAACCAACCAACCAACCAGCATACTAACTAATTAACTAACCAGCATACTAACTAGCTAACTAACTAACCAAAATATAAGTTATTACTAATAGTAACTAACTAACTAACCAGAATACTAACTAACTAACCAACATACTAACTAACTAACTAACCTTAGCTTTAACTTAACTAACTAATCGACCCACCAACCATCCAACATACTAACCAACCAACCAACATACTAACAAACCAACATACTAACTAACAAACCAATCAACATAACTAACTAATCAATCAACATATTAACTGACAAACCAACATACTAACTAACCAACCAATCAACATAACTAACTAACCAACCAATCAACATAACTAACTAACCAACCAACATACTAACTAACCAACCAACATACTAACTAACCAACCAACATACTAACTAATTAACTAACTAACCTAAGCTTTAACTTAACTAACTAATCGACCCACCAACCATCCAACGTACTAACTAACCAACCTGACGATTAACATTAACTAACTAACCAACCTACCAACCACCCAACCTACCAAACAACCAACTATTCACCTAGGTGGTTGATCAAAGGATATCCTCACTGCCTTCTGCCTACTGTTTGCAAGGAATCCGCATCGCGCTCCTTACCTGCCGTTAAGTTCTTTTGACGTGACATGAACAATGACAGAAAAAGAGAAAAGAAAAATCACAACAGAAATGAGATTCCCAAGAAGAATACTCAATGTATCAAGGAGAGAGAAAATCAGAAATGAATATAAATCAGGAGTAAAGTAGGGGTTATAGCAGCGTTAGATTTTATCAGAAAACAGCAAGTTAAATGGTTTGGCCATGTAACTAGATTACCAACTAACAGTATACCACAGCAAGCAATGATGTACAGACCAAATGGAAGCAGAAGAAGAGATCGGTTACGTAAACGATGGACAGAGGGAATTGCAGAGTCCATGAGAATCTCGAAACATGAAGCCGATAAACTGGCACTCTCCCTCTGTTTATGCTTCACCTCGACACCGCAAGGTACCAGAGAAACATGATGAGATAAGATGAAATGAGACGTGTCTTCAGTTAGAAATCTCTGAATTCACTTCTTGATATAATCACAGCATACTTATTTCACTTTCAGCTCGTTGAGACGGAGCACCTATTAATTGTGTGCCAAGAGCCCTAATAGGACCTTAGGCTCTGTAACAAATAAGTCTTGGGGAGGGGATGGAAGCGTGTTCGAACAGGGGAACTAACGCGATGTTTGTTTGTTGTGGTGATTAGCCGTGGCAACAACGCCTAACATCAAACAGCGGTGTAGAGACGACAATTGGGCCTGTAAACACGGAATTAACACAACAGTTGATTAATGTGTTAATGGTGAAAAAAATACGCGGGCGGCGTGCGACCCTTCCAGTAGTTCAATGCGGCCCTCGTGCACTGCTAAATATGTGTGCATGTGTATGTACACGGACATACTCTAAGATGCGATGCAAAGATGCTGAATTTGCCATGGCAAGATATTCTACTTCTGCTGCTGTTGTCCTGTAACCTCCAATGGAGCATTGTCATTCAACCAACTCACTCAAGCATAGATATCTTTGCTATCTCCTTGTATCTCCGTCCGTGTCCGCTTCTTTTTTATCCATCGTCAATTGCACGTGTGGGAAAACTTATCTATACTCCCGTATTTCCTATTATCCCTGTTTATTGCTCTCTCTCTCTCTCTCTCTCTCTCTCTCTCTCTCTCTCTCTCTCTCTCTCTCTCTCTCTCTCTCTCTCTCTCTCTCTCACACACACACACACAAAGCTACGTCAATGACAGACTCAACCCCCCCCCCCCCCCCGCATTTCCACCCTGTTTCAGGATATTGCGGTCAACACCAGCATCTTTCAGCTGTATGTTGATTCATAGGCTAGATTACGCTCATCAGCACGCCACGACTTTCTGAGCGACCGGCTCCATACTCTCATAAGTCACTGGCGTAACTCGAACTACTTCTAATTCTCGTGCGCTCACGTCGACCACGAGAGTATTCGGGTTATCGGAGAAAGCTGCTAACCCCTCGGCCAGGCAGCCGGCGACAGACTCAAATACTATTTAATAAACATCTGATAATAAGTGTGTCTATGTAAACTTCAGATAGCAAGTATGTCTGTGTAAGCTTCAGATAGCAATTGTGTCTATGTAGACTTCATATAGCACGTGTTCATTCATCATTCAGTAGCATGTACTTTACATAACCTCGCTCCCATAACAACCTTCCGGAAAACCTCTCGATCACAAGCATGATGTCCCGCGTCCGATACACCCATCTGGAGATCATCTGCCACAGCCTGCATCGATCTTCTCTTTGGACTTCCTCTTCCTCTCTTCCCAGGCATATGTCCCCCAATTATTGTTCTCTCCAAACTTTCATGATGTTTAAAGTGACCAAAATATGTTAAATTTCTTTGTTTCATCGTCTTTAGTTGCCAACCTACTTCAATATTCAGATCTTGTCGTATTGATGCATTTGTTCTTTTTAGTATCCAAGATATTCTCGTCTATATATAACTCGTTATATATAACTCGTCTATAACATTTATATTCAAAGGCATGTATGCGCTTTTCAGTTTGTTTAGTAAGTGCCTAGGTGCCAGGGACCCAAACGGGCCTAAGCCTGTTTGTCGGTTGACTCGCACTCGGTAACCCTGCTGCATGACGCCAGGCTACCTGCCCTGTTCTCCTGTCTCCTGTTTGTCCCTGTCGTACTGGGTATTGGGTCCCTGACACCAGGTCTCACATGAGTATGTTGCAATGGGAAAGATGCATGCTCTTAAAAATCTAATTTGTGTAGTTTTTATCTGTCCCGCTCTGCCTATATAAACTTCAGATAGCAAGTGTGTCTATATAAACTTCAGATAGCAAGTATGTCTGTATAAACTTTAGATAGCAAGCATGTCTATTTAAACTTCAGATAGCAAGCGTGTCTGTATAAACTTCAGATAGCAAGCATGTCTGTATAAACTTCAGATAGCAAGTGTGTCCATATAAATTTTAGATAGCAAGTATGTCTATTTAAACTTCAGATAGCAAGCGTGTCTGTATAAACTTCAGATAGCAAGTATGTCTGTATAAACTTTAGATAGCAAGCATGTCTATTTAACCTTCAGATAGCAAGCGTGTCTGTATAAACTTTAGATAGCAAGCATGTCTATTTAACCTTCAGATAGCAAGCGTGTCTGTATAAACTTCAGATAGCAAGCATGTCTATTTAAACTTCAGATAGCAAGCGAGTCTGTATAAACTTCAGATAGCAAGCATGTCTGTATAAACTTCAGATAGCAAGTGTGTCCATATAAATTTTAGATAGCAAGCGCATCTATATAAACTTCAGAAATCAGTTATGTCTATATAATCTTCAGATATCAAGTGTGTCTATTAATTGCACAATGCCTTTAAACTCCGATTTTAGGAGCTTAGATGTAGTCTCTTTGGCAAAGTGGATACGCCGACTGCCTCGCTCTCCGAAGGTTGTGGGTTCGATTTTGACCTACGTCGTTCTGTTCACTAGTGCAATTTTCTCGAAGATCCTGGGGGTCGTCGCTGGCGCTACGGAGTTCGTGCTGTATCACTTTGTAAGACTCCTTTTGCAGGCCACCCCACAAAACCCGGTGAATTAAGTTAAGTTCCTGCTGCCCTTTAAAATCATTTTAGACTTGGAGCCTAAATAGCGCCAAGGGATATTCAACAAAGCATAATTGAAAATATTGATGATTTTAACAGGTATATAACATTACATTTTAACCTTAATGGCTTTCTCTTTTTTGAAGGTAATGATGTTTGACAATGAATATTTGATCAACTCGGTTTAAGCTAGGAATATGAAATCTATACGTTTGTCTCTGTGCAGTTCAGAAAGAAACCATAGTCTCTCCTTTATTTGTGAAGTCGCTGGTAAACATTTCGGTGGGAATTTATACAAAGCTCCAGTCGCTCGGATATGTACAAAGGACGAAACAGACCGTTAAGTAACATGACGTCATATATTTACAGAACGAAAGTAACGGAGAGGTGTATATAATTTACTTGTATGTATGTATGTATATGTATGTGTATATATATATATATATATATATATATATATATATATATATATATATATATATATATATATATATATATATATATACACACACACACACATACACAAACACACACACACACACACACACATATATATATATATATATATATATATATATATATATATATATATATATATATATATAGCAAATGCGTGAATAAAGAGACAGCGTTTCAAGTACTGCATTGAGTATTGTAGGTGAGCATGGCTGGATGGATAAGATCGCGTGTTCCTAAACATCCAGTGTGCTTAAGCATCCAGTTCAACCCCATACACCAGACAGTTGGACTAAATTGTTGAGCTATCGTCTTTGACTTGGGGGATAAATTACAAGTACCTCTGAAGTCGAGGTGGGTTCGCCTGATGGCAAGGGACAATGTTAATAGGGAAAGCTAATCCACACGCAAAATTTAGTTCAGCACTACTAAAAGTAGTGTACGGACTACGCTTGAGTTCAAAGCGAGCGAGTGCCAAAAAAAATAATTAATAAATACTGTATTCGACGAGCAATACACTATTGCTCAAATAAAGTTAAGCGTTAACAATTAGGCTGTCTTTGTTCAGACATAAAGGGTTCGTGTTAAATTTGAAATTACCGTTGGGATAACAGATATTCCACATTCGAACAATACTCGTGACCACGCGTTGTAATTGTTTCGCTTAAGTATTATTCATTTATTTACTTCATATGTTATATAACTTTACAGTATGAACCTAACTAGATGCAGCTAAATATGCCAGGCAATAAATCGTGCAACATATTGGTGCGACTTCTGTGTTTAAAGTCTCTAAATATTGCCTATATTAATTTCTGATAATTTTACTGCAATTTTGAAAACCTTCCTGACAACATTGGTAATTTGTATTCAGTGTTAACGAACCTTGTTGTAATACTGTAACAATCATTTGCTGCTATTTTGAGAATCCATAAACTGTTGATAGATTCACTCGCTTTCCCTTGAAGTTCTGTTTGAATGGATGTAAGAATGGCGGCGAAAAAAAACACAAAAAAACAAACAAACGAGAAAGTGGAAGAGAGAAATCAATCAATAAACTGATCAGGGCATATTAGAATTTGATCGATACGTTAGAAATTCGACCGTGACGCGTCACGGAGTAATAGGATCCTGGCTTTTAAATGCCCCGAGAGGGAAAACATACGGAGAAAGATTTTCATTTTCTAAAGGAGGGCAGGGGAAGAAGGACGGCTTAAAGTGCTGGCAGTTTGTTGATGTTACTAGAGATCGTTGTTAGGGGCGCGAGGAATGAAAGATTCAACTAGTATCTATTATTGTTACTTGCCCCAAAACAGCTCAACCATATCGTTAGCAACTGCAGCAAGAGATAGCAGAGCTTGCCTCGGTTTGTTCATTACCATTGTTGCTCACGGTTAAAGCACTTTAACTCTTCAGCAACGGGGCGACAGTCAGAAATGGGAGACTACGAGCTTGACTTTTTGAACAGGGATCCGAATGGTCTCAATGACCATGTGAGGGTACGTACATTCGCATTAGTTGTCTGTTAGTGTTCTATAGCAAGCATGCTTTCAAGCATGTTGATAAAAGCTACGGAGTTCGTGCTTTGTGTGACGCTTTCCGTGCTGCGGAAAGAGACCGAGCCATATGGGATAAAACCCGGTGCAATGAAGTCGACCCTGTCGACTTTTAAGCGACTTTTTTAAGCAAGCATGTTTTTGTTTTTTTCGCTCTCTCGCTTTAAACTCAAGCGTAGTCTATACTGACTACTTTTAGTAGTAGCTGGACTTAATTTTGCGTGTGGATGAGCTTTCCCTATAAACAGCGTCCCTCGATATCAGGCGAAAACATAAGGCTTCAGAGGCACTTGTAATTAACGTCCCCAAGTCAAGGACAATAGGTCAACATTTTAGTCCAACTGTCCGGTGTAGGGGTTGAACCTTTTAACTCGGCATCAGCACACCGGATGTTTAAGAACACGCGTTCTTATCCGTTCGGACATACTTCTACGTCAAGCATGTGATTTTGTTAGACATTATAGTAATTGTCCAGAGGAGCGGCTGGCTGAGGGACTAGAATGCCGGATTCTCCTTCGTGAGACCCGGGTTCGAATCCTCGGTAAGGTGTGGAGTTTTGTTTTTTTCTGTTGGTGGCAAATAGAAAACTCTAACCTACACAGTGCGACTGCACTAGCCAGGCGGCCTTTATTCCTCAGGCTCAAGACCCCCCTGCCATACAGCGCAATGTACTATATTGGCAGTAAATGACAGTTTTTATAGTAATTCAAATTGTACCTGAAAGTAAAGGACTCTCTTCCCTGGGGCGTGATGGGAATATGGTGCGTCCCCTCCCCCAATATGTTTATAGGCTGATCGGCACTCTGTGGGTGACGTGGTCAACTTCATTTCCCAGAACATTTCCTTGTGCTTATTTTAGGCGGGGTTGACATAACAACCCGGGTCATGTAAAAAAAAAAAAAAAGGAATTGATTGATTGATTGATTGATTTAGGAACCGACATCACAGCATTTGGGGCATTCCCATAAGCGCTAAGTCCCCATCCTCAGAAGCCAGCGAAGAGTTCCAACCCCAATAGTCGTCTTCTCCTCCTCACTCGCTCTTCGCTAGCCCCTTAAAACCTCGATTGGGGATTCAAGAATTGACCATTGGATCGACCAGCAGGAGTGCTAGCGACTGCGCCATGTCGGTCCCTTAAAAAGTAGTTACGACTCTGTAAGTGTCTACTTAACAAGAACACTATGCAGGAAGCCAGAAGATTAATAAACCAACTCATAACTGGAGTCGTGAGCCGCTATTCGCTTCGGGTTTTACTGAGGAGGGGATCCGAGCACTTACGGACTGAATGGTTCCATGTGAAATGAGGATGGTCTGTCGACTAACTAACATATGTTATTTCAGAAACTGGGTATTTCATTTGTTAAACCATTTTGTCCCAACAGTTATGGCGTTCATGATGTTGGCACAGTTATGGTATTCGTGTTGTTCGAGCAAATATGCTATTCATGTCTTCTTCTTCTTCTTCAGCTTTCCGAGCCATTGAGGTTCTTTGCTGCAAATACAATCTGTCTCCATTCGTCTCTCTGGTGGACCTTCTCTTGCCAGTCGTTGATTCCAAGTGCTTGTAGGTCTGTACATGTATTATCTCTCCACCGTCTTCTTGGTCTACCTCGGGGTCTACGGTTATTTATTTCCCGAGTGTAAGCGAGTTTTGTTTCCCTATTATCTTCCATTCTATCTATATGCCCCAGCCATTGTAGTCTATTAGCCTTCATGATACCAGTGATTAGCGGGGACTTAAACAGATCATAAATGTCTTTGTTACTTCTTCTTTTCCACTCTCCACTTTGTGTATCCCTAATGGGTCCAAAGATGCGTCTTAAAATTTTGTTCTCAAAGGTTTGTAACAAGGCTTCGTCTCCTTTCGTTGTACTCCAGGTTTCAGAGCCATACAGCACAACTGGTCTGATCAGTGTTTTGTATATTGTGATTTTGGTGTTATGAGATAGCGTCTTTGATTCTAGTAGATGTTGTAGTGCATAGTATATCTTATTTCCAGAGTTGATTCTAGTTTGTATTTCTTCCCTTATGATGTTGGAGCAGTTGAAGATTGTACCCAGGTATTTGTATGTTTCCGTTCTTTTAATGGTCATATTATCTATTTGTATGTGGCCAGAGTTTTTAGCCATTCCGTCTCTTGAAATTACCATATATTCTGTCTTATCTTGGTTGATAACCAGCCCCATCTGTTGGGCTTTTTCCTTTAAGTGAGTCAATATTTCCAATGTCTTTTGTTCACTTTGCCCTATAATATCTATATCATCTGCATAACCAAGCAGCTTGGATGTTCCTCCAATATCACATTCCTCCTTTATCTTCCTTACAACTTTCTCTAGAGCCAGATTGAAGAGTAGCGGCGGTAGTGCATCACCCTGTTTCAAGCCAGATGTTATTTGGAAAGGGTCTGATTTCCTGCCTTTATATGTTACTATATTATAAGTATCTTCCATGCATAGTCTGGTCATGCTGATTAACTTCCTTGGTATTCCAACCCTGGTCCTCCAGGTTGGGGGTTGAAGCGTGGGGTTAACATCCCCACCTTTGTAAAAACCTTTCTTTGTTACGAAACAAATACACGAGCCTCGATATCGGACTGACTTCTTTGTTACTATCATGCTATTCATGCATTTCGAGAAATTATTATAGTTATATTGTTAGAGCAAGTATGCTATTCATGTATTTTGACCAATTATTATATGAATATTTTGTTTTGGCTATTTTATGTTCTTGCACTCTCTCGCTTTGAACTCAAGCGTAGTTCACACACGTGCTACTACTTCTAGTGGAGTAGAATGGTGCTTACGTGTGGGTTTGCTTTCCTTATTACCAGTACCCCTCGCCATCAGGCTAACCCACTCCGACTTCAGAGGTACTTGTAATTTACGTCCCCAAATAAAGGAGGCCAGTCTCCCTGGCCTAGGATTTAGCAGGGTGGGTGGACATCCTATCTTCTCAAGGATCTTAAAAAGGCCGTCTCTGCTCACGAGGTCAAATGCCTTTGTGAGGTCAATGAAGGCAAGATATAATGGCTACATGATAAGCAGCTTTCTTCGTAACACCGTATAATCTCGTGGTTGACGGGAGCGCATGAGAATTGGAAGCGGTTCGAATCGCGCCAGTGACTTATGAGAGTATGGAGCCTGTCGCTCAGAAAGTCGTGGCGTGCTGATGAGCGTAATCTAGCCTAGGAATCAACACACAGCTGAAAGATGCTGATGTTGACCGCAATATCCTGAAACAGGATGGAAACGCGGGGGAAAAAAAATCAAGGAGGAAAAATCAACATTTTAGTCCAACTGATCGATGTAGGGGTTGAACCCGCTACCTAGACATCAGCACACCAGTACTTATCCATTCCGCTACGTTCACCTTCTTTGATGGCTATAAAGCAAGTGTCTCAAGGTCGCCGAGATCCGCGTTTTATGACCTGTTAATTGCACGTGGATACCCGAAGACTGATTAACTCTCTTTTCAATCAACACCG
This sequence comes from Cepaea hortensis, assembly GCA_963921405.1. Lineage (NCBI taxonomy): Eukaryota > Metazoa > Mollusca > Gastropoda > Stylommatophora > Helicidae > Cepaea > Cepaea hortensis. The sequence continues at coordinate 89,692,506 of OY992887.1, forward strand.
GCATGTGTTCGGTGGAAAAGAGAGTTAACTGGTCTTCAGAAATTCCTGTCATAAAACGCCAGGGTCAGCAATCTCGAGACATAACTGCCTGTAGTTCCTAGCTGTAGTCATTATATCTTGTCTTCATTGACCCCACAAAGGCATTTGACCTCGTGAGCAGAGACGGCCTTTTTAAGATCCTTGAGAAGATGGGATGTCCACCCACCCTGCTAAGTCTCGTGAAATCATTTCACGAAAACATGCAGGGGGTCATTTTATTTTATGGCTCAACATCCCAGTCATTCAGTATCAGCAGTGGAGTAAAGCAGGGTTGCGTATTTGCGCCTATACTTTTAGGTATCTTCTTCGCAATTCTCTTAAGATAGCTATTTGTGACTGTCATTGAAGGCATATAATTCCATACAAGATCTGACGGCAAGCTTTTTAACCCATCAAGACTCAAGGTGAAAAACCAAAATAAAATCATGATGCATAAGAGAACTACTTTTTGCAGACGATGCAGCACTAACTACTCAGGCAGCAGAAGATCTGCAACGGTTCATAGATCGTTTTGTAGCAGCCTGTAGAGACTTTGGGCTCACCATCAGCTTAAATAAAACACAGGTGATGGAATGAGATGCTTTGCGCCTTCATCATCAAAATTTCTAATTACGAACTGAAAGTTGTCCACGAGTTTGCGCATTTGGGGTCGATAATATCAGATAATCTTTCCACAGAGACAGAAATCAACAGACGCATAGGAAAGGCAACCACTACACTTTCCAGGCTAACTAAGAGAGTTTGGAAGAACAATAAACTAACAGAGCGTGCAAAAGTTCATGTATATAAAGCATGTGTTGTTGGCACACTACTCTATGGGTCTGAATCCTGGACCTTGTACTCATGACAGGAAAGAAAGTTGAATTCTTTCCACATGAGATGTCTGAGACGTATCCTGGGCATATCGTTGACTGACCATATAACAAACAAACGGGTGCTTGAAAGAACGGATATTACCACAGTGCACTCCCTCCTCAAGCAGAGACGCCTCCGGTGGCTGGGCCACGTATCTAGAATGGAGGATGAACGTATTCCCAAAGATCTATATGGAGAACTAACCACAGGGAAGAGAGGTCAACCGGAAGACCCCAAATGCGATATAAGGATGTGTGTAAACAGGATATGAAAACCCTCGGCATAGATCTAGACATGTGGGGGAAAGCTGCAACAGACAGATGCTCATGGAGAAGAGATGTACGAAACGAACTGGTGCTCTTTGCGCGCAATCTGATCCAACAAACTGAGAATAGGCGGCACAGGAATAAAACGCAGTCACTTACTGCGGGACTTGCCTCGTCTTACAGATGCTGAAACTGTGACAGAGATTGTCACTCTCGCATTGGACTATACAGTCACCAGCGGTGCTGTTAGGTACCTTCCCAGCGGCACAATTCTATAGTCCTTCAGGACTGAAAAAGGCCTACTACTACCTGGCTGTATAGGACAAGCGAGTCTTGAGGCTAAAGAATAAAGGTCGCCAAGCTAGTGCAGTCGCCGCCAGCTGTGCAGATTAGGGTTTTCTTTGTTCTGCCGACAGACAAAAATCCACCACCTTACCGCGGTTTCGAACTCGAGTCTCCCAAATGGGAGACCGATTTTCTAACCAATCGGCTTCAATTCCATTCCAATTTTGAGAAAAGGGGTTTCGGCCCCGTTCAACCGTCTTGTTTCCGGTCGGGTATAATTGGGGCCTTTGCCTTTATGGTGTATCTCTTACTTTTTGCGTGGATAAAACTGTGTATTTTCGATTCCCGTAGTCTGTCTAATTAGTTGTTTTTGTGTTCATCTTTTGGTGTCGTTTCACATGTCTGGCCAGAGTCGCACAATTGTAAAACCTGGTGTAATTGTGTTCCCGCCCCGTCTCATGTCGTTTTTCCCCCCTTCAGGGATCTGTTTTTCAGTCGTCATCACTGCTCCATACATGTTCCCGTCTTGGTTTGTCTTCTTATCTTCTCTGCAGCGCTCATCATTTTCTTCTTCTTCTTCTTCTTCTTCTTCTTCTTCTTCTTCTTCTTCTTCTTCTTCTTCTTCTTCTTCTTCTTCTTCTTCTTCTTCTTCTTCTTCTTCTTCTTCTTCTTCTTCTTCTTCTTCTTCTTCTTCTTCTTCTTCTTCTTCTTCTTCTTCTTCTTCTTCATCTTCTTCTGCTGCAGTCTGGGGCGGGGGTGGGGGGGGGGGGGGCAGATGCAATTGTGTTGTGCCCGTTTACAGCAAAGCTGCGATATTTGCATCTTTCAGTCGACACATCCAACTTTTGCGGGCATTTGTTGACCGGTTTAAACTTCCCGGGTGTATCGCAGGACAGTCAGCTCATTTTTGTCGTGTCATCCCCATCCCAGCTGGTCCATTCAGATCAAATGGAGACATAACGGTCAGCCCGCAAGAGAAGGCTCCTCGTATTATGGCCATCGTTAAGTTAAAAAGAAAAGGCATTTAGTATATTGTATTCGACGAACGCTATTTATATTGTTCGAGCAATTATGATATTTATATTCTTCGGGTAATAATGAAATTCATGTATTTCGAGCAATCATGATATCTATAAAAATGTTTGCATATCCTTTACAGGACATTGCTGTCAGCAACAGCATCTTTCAGCTGATTGTTGATTTCTTGGCAAAATTACGCTCAGTAGTTTGCCAGTTACTAACGCGATTCGAAAGTATACGAGTTTACGGAGAAAAGTCGCTAACCTCTAGGCCAGGAAGCCGGCATGATAGCTATACTATTCGATAAATTATGATATTAATATTATTCGATCATTTATAGTTCGAGCAAAAATGGTATTCATGTGGTTGGAGCAATTATTTTATTCACATTTACATGATCTGAAAATTTTGAGGGCAATTATGATATTTGTGTGTTCTTCGAGCAATTACGATTTTCAGTTTATCCCGATCAACTATGATACTGATGCTGTTTGACAGCTTTGATATTCCTGTTGTTCAAGAAAATATGCTGTTCGCATTGCACTATCCACCGTTTCCATATGGATGTGTGTACTTTTCTCTTCCATGATTCACGTGTTATAATAGGAAATACAAATAGCTAGGTATATGTAACTCCTGCGAACAAATGAGACAAACTAAACACGGACACAATGTACATAGCTTACAACGGACTCCATAAAGGTGAACATAAATCACAGACCGAAAATCCAAAACAAGAGATAATTTTAAAAAATATATAATAATAAAATAATAAAAAGTATTCTAAGACACAACAAAAGACGAAATATACATATCTTCATCAGGAACGGGACAACACAAACAGATCTAAAGAAAAAGCATCTTCTTCTTCTTCTTCAGCGTTCCGAGCCATTGAGGTTCTTTGCTGCAAATACAATCCGTCTCCATTCGTCTCTCTGGTGGACCTTCTCTTGCCAGTCGTTAATTCCAAGTGCTTGTAGGTCTGTACATGTATTATCTCTCCACCGCCTTCTTGGTCTACCTCGGGGTCTACGGTCATTTATTTCCTGAGTGTAAGCGAGTTTTGTTTCCCTATTATCTTCCATTCTTTCTATATGCCCCAGCCATTGTAGTCTATTAGCCTTCATGATACCAGTGATTAGCGGGGACTTAAACAGATCATAAATGTCTTTGTTACTTCTTCTTTTCCACTCTCCACTTTGTGTATCCCTAATGGGTCCAAAGATGCGTCTTAAAATTTTGTTCTCAAAGGTTTGTAACAAGGCTTCGTCTCCTTTCGTTGTACTCCAGGTTTCAGAGCCATACAGCACAACTGGTCTGATCAGTGTATTGTATATTGTGATTTTGGTGTTACGAGATAGCGCCTTTGATTTTAGTAGATGTTGTAGTGCATAGTATATCTTATTTCCAGAGTTGATTCTAGTTTGTATTTCTTCCCTTATGATGTTGGAACAGTTGAAGATCGTACCCAGGTATTTGTATGTTTCCGTTCTTTTAATGGTCATATTATCTATTTGTATGTGGCCAGAGTTTCTAGCCATTCCGTCTCTTGAAATTACCATATATTCTGTCTTATCTTGGTTGATAACCAGCCCCATCTGTTGGGCTTTTTCCTTTAAGTGAGTCAATATTTCCAATGTCTTTTGTTCACTTTGCCCTATAATATCTATATCATCTGCATAACCAAGCAGCTTGGATGTTCCTCCAATATCACATTCCTCCTTTACCTTCCTTACAACTTTCTCTAGAGCCAGATTGAAGAGTAGCGGCGATAGTGCATCACCCTGTTTCAAGCCAGATGTTATTTGGAAGGGGTCTGATTTCCTGCCTTTATATGTTACTATATTATAAGTATCTTCCATGCATAGTCTGGTCATGTTGATTAACTTCCTTGGTATTCCAAATTCCTGCATAGCATTCCATAGACTATTCCTATGGACACTATCATAAGCCTTTTTAAAATCCACAAAAATGTTATGGAGATCTCTTTTATATTCCCAATGTTTCTCGGCTATTTGTCGTAAGATAAATATCTGATCTATTGTTGATCTGTTTTGTCTAAAACCCGCCTGGTAGTCACCTAATATGTCTTCTGAATATGGTTTTAGTCTATTTAGTAATACTGCGGATAGTATCTTATAGCTTGTGGACAGTAGTGATATTCCTCTATAATTTCCACATTGGAACTTGTCTCCTTTCTTAAAGATAGGTATCAATAATGACTCTTTCCAGTCATGGGGTAATTCTTCTGTCCTCCAGATTTTTATTATTAGTTCGTATAGCTTTAGATGTAATGCATGGCCACCTGCCTTTATAAATTCAGCAGCAATTCCATCAGTCCCAGTTGCCTTATTGTTTTTAAGTCGTGTGATTACATATAGGATTTCTTCAAATGTAGGTTCTTCAATTTGTGGTTCGCATGTTAGAACCTCTTCCTGTGAGAAAATGTTACTTGGAGCTTCACAATTTAGTAATTCAATAAAATATTCTTTCCATGTGTTGCACATTTCCTCATTGGTATTTATCATATTCCCATTTTTGTCTTTTAAACCATATGTGTTTTGTTGGTGCCCTCGTTTCATTGACTTCAGTTCTTTAAAAAAATTTCTGGATTCATTTTTCTGGTGATTAGTCTCCATATCTTTGATTATATTACTCATATATTCTCGCTTCTGCTGTCTGACTATTTTTGTAGCCTCTTTACATTCATTTCTATAATGCTCTTCCTTTTGGATGTTATTGATGTCATTTAACCATACATGTCTGGCATTCTTCTTCCTAATGACTGCTTCTTCACATTTTTGATTGAACCATCTGTTCTTTCTATGCGTGGTTAACACACCGAGACATTCTTCTGCGGTAGACTGAATTGTATTCTTGATGTTCAACCAAGTTTGGTCAATGCTTTCCTCCAAAGGGTTTTGCAGAGTTTCAAGTTTACATTTTATTTCATCTGTAAATTTCTCTTTGACTGTAATGTCTTGCAGTTTTTCTCTGTTATATGTTGGGTGTAATCTTTGTAATTTAGTATAGAAAGCTCTCTTAAGTTTTATTTTAAATTTTGCTCCAACGAGGAAGTGGTCACTGTGGCACTCAGCTCCTCTATAACTTCTGTCTGACTTGCTGTATGTTTGATGCATTTCTGTTGTTAATTAAAATGTGATCTATTTGATTATAGGTTCTCTTGTCACATACAATTATACATACAATCACATAATTAATCACATAGGTTCTCTTGTCACATACAATTATAAAATAATATTAAAACACAGCCCCTTCGTTGTCAAGAAGATACAACAAAGTTATAATACAGACCTGATATTTCTTCTTTCTCTTTCGAATGCTTGGTCTTGAGCAGGCAGACATCGGCGACGATGACTCTTATCCTCTCTGTCATTTGATATTTGGGTGAAGATAGCGCTGTTTATATCATTATTTGTTCTCCAGCTGTTTTAGCTTTTCACATACACGTTTATTCTGCTCTTTTGCCTAGTATTTTCCCACACAAGGGTAATTTCTATATTCCATCCTTCTATTGATATGCTCCATAAATTGTCTAGTATTTTTCCATATAAAGGTAATTTCTCTATTCCAGCTCTTCTGTTGATATGCTCCATAAATTGCCTAGTATTTTCCCACAGATAGGTAATTTCTCTATTCCACCTCTTCTGTTGACATGCTCCATAAATTGCCTAGTATCTTCCCCCACATAACGTTAATTTCTCTATTCCTCCTCATCTGTTGAGATGCTCCATAAATTGCCTAGTATGTCAACAGAAAGGGTGGAATTTAGAAATTAACGTTGTGTGGGGGACATCCATCCATCCATCATGTGCCATGCCGATAAGCGTGGGCTATCATGTTTTGCCATCTCACTCGATCACCAGAGTCGTGGATCAGCTCTGTGTTTCTGTCTCGACCATGCCACCAGGCCAAGCCATCCAGGTATTTGCTTCTAGGTCTTCCCCTTGGTCTGTTCCCTTCGATCTTGCCAGTTGTCACCAAGTTTTCCAATTCATTTCTTCTCATAACATGCCCAAAAATTTTTGACTGTCTACGTCTAATGTCTCTAATCAGTTTACGATCTTCATTTGTTTCTTGTAGGACTTGTTCATTGGTCTTTCTGGCTGTCCATAGTATTCTTTGCATTTTTCTCAGAAACCACATTTCTACAGCCATCAGATGTTTTTCAGCTTGACTGCTCATTGTCCAAGCTTCACATCCATATAAAAGTACAGGTTCTATGTAGCACCTCAACACTCTTTTTCTCGTTTCAATTGACATCTTTTTATTGGTCAGTATGTTTTTCATCTTGCTAAAGGCTACCCTAGACATGGCGATTCTTGTTCTAATCTCTTCAAGGCATCTCCCATCAGATGTTATTACTGTTCCGAGATAATTGTACCTATTCACTTGTTGAAGATTATTCCCATTTACTTGTATATTACATTGTGGTATTTCGCTCTTCCTAGTGACGACCATAATCTGTGTCTTTTTACAATTTAATTCTAACCCTCGTTGTTCACTGTGTGTAACAACTGCATCTACTAAATGTTGCAGGTCCTGTTCATTGTCTGCAATCAAGACTGTATCATCTGCATATCTAATGTTATTGATGCATCGTCCCCCAATGTTGATTCCTTCCATATCTTCAATATTTCTGAAAATATTTTCACTGTACAGGGAAAACAGATCTGGAGACATTACACATCCCTGTCTCACACCTCTCTTGATAGGCTGATATTGGCCTACTTCATTATCAACTCTTATGGCAGTTTCTTGTTTCCAATATATGTTTTTTACAAGTCTAAGGTCTTTTCCATCAATTTGTAGATCTTCAAGCATCCTTATCATGTCGACATGTCTCACTTTATCGAAAGCCTTTGTGTAGTCAATAAAGCAAAGATGTAGATCTTTGTTTACTCCTATAGATCGTTCAATTACGGTTCTCAGTAAATATACAGCATTTACTGTACCATTTCCTTCTACAAACCCACATTGTTCTTCTCCTATTTCAGGTTGTATTTTCCTCCTAATTCTTTGCATGATTTCTCTGATTATCGATGAGTTCACACAACATGATTTTCTTGGTATTTATAAAGAAGGTAGTTTGCCATTGCTTTCCTTCCTAGCAGTGACCATACTGGTCAGTGACCGTAGCCATTGTCTCCTAAAAAAAAGAGATCCTCTGCCTACCGTCGTGAAGGTGAAGACCATAACCTACAACTATCTGTCGGCTGCTCTTCATTTTCATCCACCACCTGCACACATGGCTTCACGTAACCCTGATCGGGGGGCTAAACGGGTACTCCACCTTGCCCAAGGATGTCCCGTAGGCTAGCGGAGGGAAGGAGGCGCCTTACGTCTCCTTTGATAGGGGATACCCCTACCCCGCTACCAGTACACTATATATATATCACTTATATACTATATATATATATATATATATATATATATATATATATATATATATATATATATATATATATATATATATATATATATATATATATATATATATATATATATATATAATGTTCTAGTTTCATTAGCCTGTCTCAGGCAGTCGTTGTTAGTTACTCTGGCAGTCCAATGAACTTTATTATCCAGTCGTTAAAAAACAACAACAATTAAAAGCAGAATTAAAAAAAAAAAAAACCATCTGATAGTCGCCGAGTCTCAGTGGCGAAATGATTTGACCGTCTGCCTCACGCTCCAAATATTGTGGGTTCGATTCCAGGCCACGTCGTTCGGTTCACGAACGCAGTTTTCTCGGAGACTCCTGGGGGTCGTCGCTGGAGTTACGGAGTTCGTGCTTCCTGCTACACTTTCAGCAGGACGTCCTGGGGAAAGTGACCGGGTCATATGGGAGAAAACCGGTGCGATGAAGTAGTTCCTCTTCCTCTTTAAACAACCCTTAAAAACATCTTAACTTTTATCAGAATAAAATAACTGTATAAAGACCCAAAAGATACAACGTGCAAAAATGCCTTGTTCTCGTTATCATTTTCTCCTCCACGCGTCGAGTACAAGTATATGGGTCAATCATTAACTAGTGAAAAATCGACCTGCAGTTCATTCCATACCCTTTGTTGCATACCGGCAGAAGGGAGATTGGCGATCCATATAATAGGCAGCCCTCGCTGTTGAAGCCCGCGTAATAACATCTAGGCAAGCTCGATAAAACATTCATTTACTATAATCTATATCAGAGTCGTTGCTCAGTCACATTTGAGTGTGATTACAGTTTGATATTTCTAGAACTTAGAAAGTCCAATAGAGGCCCCGGGGATGTGGATGTACAGAAGAAAATGTCGTATGTCATGGAATCAAAACCAATCTGGAAAAACTGGGGATGAAAAGGGAGTTGATGACAGAAATAATAAAAAAAAGGGCAAGTGAAATATGTCGGCCCCGTTACAAGACATAATACACTTATAAAAACCACACTGGAGGGTAAGGCTGAAGGGAAGCAAGCAAGATGTAGACAACGATACGAATGGGAAGATAACATCAAGAGATGGATGAACAGGCCGCACAGGGACCTCCAGCCTCAAGGCGGACACCATTTCTCGAGACCACTCATCCTCCAGACACCAGTTAATGATTGTTTATAGTTTTTTCATCATCACCACCACCATTACAACCACTACCACCACCACCACCACCACCACCACCACCACCATTACTACCACCACCACCACCACCACCACCACCACCACCACCACCACCACCACCACCACCACCATCATCATCATCATCATCATCTGCCACTTTTGCCGTTAAGCGTCGTGGAGAGGAATAACTGGAGCTCCAGCACCCGATGGGTGGCAATGGCTAATGTAATTCCGCGTGATTGCACAATGTATTTGATGTCCAATCCATTTTCTTCTTGGACATCCTCTTGCTCTCGTAGCAGATCTTCATTGATGTAGCGCGAGTGTTGGTAGTTGATGGTGTTGCATTCTAATGAGCTGGCCGAACCATTTGATCTTCTGTCTTTCGATGTATGTGACAAAATGTGTTGATCCCACCATCTGCCTGATAACATCATTTCTCATTCGGTCTCGGATAACTAAGTTGACAGCTCTCCCCATGCATCTAATAGGTGTTGATTTTCGTAGGTGTGATTTGGATAATTTCCAAGTTTGACATTGATATAATAAGACTGGTATGAAAATGCTATTCATTACCTGTCGTTTATTAGTTAATGTCGCTCTGCACGTTTCGGATCCATCCAGCAGTACCTACTTTACGTTAGCGTTAATTATTCTGAGTTTGGTACTAGTTTCAGTTTCTTGTGACTTTCACACAATTCTTGGTATTATTAAATCCCCCTCCCCCTTTTATTTTTTGCGTTTTATATTTTAATATTTTACCTAGGGAGATCGTTTTACCATTTACTGGATTTATTCTCATTATAGTGAAATCGGTTTTTCGAATCTGTAATGTCTTCTATTAACGACACCATGTTTTTACATTGAGAGTGGCATTCTTTGATTTGTAAAGAAACACTTTAATTACCCACGGATATTTCCATATGTGCGCAGTCTCCTCTCATAGATAACACTAGAAGAATCTCCCACCAGCGCACTAACTTTGTAGCACCAGCGAGGATGCACAGGTGTGAAAATCAGAATCACACCTGATGTAAATGTTCATTTTGGCGTGTATAGATTGTTTAGTTTTGTAAGTTAGCTTGGGCAGATTGTCTTGTTTTGCAAGTTAACCTGGGTAGGTTGTCTAGTTTCGTAAGTTAGCCTGGGTAGATTGTCTAGTTTTGTAATTTAACCTGGGTAGATTGTCTGGGTTTGTAAGTGTCATGAATAGATTGTTTAGTTTCTTCTTCTTCTTCTTCGTTCATCCGGAGTTTTTTTTTTTTCGGATGTGATTGCGTTGTGCCTGTTTACAGCAGAGCTGCGTTCTTGCGCCGTTAGGCCGACACATCCGACTTCTGCGGGCATTTGTTGACCGGGTTAACCTTCCCGGGATTGTTTAGTTTTGTAAGTTAGCCTGGGTTGTTTGTCTAGTTTTGTAAGTTAGCCTGGGTAGATTGTCTAGTTTTGTAAGTTAGCCTGGGTAGTTTGTTTAGTTTTGAAAGTTAGCCTGGGTAGTTTGTTTAGTTTTGAAAGTTAGCCTGGGTAGTTTGTTTAGTTTTGTAAGTTAGCCTGGGTTGTTTGTCTAGTTTTGTAAGTTAGCCTGGGTAGATTGTCTAGTTTTGTAAGTTAGCCTGGGTAGTTTGTTTAGTTTTGAAAGTTAGCCTGGGTAGATTGTCTAGTTTTGTAAGTTAGCCTGGGTAGTTTGTTTAGTTTTGAAAGTTAGCCTGGGTAGTTTGTTTAGTTTTGAAAGTTAGCCTGGGTAGATTGTCTAGTTTTGTAAGTTAGCCTGGGTAGTTTGTTTAGTTTTGAAAGTTAGCCTGGGTAGTTTGTTTAGTTTTGTAAGTTAGCCTGGGTTGTTTGTCTAGTTTTGTAAGTTAGCCTGGGTAGATTGTCTAGTTTTGTAAGTTAGCCTGGGTAGTTTGTTTAGTTTTGAAAGTTAGCCTGGGTAGATTGTCTAGTTTTGTAAGTTAGCCTGGGTAGTTTGTTTAGTTTTGAAAGTTAGCCTGGGTAGTTTGTTTAGTTTTGTAATTTAGCCTGGGTAGACTGTTTAGTTTTGAAAGTTAGCCTGGGTAGTTTGTTTAGTTTTGTAATTTAGCCTGGGTAGACTGTTTAGTTTTGAAAGTTAGCCATGGTAGTGTAACCTTGGGTAGATTGTGTATTTTTCTGACACGAGCAGCAGTTAAATTCTTATGAATTAAGTTTTTTTTTCAAGCTATCCTCATTGTTCTTTCTACCCGCCTACAGTTTCAACAATTCGTCTACATAACCACATCTCCCCAGCTGCCACTTAATTCCTCACTTGTCTGCTAATTATCAATGACTCGCTTCCGTACAGCAGGACTGACTCGATAACGGATTTAAGAATTCCCGTTTCTTACCTAAAATGACAAAGATGAAATGCATAGAATACTCTAATCTTATGAAATGCCGCCTTCGCTTGGGTTATTCTACATTTAAAGTTCCCAATGCATCTTCCATCTGCTGTTATTGAAGTATCTAAATGCTTAGACATATTGAAACACACAAGGCATCTACGATTAAGGCTGCTATGCTTAAGCTAACATGGCTACTGCATTTCCAATGTATAATTTGTGTTATTTTTTTTGTGTCTAAGGTTCATTTTGACGAAGTCCTCGGAGAACCCGACGGGGCCCACTCTCTCAACTGCGTGTGGAACTGCTCCTATAGATGCTTCAACTGCTGCAAGAACTGCTGCTACAAGTTCCTGTCGCTGCTCTGTGGTATTCCTCTAGCCTTCTGCTGGGGGTGTGAGTTCGCCTGCATAACTTTCTGGCACGTGTGGTACGTCACGCCCTGCATGAGGCTGTACATGATCAACTGTGGATGCCTTCAGAAGTTCTACGGTACCTGTATACAATGCTACATCCAGCCGTTATGCGAGGCGTGCAGCTATTGTTTCAGCAATATCCGAGTGACAAAGTTATCTGGCTAACTCATCTTCAAATAAAGAACGGGGGATTTTAATGTTTATCTAACGGAATCGACTTCTTAATTATAATTAATTACACGTTCGTAATTTATTTATGTACTGGAAATTTTATTTGCTCACTCAAAAATGAATTAGCATGTTAACTTTATGGGACATTTCGATGAAGTTCACATGGGAACCACAGGTCAGCACAGTGTCCAGCAGGCTGGCTTGCCGGCCCAGTGGTCACGTGTGCCCAGTCTAAGCGGGGGAATCTTTAAACACTGATCTGGACAACCCGGTTGTTGAAAAAAAATATTGGCCCTTTAACAGGTTAAAGGCACACTGGACATATTGATCTGCAGCCACATTTTGATACACCGAACGCCACTTAGTGGGCGATATGGTCGGTATGACGTCGGTCGTCTTTATTTCCCAAAACCTTTCCTGATACCCATTTTAAACTGGGTCCACCTGGGCGCCTAGGCCAATTTTAAAAATTCGAAACGATCCCAACGGGGACCGAAACTAAAACCACTGCACGACGTTCTGAAAATATGGTGAAGGGGGGCACGGACCAAAAAAAAAGGTTGAGAACCACTGTTTTAGGGGGTTCAGGCGATCGTTGTGATAACAACCACATTACTAATGAAGTGTTGATTGGTACATGACAAACCATATACCAAGTACGCCTAAGCCTATAGCGCCTCGCGGAAGGAATAAGCGTTCTTCAGCGCACGCCAACTAGATTTAAATAATAACATTTCATGTTGTCTGCAGGACATTGCGATCAACCCCAAACTGATTTTGTAGGCAAGTTTACTTTCAAAAGTTTGCCATTGCTTTCTGAACGCGAAGTCAACGTTTAAGTCCAACTGACTGGTGTAGGGAATGAATCCGTAAAAGAGATGTCTATTTTAGCCAGGTCTATCACCCACCCAAACTCACATCCGTGGAATATGGCGTTGAAGTACATATGTTTCTTCTTTGTTTCTAGCGAGAAGCTGTCATTATTTAGTGATTGCAGGTTTGAATACATGGTGTGTTAATAGCTTTCAATGCTTCTGTTGGTTGGTGTTTCACATCTGGTGTATACTTATTTAGACTGACAGAACACTATAGGGAAGTAAAAGAGCAATGAATATATCTTGAAAGAAGTCAGTTAATAAAAGTTGGTTAGTTAGTTAGTTAGTCGAGGTTCCAACTTCACGGCAACGGGTCATCCCCATTATGCTCCGTGCCTGTGCCAGTGAATATCACACAAAATGTTCCCCACTGTCCAATGTGGAATAGGCAAGAGTCTCGGCAATCCAACACCCCGCACAGGTACACTGTGCGTAATGCCGCCGCCAGATTTTTTTTTTTCCCGCGTTTCCATCCTGTTTCAGGATATTGCGGTCAACACATCTTTCAGCTGTATGTTGATTCCTAGGCTAGATTACGCTCATCAGCACGCCACGACTTTGTGAGCGACCAGCTGCATACTCTCATAAGTCACTAGCGTGACTCGAACCACTTCTAATTCTCGTCCGCTCACGTTGACTACGAGAGTATTCGGGATTAACGGAGAAAGCTGCAAACCCCTCGGCCAGGCAGCCGGCCGCCGCCAGAATGCCAACACAAAATTAATCCACAAAAACCACAGTTCATCGTCGATGGACTCGGCAGTCACCAGAAAGACCTAGTTGACACGGGTTTTCTCACATGGCTCGGTCATTTACCGCAGGGCGACCCGCAGAAAGTGTCGCATAAAGCACGAACTCCGCAGCTTCAGCGCCGACTCTCGGGAGTCTCCTGAAAAATGCACTCGTGAACCGAAAAGGCAATTCAGTCAATTCAGCAACAGCCAGTATCCATTGTTCCGAACATGCAGGTCACTGTACAGTCTGTACAGGACCCCGCGAATTTCACAGCTCACAGTGTCGTCCACGCACTCACTCAGTAGCAGGGCGACGGAAACCATGCACTACCAGTCCAACATGAGGAAAATGCGATTTCAAACCGTAGCTACAAGCATAAACACGCCACAGGCCGTAACGGTTCAACGCCTAACCGCTATGTTGACGACAGGAAGTCAGTCAGCTAATAAAAAGAACTGGTTACTGGCACCAGAAGAAGACAGTTATTTGTTTTTTTTTTAAGCGACCAGAAGAAGACAGTCAACATTCATTTGAAACATCACGAGATGGGGAAAGCTTGATTACTCGATGACAACCAGAAAGTTAGGGGGGAAGAAAGACAGGCGGATACAAAGATACAAGATGCTAAACAGTCTGACGTAGTGGTATGGGGGAACATCTGTATCAAAATGACTGGCAGTACACGAGAGAGAATACTGTGTACAGACACGATGAGAAACGACACATAGTTTGGATTACAAGATGAAAGATTATTTTTTTTTACTGTGATTCTACGAATGCTAATTAATACCTTTGAAGTTGTTTCTCTTGACATGTCCAGTATCTGAAGTATTCCTCTGTCAATGATATTTATGTGTAATAGGTCAACACTTTAGACAGTTCCTCGTGAAGACTGGCATAAATATAATGGGTCCCTGGAGCTCAGTGGCCCAAACTTGAGGGCACTGCTGCCCAAAGTTGATAGCGCCGAGGCCCAGGTTTTAGAGCTCTATAGCCCTATATGGTTGAGGGATCTGCTGCCTATAGTTAAGGGGTCTGCTGAATATAGTTGAGAGGTCTGCTGTCTATTGCTGAGGGAACTGCGGAACATAGTTGAGGGCTCTGCGACCCACAGTTGAAGTCTCTGTGGGGGACATGGTTGAGGGCTCTGAGTTTCATAGCTGAGGGCGTTGCGGCCCATAGTTGACGTATCATCTGTCCATCGCTAAGGGCTTAGCAGTCCATGGTTGAAGACTGCGGCACGTAGTTTAGGTATGTGCAGCCCACTTTTGAGGTCTCTACGGCCCACAGATGAAGGATCTACGGCCCATAAATCGAAAAAAAAAAGCTAATACCTGGTCATAGAACAACCTTATTTAATTGAAATTAGATATTGAATTTGATGGCACTTTGGGATGTTAAAAAGTATCTCCGTTCAAATAATTAAATACTGAATAAACCCAGTGAAAGTTTTTATTACTTGTGCTATTATTTCTACACATACCTTGTTTACATGCTATGTTTTCTTTTTGTTCGTGCTCGACACTTTGAACTCGAGCGTAATCCCCGTTGGACTGATTTTTACGTGTGGACTAGCCTTTTCTATTACCATTGTCCCTCGCTATTAGGCAAAAGCACTCCGTAATTTACATTTGATGTGCGATTGTCGCCTTTGTTTCATTCTTGTAAGGCAGTTAATAATAGAACGTAAGAGGCGTTAGTGAGATGAGATGGAAGGGATCGGGCAAAATTATAGCTGACAATCACACAATAATTTATTCTGAAGGGGATACACATGAAAAAGGTGTAGGAATAATATTAGACGAAAAAACAGCCAAGTCAATTAATGGATACTGGTGTATTTCAGATAGAGTTATTATGGTAAAAATCAAAGGCAAACCAATAGACATAAATATTATACAAGTATATGCACCAACAGCAAGCAGTAGTGATGAAGAAATACAACACTTTTACGACGAAATAGAAATGGCGATGGCTCAAATTGGATCACAAGAAATAAAAATAATACTTGGTGATTTTAATGCAAAAGTAGGAAAGGGAAAAATGGAGGATGTAGTGGGGAATTATGGTTTAGGTACAAGAAATGAAAGAGGGGAAAAGCTAATAGAATGGGCAAATATCAATGAGATGATAATTGGAAACACATGGTTTAAACACCATAAAAGACGACTGTACACATGGATAAGCCCTGATAAGAAAATACGCAACCAAATTGACTACATACTAATTAATAAAAGATTTAGAAATGCTTTAATTAATGTAAAGACAATGCCTTGTGCTGACTGTAATAGTGATCATGTACCACTATGTGGACAAATAAAAGTAAGATTAAAGAGAGGGAAAAAAATGGTTAAGAACATGAGACTTAATAAAGAGGTTCTGAAAATAGATAAAGAAATGCAAGAACAATACAGAGTGACTGTGAAAAATAGGTACAATGCAATAACTAAAATACAGAGTATAGATGAACAATGGGAAATGTTAAGGGACTCCATTCATCAAACTAGCAAAGAAGTATTACCGGAGAGAGGCAAAATAGCTAAGAAAAAATGGATGAATGAAGATATCTTAAAACTGATGGACAAAAGAAAACAGAGTAAAAATGACAAACAAGAATACGCTAAGATAAATAAAGAAATAAAAGATAAATGTGGGAAGGCTAAAGAAAGTTGGTTAAACGAGCAATGCAAAAAAAATTAAATTAAATTCCATTAAAGATACAAAAAATATGCACAGACAAATCAGTGAGCTTGAAGGAAGAAAAATAAGAATAAATACAGGGTGTTTGAAATCAAAAACAGGAAAGATAATATTAGAGGAAGATGCTATAATGAAGAGGTGGAATGAGTATATAAGAGAATTATATGAAGGAGAAAGGGGAGAATTAACAGAAGATAGTAACTTAGAAGGTCCACCTATTCTGAAAGAAGAAGTCGCTGACGCTATGAAACGTATGAAGAAAGGAAAAACAGCTGGGCCAGATGAAATCACAATAGAAGAATTAGAAGTATTGGGAGAATTTGGAGTAGATATATTAACCAAAATGTTGAATGATATTTACAGCAGTGGATATTTACCCAGTGATATGCTGAAATCTTTATTTATAGCTATACCAAAAAGACCAGGAGCAATTGATTGTGAAGATTTTCGTACAATTAACCTTATAAACCATATCACTAAGCTTCTACTCAGAATCATAATGAGAAGAATCAAAAAGAAAATAAAAATGGAAATTAGTGAAGAACAGTATGGATTTGTGGAAGGAAAGGGCACAAACAATGCAATTTATACATTACGGACACTAATAGAAAGGTCAATAGAGAAACAGAGAGACATATATTTGTGCTTCATAGATTATACTAAGGCATTTGATAAAGTAAAACATGATGAACTGATTAAAATGTTGGAAGATATCAACATTGATGGAAAAGATTTAAGAATAATAAAGAATGTTTACTGGAACCAAGTAGCAGCAATTAAAATGGGAAATAAAGAGGGTAGTTACGAACGGATAAAGCTAGGAGTACGACAAGGGTGTGTCTTGTCACCACATCTTTTCTCCCTGTATAGCGAAGTAATAATGAGAGAGATCAAAGAGATGCCAGGAATACTAGTTGGAGGTTATAATATCAATAATATACGCTATGCAGATGACACAGTATTGGTGGCGGATAATTCAACAGACCTACAACAATTATTAGACGTTGTAGTAATAGAGAGTGCAAGGAAAGGACTCTCCTTGAATATCAAGAAAACAGTAACAATGGTAATATCAAAGAAAATGGTGACACCAAAATGTGACATAGAAATAGAAGGGAAAATCCTTAACCAAGTTGATAATTTTAGATACCTAGGGGCATTTATAACATCAGATGGAAGATGTACAACAGAGATTAGGAGTAGAATAGGGCAGGCAAAAGCCGCTTTTCAGAAAATGAAGAGTATCTTATGCAATAAGTCACTATCACTGAATGTAAGAAAGAGAGTGCTGAAATGCTATGTAGAACCAGTTTTGCTGTATGGCCGTGAATCTTGGAACGTAAATGAACAAATTAAGAAGAAATTAGAAGCAACAGAGATGTGGTTCCTGAGACGAATGTTGCGAATTCCTTGGACTGCCAGAGTAACTAACGACGACTGCCTGAAACAGGCTAATGAAACTAGAACATTATATACAACAATAAGACAGAGACAAACATCTTTCTTCGGTCACGTGATGAGAAGAGAGGCATTGGAGAACATCGTAACAACTGGAAAGATCGAGGGGAAGAGAGGCAGAGGTAGACCAAGAGAAGTGATGCTGGATGGATTGAGACGGTGGCATGGAGGAATATCAGCACCAGAGTTGATCCAGAAAACCAACGACCGAGATCTGTGGAGAGCCATGAACGCCTACGCCAGCCGGCACGGCACTTGATGATGATGAAGAGGTCCTCTAAACACCTTCAGCCGGGCATTGGATGCTTGACGTATATTTGTATAGACCAATCAGAACTTCACGGGTCATGTGACGAATACCACACCGGCCGCCTTTCCTTCACAAGAAATCTCATGGTACCCATTTTAGGCTGAATTTACTTGAGAGAGAAAGTCAGTTTAACAAAAAAATATCCCCCTCGTTGCGAACTCGAACTTATGACTACCGGGCTTGCAGATGAGCATATCTTTCCTTTTATGGAGGATTACAGTTATATTTTAGATATACACACGAACGCACGCACGCACACTCGCACGCAGGCGCTCACATAAATATAAACACACACAAACACACACATATGCATATGAAACACATGGTCTCTAAATTCAGCCCAGATTTTGTGCTATGGAGAGGTATAACTCCATTTTACATACAATCATCTGTCATGACGGCAAAATGCCAGTCAGTCTACACGCACACACACACACACACACACACACACACACACACACACACACACACACACACACACAGAGACACACACACGCGCTCGCGCGCGCACACACACACACACATATTTATAACACATACAGACACAGACACACACAACACAAATTTGATTCCTGATCTAAATCAGTAGAATCATTAATTTGATTTCAAACGATGTGATACAATAAATAAAATAAAGGTTTTAAATAATGGACATAATAAAGAACAAATCACTACAAGGAGTTTGTTATTTCGTTAACTTTTTTTTATTTTCATATCATCAAAACACAATTATATGGGGCGAGATCAATGTGATCATCATCAAGTGCCGTGCCGGCTGGCGTAGGCGTTCATGGCTCTCCACGGATCTCGGACCTTGGTTTTCTGGATCAACTCTGCTGATGACATTCCTCCGTGCCACCGTCTCAATCAATCCAGCATCACTTCTCTTGGCCTGCCCCTGCCTCTCTTCCCCTCGATCTTTCCAGTTGTTATGATGTTCTCCAATGCCTCTCTTCTCATCACGTGTGAGAGATCAATGTTGTATCCCTAAATTCCCACCACCTCTAAATCGCCTGTTCACAAACGAGCGTTAGAGAATGGTACGTCATGGGTGATGTCATCGGTTAGTTAGTTAATCAACAGAGCATCCTCATTGGACATGGAACTTTTAGCCCGCAAGTGCTCAAATCCCCTCCTCAGTTTCTCCCTCAGCGCGTAACGACTGACTGACTGTGTTTGTTGATTAATCTTATTTGGCTTTCCGTATAACTGTCTTGTCTAGTGTGACCACGTTTGACCAGATGTCCCTGCAGTGGGATCAAAGCTGCATACTCGCATCCATACTTTGAGTCATTAACTCGTGCTGGCTCCCAGAGTATGTTCAGGATGGCATCCCAGTCCATTGCTCGTCCGCTCCCCAAAACAGCCAAACCAACAAGCCAATCCGCTGGTTCATTTCTTCTTACACCCTCGCACCCTGACACAAAAACGAAACTGGCATTAGTCAGTCTTGGCTTCTTCAGAAATTCAAGCCATTGTCTTCCGGTCTACTGTCTCGATCCTTCTCATACTCATTGAGTTGCTGAGGTGTCATGTGATCAACATGACCCCAGCAGCCGACATTTCCCAAGACATATCCCGCTACTCGTCCGTCACCCTAGAAACAAGATGGGCGTGATGATTTATTTCACCGTGCATCCACTTCTTTACATGTATATTACTGTTACAACTTTAAACCTGAAATTCAATCTAAATTATATATTTATGAATTAACAACAAATAATGATTTCTTATTCTTGTTTTTTTGTTTTTTGTTTTCTCCTTTTCTTTCGCCCCTTTAACAACCGAGTTAAACCTGTTCACCCCCTTTTTATGTTATAACAGATACATGTAAATCATCATCATGATCATCATCATCATCATCATCATCATCATCATCATCATCATCATCATCATCATCATCATCATCATCATCATCATCATCATCATCACCATCATCATCATCATCATTAACATACTCATCATCATCGTCATCATCATCATCATCATCGTTGTCCTTTGCATAACCCAGCTCACAACATGGTTTTCCGAAAACGTTTCTCGATCCTTTCCCATTTCCTCAATGGCTATTACTGTCTATTTCTGTTGCCGTTTCTAACATCTCCTGTAAGGAGGTCAGCATGGCTGAATGGATAAAAGCGCTCGTGCTTAAACATCCGGTGTGCTGATGCTGAGGTTGGGGTTCAACTCCTACACTGGTCAGTTGGACTAAAATGTTGACTTCTCGCCTTTGACTTGGGGTTGTAAATTACAAGTACATCACAAGTCGGAGTGGGTGCACCTGATGGCGAGGGATACTGGTAATAGGCAAAGCTAAGTGCTGGTAGAAGTAGCGTTTATGGACAACGTTTGAGTTCAATGTTTCACTCCCTCCTGAGAGAAGGTAGCCGACCCTAACACTACTGGCTGCAGGGCCGGGCCCAGTCCACACCTCGCAGACTTATTCTGTAACATTAAATCCCTGGAATCCACGCTTTCTGACATTAACAAGAACGACAATCTAGCCATGGGGTTAGAGACGCCCCCGGTTAACTCCTCTTGTCACGACAGGAGAATCTCTCGTGTAAAAAATGGCGCGTGAATGGCGTGTGACTGGAAATAATGGCGAATTGATTGACTAGCTTAGGATAACGGACGTAATCATTCAGCCCGGGATACTTTGCGGTTTGGTTCTGATATAATTATACATAGCGAGAAATGTGGGGGACTTGATCTAGAGCAGTGGTTCTCAACCTTTTTTGGCCCGTTCCCCCCTTCACCATATTTTCAGAACGTCATTCCCCCCCCCCCCCCCCCCTCCAACTTTCCAAAAACATGCCTATAATAGTGAACATACTTATTTTCTTCCATAGTTGTACATAACCTTCACATGTAAAGATACATTTTATAGTGTAGTTTTCTACAGTTAATAATAGCAAATGAATATGCTGATGGATATTAAAACTTAAATAGAAGCATTTTTACATTCGCAATATTTGATTAATACACCACATTAATCATACTACAATAAACAAACTGTTAAAACGTCAAAGAATTGTAGCTTAATATACGACACCAGGATGCCAGAAAATTGTGCTTCATCAAACAAAACGCTCATTACAAAACCTGGATATTGTAGATTCGTAATTTAAATGAAAATTGTAATCAATGAGAACACTGTGATTGTTTTTCCCGCAGCAATTCTGAAATACGCGGAGGAGTGCTTGAAAGGGCACAACGGAGATCGTTTTCAACATCTAATCCATTCCTCATCATCCAGCCAGGCGAAAAAGTCCATCTTACCCTGAACTTCACAAAATAATTTGAGCTCGTCTCTCAGCTCATATACTCGCGCAGTTACATTTCCTCTTGACAGCCATCGAACATTTGTGTGGAAAAGAAGCAAATGGTGGCCTGCATCCATGTCAACGCATAACTGCTTAAAAAGCCGTGAGTTGAGAGCTCCTCCTTTGATAAAATTCACTATCTGAACGGTTTGATCCAAAACCTTCCCCAAAGGAGCTGGAAGTGTTTTGGAGGCCAGTGCTTGACGATGGATCATGCAATGAATGCCTTTCACTTTTGGGGCACGTTTCTTTGGTCCCCAACATAGCTGGTGCTCCATCTGTACAGCACCCACACATATTATCCCATAAAAGATTTTCTGATTCAAGGAAAGATGAAACCTTTTCCAAAATATCAGAGGCCATGGTAGTTGTTTCAAGAGGAGAACAAAAAAGAAGTTCTTCTTTAAATGATCCTGAATGCACATACCTTGCAAACACTATCAACTGAGAACACGATGCCACATCAGTCGATTCATCAATTTGAATTGAATAGAGCCCAAATGCTGCAGACTTGATCTCTTGCACAACTTGATCCTTGATGTCATCTGCCATATCGCTGATCCTCCTTTGAACAGTGTCGTTTGATAGTGAAACCGCTGCAAGTTTTTTCTCTGATCCATTTCCCAACATAATTTCCACCATCTTGAGACAACAAGGTTTAATCAAAGATTCCCCGATTGTATGTGATTTTTTCTGCTTCGCTATCTCCAGTGCTACGACATAGGAAGCTTCAGTAACCTTTTGGTTTGTTTCTTGGAATACCCCTGTTAAATCCAGTCTCATCCTTTTGACAGCATTCCCAAGACGTTCAAAATAGGTTTTGTCCTTGTCCTTGTATTGAGGATGAACATTCAAAAATGATTCCTCAACTGTGTCGGTTTCATAGAATCATTTGACAAACTTTTACTACAAATAACACACTGAGGTCGTTCTTCTCCGTTGATGACGATATTTGTGAATCCATAATTCAAATAAGACAGGTCATACTTTAGTTTCTTGACACTCATCATGGGCTTCAGATTCTATAAATATAAAACGATAAAGTCAAGATCAACACACATAAACACCCACAGACGTGTATACACACCCACACGCACATATATACGTTCACACACACACACACACACACACACACACACACACACACACACACACAATTATATTGCATATCCTATTTACAGTACATCGCTGTCAACACCAGCATTTTACTGCTGTTGTTGATGTCTGGGCAAGTTTTACGTTCAGTAGTTTGTCATTGATTTCTGAACGACCGGCTCCAATACCAACACGCTAAAACCCCAGCACAATGTGGTCTGCAGTTAAATCAGTCACCGCTTTAGGCCACGGAGACGGTGGTATATATATATATATATATATATATATATTGTCAGAGTCCACAGTACGGCAGTGATGCAGTGACATCGTTACGCCGCCAGGTGACTCAGTCCCTAGCAGGGATGAAGGAACTTCGTTACGCCGCCAGGCGAATGGTAGTCACCTGCCTGCGAAGTTGCCGGCTGGCGAGACGGCCAGCGGTCACACCAAGGACGCACGCATGTCTCGTGAAGCCACCTCAGGTGAGGAGGCAAGTTCCAAACGATAGGCAGACAGCTCTGGGACGTGGACTGAACAGGACGCATGTGGCGAGAAAGGTTTCTGTGGCCGAATGTCGAGTGCCTGGACATCTTGAGAGTCAGACTGTGTGCTGTATGGTGAATGTAAGTGTATTGAAGTATCCAGTATATATTGTTGTGATCATCGTACTGTGTATGATCTGTAATTAAATCCGTTGAACGTTGTGTCGTTGAGTCTTGAGTCAAATCACGTTGTACTTGTACTGTCCCACATGTGTTAGGTAGCGAGCCAGGTGTAAGACCCTGACATGTGTGGACGTGGGGGCAAACGTCCAGCTTTGAAATGAACGTATTTATGTGATAAATGGTTAGAACTAGAGGTTGTGAACTTAGAATTTGTGTTAAAATTGTTTGTACATGTAAAAGTGATCATGGAAGGCTCATTTTGAATTATTGCTACATTGTGTAAACATGGAGACTAGTTATAAACGTACAGTGCATTCGTATTGTTTGATCGTGTAAACGTATAAAACATTCGTGATTGTCAAATTTTTGTCACCGTTTTGACCTTGTCGACATTGTGATCTTGTCGCCATTGTGACCTTGTCGCCATCTTGTAAACTTGATGTCTATGTCCTTACTGAATGTCATCTTGATGTAAGTGATGTGTCATCAATGTTATAGCGTGTTGAGATACATTTAGATTGTCTTTGTGAGTTGAGTTTGTGGAAAGCAAAAAGTTTTTTGAAAGAAAGTGACTTGTGTTGAAAAAAAAAAATTGTTGTTGACGGACAAACTAACGACATACAATTATACTCAACGCCATACAAACCTACTCAATACTTAGTGACAAGCAGGCACACACCAGCAAATAGACGCTAATTTATTTCCTCCAAAACAAAGCAGGTTTTTTCCGTACCATCCGAAACCGTGCGCGTAGAGGTCATTTGTGATTCGAAGTAGCGACCCTACAGGTTCCTAGCCCGATTTCCAACCATTCTTCACCGCATCCAGGGCACTTGAGTATATTTTTCTTTTCATTTACTTTAAGGATGCAATTTTAGGCACATATTGCATATAGGAAAATTGTAAATTGTTTATTGTACTAACCACTTATAACTAATTGTGTGGCTGGTATTACATTGACATTTTTCATCATGTCTTCATTATTTGATTTCATTGATATGGGGTTAAAGTTGAAGTTAACAGGCGATGAGTTAACAAAGTGGAGTGAGAACAAATATGCGGAATACCTACTAGTACAAGAGAAAGCTTCTGAACGCGATGAACGAGCAGCTGAAAGAGCCGCCAAGCAATTGGAGGCAGAAACAGCCTTAAAGCAAGCTGAGATAGATAGTGAACTCAAGAAAGCAGAAATAGCAGCTCAGAGTAAGAGAGAAGAACTGGAGTTACAGTTAAAAATAAAACAACTTGAGACCGAGACTGCTATCAACAAAGAGTATAAGAAATCTGAGAGACTGGAGAAAGAAAACCAGTACAAGAAATATCAGGGTATTGTACGTAATTATACCTCGGGTGACTGCATTGCAGCCTTTACCCAAAATTTTGAAACTTTAATGGAACATTACCAAGTTCCACTGTCGGAATGGAATATTGTGTATATGAGGAGTTTATCAGGGGAACCTCTTAAAGTCATTGAGACTATTCCCAAAGACTTCAGAAAAGACTACCATTATCTTAAATCAAAGATAATGGCACATTTTATGTTAGATGAAGCAGGTTACAGAGAACAGTTCAGCAAGTTGAGCCCAAAACCGACTCAAACGTTCTCTGACTACCTCTGCTTAGTCCGAGATATATTCACCAAATGGACTTCAGCAGCCAAAATTGACAGAAATTATGATAGATTAGAAGATCTAATCATCAGAGACAAAATCATTTCATCAATTCCACCAAAATTTTCCAAATTTTTGCAGGTGAATGAATGCACTAGTATAGATGAGATTGATAGACGAGGTACGGCGTATTACACCGCCAACAAACACTGTTTTGTGACAGAATCTACGGACATTGATTTTGTAGCTGCGGCTAATTTTGACAAACCCTATAGTAGGCAGAAACCTCATAGGCCTACCTCTGAGAAATTTAAGCACTGTATTCATTGTAAAGTTTCACATCAACAAAATGAAATGTGCGATAAAAACCCAAAATATGATATTTATCTACGAGATATGATAAACAGACGAGATCATGAGCGTAGATCGTTCAGGTCTGTGCGTAAATGTTATCTTTGTAAAGCGCATGGACACCATCGCAAGGATTGTAAAGGTAGACAAATGATCAACGAGGCAAATGCCGCCTTGTCAAACTGTTCAGAGTCAGAAGAAGAAGAATCAGAGAAACATCCTGTGAACTCAGCACAGACTTTTGACATGTATAACACTATATGTACTGTTTGTAACACCTTCTATGAAGATGGTATTTTAACGTGTGGTCACGCCATCCCTATTGCCAATGAAGAAGCTAATTTGGTAGTAGATTCAAAAGGCAAGATAATCGTCCATCACGGATATGTGAACGGCAAATCTGCTACAGTTCTTCGAGATACCGGCAGTTCACTTATTGGCCTTAAGAGAACGTTCATAATGCCTACAGACTATACAGGCAGTCACGTAACATGCAGAACATTCTCAGGCAATATTGAGAGATACCCATTAGCATGGGCATATATTCAAACACCTTTCCTCACTGGGAAAGTAAAGGTCGCTGCGTTAACAAACCCAGTGTGTGATGTAATAATTGGAAATTTGTCAGAGGTGAATGATAAACCTCATGACATAACATCTGTGTGTATTGATGATAACATAACATCACCATCCAATGTCATCATTGATAATGTCACACCACCTATTGAATGTATGGTAGCTAATGTAGCACTAAGTTCTCATCATATCATTGACAACATTGTTTCATCACCATCTGACATCATTGATTGTGGGAACGCAGTAACCAGATCTACTGCTAGAGTGCAAGATGAAAGTAATCAAACTGAGGTTATTCAGTCACTTAGCCCAGTATCACTACCTTCTAACACCATGAAGGAAACTTTTGTAACAGCTCAAAAGGCTGACCCTTCATTGGTAAAATATTTTAATCTGATCGGCCAAAAGCCAAAGGTAACCAAGAATTCAAAATGGCATTTTGCTTTGAAAAATGATATCCTCACCAGGTATTATACCAGAGGTGACAACACCACAGAGCAAACTGTTTTGCCAACTAGTTATCGTAAGCAAGCCTTACATCTTGCCCACGATATACCTCTTGCAGGGCATATGGCATATGTTAAGACCAGATCTAGATTATTAACACAGTTTCATTGGCCCAAATTTTGCAATGACATTAAAGAATATTGCAGAAGTTGTGACACCTGCCAGAAACTGATAAAAAAAGGTAAACACCCATAGGCAAAGTTGCAAGTCACTGACTTAGCCAGTCGACCTTTTGAAAAACTATCTGTTGACATAGTGGGCCCTCTCAATCATACAACAACTAAAGGGAATAAATATATTCTAACTGTCTTGGATCAATGTAGTCGCTGGCCGGAAGCTATTCCGCTAAAGAACATAACTGCCAATGATATAATGGAAGTATTCTTCCATATTTTTTCTCGGATAGGATTTCCAGACACTATCCAATCTGATAGGGGTACTCAGTTTATCGCCGCATCTACCCAAGCTTTCACCAGAATGTTGGGAGTGAAGCAATGTTTCAATTCACCATACCATCCTCACTCAAGTGGAATCGTTGAAAAGTTTAACGGCGATCTGAAACACATGCTTGCAAAAGTCACGCAAGAACACCCTAATAATTCTTTTTGCTTATCGCGAGGTACCACATTCTAGTACCGGTTTCTCTCCTTTTGAACTTATTTATGGTGCCAAACCACGTGGCCCATTGACTATTTATCACCAAATGTTAACTGAATCTACTCCAGTACTTAAACCCATATCATCATACGTATATGTTACATCATTGCGTGAAAGAATCATCAAATCATGTACGATTGCAAAGAATGCACTAAAATTATCTGGTGCTACTTACAGACAGTATGCTGACAAAGGAAACAGAACAATAACTTTGACACCTGGACAGGACGTTCTTCTTCTGTTACCTAGTGACCGACACTTATTGACTGATTCTTGGCAGGGACCTTTTAAAGTGACAAGACAGATTTCACCTGTAGACTATGAGATCCTAATAAAAGACAAACACAAAATATTTCACATAAATATGCTAAGACCATACCATAACAGAGACAACGAACAAGACGATACGACAGCTTGTACAGTGATAATAGATCACGAAGATGACGAGGTTAGTGACGAAATTCCAACACCTACATTAGACACGACAGACTGCTTGAAGGATATCAAGATCAATCCAAAGCTAACTCAAGCAGAAACTGACAGTTTAAAACACCTAATACAACAGTACAACACCATTTTCTCCAACAACCCAGGACAAACAGAATTAGTACAGCATCACATCACACTCACATCAAACACACCCATACGATGCAGACCATACACCATCCCATTACATTACAAAGAACATTTACATCAGGAGATCATCAACCTAGAAAAGAATAACACCATAAGACGATCCAAATCAGACTTCTCATCTCCCATGGTCATTGTACGCAAAAAGGACAATACAATAAGACTGTGTATCGACTATCGAAAGCTAAATAAAATAACTGTTCTAGATTTGGAGCCAATGGCAAACGCTGACGATCTTCTGACAGAACTGACAGACGCTAGGTTCTTCACGAAGATAGATATGACTAAAGGATATTATCAGATAGAAGTAGACGAACAGAGCAGACATCTGACAGCTTTTGCCACACCTTGGGGACTGTACGAATGGTGCAAACTTCCATTTGGGCTAGTCAACGCCCCAGCCACATTCGTACGTATGACACGACTTCTTCTAATAGACATTCCTAACATAATTTGCTATATCGACGACATCTGTGTTCACACAGAGACAATGACAGAGCACATAAAGACATTAGAACTGACATTTGAACGCATCAGACAACACGGACTGACAGTAAAGCCTTCAAAAGTAGACATGGCCTACCCTGAAATATCCTTTTTGGGATACAAAATATCCAATGGCTTTGTCACGACAGACGATAACATTGTGTCCAAGATTCTAAAACTATCACTTCCGACTACAAAGAAACAAGTCAGAAGTTTGTTAGGACTGATAAATTATTACCGGCAGTTTATTCCGGATTTTTCCGACCTAACCGAAGTATTTACTAACTTACTAACTAAAGATAAGCCGGAGAAAATTGTAAGCAATGAATGCCTAAAATTAGCATTCTCTAAAGTATTAGCTTGTTTTTCTGATGATAGCTTACACAATCCCATCCTCAAATTGCCCAATCTCCATTTACCTTTCAGATTAAGAACAGATGCGAGCTCCGTCGCGATTGGAGCAGTCTTGCTGCAAGAGCACAACAACATTCTCCATCCTGTGTATTTCGTATCCAGAAAGCTGAAACCGAGAGAACGGGCATGGTCAATACCTCAGTTAGAAGCCCTAGCTTTAGTGGTGGGTATTACAAAATTGTCTAGATTTCTTCTAGGACGCCATTTTATCGTGGAATCTGACAGCAGTCCGTTTCGATTCATAAATTCTGGGGTACCATCAAACCATATGATAGCCCGTTGGTCTTTGAAACTCCAAGACTACAGCTTCGAGGTCCGACATATTCCAGGCCGAACCAATACGATCGCCGATTTGTTGTCCCGTTGTCCGACCGACCCATTGAGCAACAAAGTCTGAGTGCAGTGTAAAATACTCAGATCAACACAGCCATCTATCAGTGAATAAGTTGTGTATTCACAAAAGCTGTGTAATGTCTAAATTGTGATAGGGGTTACTCCCACAGTATATAATGTTCTTATTTTATTACTAAATGTAGTGATTGTCGTGTATAATTGTGTAGTGTGTGGTAGAAAGCGAACTTTTATTGTACATATTCTGTAACAAGAACATTGCCACATTCGCTCAAGACTTACCGTAAGCGAACTATACATTGTGACAGTGGCATATCCGTGTGGAATCTTCCAGAGATATTTTAACATCCATGTGTGAAAGTGTGACATGAACAGTTGACAGCTACACCATTGCAGTTTAATCTAAATCCAGAAGGTTTATAAGAAAACATCCA
The DNA here is from genome assembly GCA_963921405.1 of Cepaea hortensis. Lineage (NCBI taxonomy): Eukaryota > Metazoa > Mollusca > Gastropoda > Stylommatophora > Helicidae > Cepaea > Cepaea hortensis. Next base: position 89,721,712 of record OY992887.1, read on the forward strand.
ACACATGAACTGTAAGAACAGTATACCGTCCGTATCTACATCAAACCGGAACAGGTGTGTTCTACAAGTTGTAACATCGATTACTTAGTGTTCGTGTGTACTTCCGGATTATGTTGTAATTTAGAGTAAAACTAGCAGACGACACATGAAAGTTTAAAAAGCTATGACGATTCTAAAATCTTTAGGAATCAATAAAATTGAATACACGAATTGTGTGTTTATATATTTATGTAGTGTAATCTTAGAATCATATCTTGATTAGTGTATTCATACTAGCGACTTTTTCTCGTTAGGATGAAGAAACGTCAAGCGATGACACTAAGAAATAAAATAATTATTGTAAATTATTATATGCCATAAATGTTTGAAATTATTCCCCTTTCTTTTAGTTGCTATTACATCCTTACACAAAGGGCCATAATTTGAAATGTATAATGTAATGTGTTATATAAAAATAGCCATGTGTTTGCCAGATTTTGAACTCATCAGGTAGGCATTTACTGGGCATGGCAAAGGGTTGCAGACATTGCAGACCAACACAAGAGTCCTGGCCAAATGAGGTCGGGGTTTGAGCGTTTTATGTGACTTATGTAAAAGCCACATTTCGGTCTAGCTAGATGATTTTTGTCTCAAGAACCATATTATTATTTTTTTTTCAAATGCTGCGAGGTAGATGCGTGAAGCTGGACCTACCGATCTGACTGGGTCATTAATGCAATTAAGGTAACAAGCCATCGAGATGATGAAACCTGACAGGTGTTAAAAGTTGAACACCACATGTCGTTGAATATAACTTCTATTGATTATATGTTTTCTATGGCAGATGTGTATTTTCTATGTATTATGATACCAATGTATATAAGCAACATAAGGGTTGACTCTGACAAGGGTTAAGGTACTAACCCAGTATGTATATATATTAGACATGAAAGATGACGTCTTTCATGGAGTTGCCGGGGGAGCGTGTCAGAGTCCACAGTACGGCAGTGATGCAGTGACATCGTTACGCCGCCAGGTGACTCAGTCCCTAGCAGGGATGAAGGAACTTCGTTACGCCGCCAGGCGAATGGTAGTCACCTGCCTGCGAAGTTGCCGGCTGGCGAGACGGCCAGCGGTCACACCAAGGACGCACGCATGTCTCGTGAAGCCACCTCAGGTGAGGAGGCGAGTTCCAAACGATAGGCAGACAGCTCTGGGACGTGGACTGAACAGGACGCATGTGGCGAGAAAGGTTTATGTGGCCGAATGTCGAGTGCCTGGACATCTTGAGAGTCAGACTGTGTGCTGTATGGTGAATGTAAGTGTATTGAAGTATCCAGTATATATTGTTGTGATCATCGTACTGTGTATGATCTGTAATTAAATCCGTTGAACGTTGTGTCGTTGAGTCTTGAGTCAAATCACGTTGTACTTGTACTGTCCCACACGTGTTAGGTAGCGAGCCAGGTGTAAGACCCTGACAATATATATATATATATATATATATATATATATATATATATATATATATATATATATATATATATATATATATATATATATATATATATATATATATATATATATATATATATCAGTCTCCCTGATGAAGGAGTTAAGGACGCTGTTCGTAATCCCGTATACCCAGGTACGAAATACAGCTGCGCGAGATTCGCCAGCGGATCGCGTTGCATCAGTTTCTTATGGAAAAGTATGTGAGCCGGACGTTCAGAAAGCACTAGCAAACCACTGAACATAAAACTTGCCAAGACATCAACAGCAGCTGTAAAATGCTGGTGTTGACTGCAATGCCCTGTAAATAGGATATGCAATATCAATCAAATTACGTCTTAAAAAGACAGTCTCCTTATCTCCGCAAAAATTATAATTTGAAAAGCTGAGACGTGTAGATTCGTAAACAATGGAGGGATCTCGGTAATCAGTTTCTGTTTTATGCGATCTTGAAATAATCGGGAAATTTAACATGATGAGTACTCTAAACCTCATTAAAATGGAGAAGCAATAAAAAAAAAATGTTAGTTACCGTAAAAAAAATCTCTGGTAAAATACGGCAACCTAAATCATAGAGGCTAGGTAGAAGGAAAAGAACCGTATATTATGGAGGGAAAACAATATCAAGTAATCGGTTCTTGTATTAACGCGATCTTGAAATAATCGGGGGATTTAACGTCACGAGTACGCCTAATATCCCGATCATGTTTTGTTTTCCCCACCGGTTGAGAACCACTGATCTAGAGGTACGCAGAGGTAGTTAACTGATTCATTGCCGAAGGATTACATAACGCCAAATGTGATCTCCCATTTTAACAGAAGGATGCTATATCTCCATACTGCGGGTCATCGTGTTGTTTGTTTCGTTTCGCGATATCTTCCGCAATGTTAATTCTCAGTGATTGGAAATTTATTACATTATAATACTTATTCATTTGACAGTCAACATGTTTTGGGCATGTTGTGAGAAGACATAAATTGGAGAACTTGGTGACATTGGCAAGATCGAGGGAAAAAGAACAAGGATAAGACAGAGAAGTAAATACCTGGATGACTTGGCCACATGGCATGGTCGAGACAAGAATACTGAGCTGATTTATGACTCTGGTGATCAAGTGCAATGGCGAATCATGACCGCCCACGCTTATCGGTATGGCACATGATGGATGGCTTCATTTGATTGTGTAATGAATGAATAAAAACGAAAATACGAGAAGTGGACACTAAGCTTTACTAGAAGATCACAAGGAACAAGATGGACGTTGCCACTAAAGTCTTCGTCAGCACAGAAACAAATACAAACACAAACCGACACAAGTACATGAACAACACTACACGACAATATAAATATAAACATTACTTATATGTTCCATTGTTGTGGGTTGGTAACTTCTTTCATTGGATCCCCGTGTATGATTCCAACAAAGTTAATAAACCGGAAGTGATACTATGTATCAAAAGGGGAACCCTTAGAGACCCACCACGACAGCTCATAAATAAACCTAACATGTATTGTTTGACTCTCATAGAAGTAGAATAAAGAAGGTGAGATTTTAGTCTTGATTCATTTATCGATACATAAAATGACACTGGTTTTCCTGATGAATGTGTTAAATCGCTTCCCTGTAGATTAAACACAAGCATAAAAGTAAATAGATGAATTGTCTCATCATCGCCATGTGCAGGACTGATATACGAGGGTGGTCATGTGTCGCCATCCCGCACGATCACCAGAGTCGTGGATCATCTCCATGTTCTTGTCTCCACCATGCCATGTGGCCATGCCATCCACATATTTACTACTCTGCCTTCCCTTTGTTCTTATCCACCTCAATCTTGCCAGTTGTCACCAAGTTCTCTAATATATTTCTTCTTATAATGTGTCCAAAAAGGTTTGAAAGTCTACATCTAATTTCTCTAATCAGTTTACGGTTCTCATTTGTTTCTTGTAGGACCTGCTCATTAGTTTTTATGTCTGTCCATAGTATTCTTTGCATTTACCTCAGAAACCACATCTCAACTGCCGTTAGATGTTTTTCAGCTTATCTGCTCATTGTCCACGGTTTACATCCATACAAACGTAGAGGTTTTATGTAACACATCAACACCCTTTTTCTCGTTGCAATTGACATCTTTTTTATTGGTCAGTTGTTTCTATCTTGCAAGACCACCTTTGCCATGGCGATTCTGGTTCTAATCTCTTCAAGGCACATCCCATCAGATGTTATGATGTTCCGATAATTGTACCGATTCACATGTTTAAGATTCACCGCAAGGTACAAGAGGAACATGATGAGATGAGATGAGATGAGATGAGAAGAATATTACCTTTCACCCACATATCACATTGTGATATTTCTTTCTCCCTAGTGACGAATTCTGTATTTATTGCAATCCCAAAGAAATCAGGAGCCTTGGAATGTGATCAACATCGAACAATTAGTATAATGAGTCACATCACGAAGATTTTGCTAAGAATTATCATGCAAAGAGTTAGGAGGAAAATACAACCTGAAATAGGAGAAGAACAATGTGGGTTTGTAGTAGGCAAGGGTACAGTAAATGCTGTGTATATACTGAGAACCGTAATCGAACGTTCTATAGAAGTAAACAAAGATCTACACCTTTGCTTCATTGACTACACAAAGGCTTTTGATAAAGTGAGACATGTCAACATGATAAGGATGCTTGAAGAACTACAAATTGATGGGAAAGACCTTAGACTTGTAAAAAACATATATTGGAAACAACAAGCTGCCATAAGAGTTGATAATGAAGTAAGCCAATATCAGCCTATTAAGAGAGGTGTGAGACAGGGATGTGTAATGTCTCCAGATCTGTTTTCCCTGTACAGTGAAAATATTTTCAGAAATATTGAAAATATGGAAGGAATCAACATTGGGGGACGATGCATCAATAACATTAGATATGCAGATGATACAGTCTTGATTGCAGACAATGAACAGGACCTGCAACATTTAGTAGATGCGGTTGTTACACACAGTGAACAACAAGGGTTAGAATTAAATTGTAAAAAGACACAGATTATGGTCGTCACTAAGAAGAACGAAATACCACAGTGTAATATACAAGTAAATGGGAATATTCTTCAACAAGTGAATAGGTACAATTACCTCGGAACAGTAATAACATCTGATGGGAGATGCCTTGAAGAGATTAGAACAAGAATCGCCATGGCAAAAGTAGCCTTTAGCAAGATGAAAAACATACTGACCAATAAAAAGATGTCAATTGAAACGAGAAAAAGAGTGTTGAGATGCTACATAGAACCTGTACTTTTATATGGATGTGAAGCTTGGACAATGAGCAGCCAGGCTGAAAAACATCTGATGGCTGTAGAAATGTGGTTTCTGAGGAAAATGCAAAGAATACCATGGACAGCCAGAAAGACCAATGAACAAGTCCTTCAAGAAACAAATGAAGATCGTAAACTGATCAGAGACATTAGACGTAGACAGTCACAATTTTTTGGGCATGTTATGAGAAGAAATGATTTGGAGAACTTGGTGACAACTGGTAACATCGAGGGGAACAGACCAAGGGGAAGACCTAGAAACAAGTATCTGGATGGCTTGGCCTTGTGGCATGGTCGAGACAAAAACACGGAACTGATCCACGACTCTGTTGATCGAGTGAGATGGCAGAACATGACCGCCCACGCTTACCGGCATGGCACATGATGGATGGAGTGACGACCACAATCTCTGTCTTCTTATAATTTATTTTTAACCCCGGGTGTTCACTGTATACAATAACCGTATCTACTCAATGTTGCAGATCCCGATTGTAGATTGATTGGAATTGTCTACACGGTTGCTACAGATACAGCTCATCGATATCCAATGTTTATAATACCGCCAGGAAACTGAGGACTACGGGCTTTCTTCCGAGTGACGCCATCACTGACATAGGGTTAAATACGTTATAACAGTGTAAAAACGGAAGTAACAAATGAGTTAGCAGTGTCACGGACATGTGCTATACAACGTAAAAGTAATCCCAGATACAGCCGCTTGAGGGAGGGGGTGATGTGTGACGTGCGAGGATACCAGCGGTTCTAAGTGGCGTCTTGGGCGTTTGGGTACAAATACATGCTGCTACACATGGCGTGTATTAGACCAATAGAGAATTAACACTTAACAGAAGCCAGAATTCTCTGTTAGTGTGTATGTGTGTAACTCTCTCTCTCTCTCTCTCTCTCTCTCTCTCTCTCTCTCTCTCTCACTCTCTCTCACACACATCTCTCTCTCTCATATCTCTCGCGCTTATCTCTCTCTCATTTCTCTCATCTCTCTTATCTCTCTCATCTTCCCCCCTCTCTTATCTTTCTCTATTATTATCTCTCTCATTCTCTCTATCACCTCCCCCTCTCTCTCACCTTCTCCACTCTCATCTCTCTCTCTCATATCTCTTATCTCTCTCATTTCTCTCTTCTCTCCTCATCTCTCTCTCTCTCTCTCTCATCTTTCTTATCTCTCTCATCTTTCTCTCCCTCTCTCATCTCTCTCTTTCGCACCGTCTCTCTCTCCCCCCCCTCTCTCTCTCTCTCTCTCTCTCTCTCTCTCTCTCTCTCAGTGTATGCAGAACATGTTAGTGTTAGTTAATTCCAATTTCAAATCCCCGTCCCCCAAAACACACACATACAGCTACCTATAAATTGGACGACGTGTAGCCGAGGTAGCGCAGTGGCTAGATGGTTATGTGTTGGAATCCTCAATGAGATGATTAGTGATTACTTTTATCGGACTTAGACTCTGGGTCGACCAGGTCTCAAATGAGCACAGGAAATGTCTTCGGTTCGGAAGTAAAGGCAACTCATTAGGACTAGATGGAATCAGTAATCGGATCTTTCTCTGCGTTGCACCTGTGATCTGCGAGCCACTAACTTTTATATATATAATCAATGTCTCACCCAAGGTCACTTTCCATCAGCCTTTAAAATCGCTAAAGTGCATCCTCATTTTAAAAGCTGGTTCATTAGACGATGGTCTCATGAATAACTATAGCTCCATTTCAATATTATCATCACTATCCAAAAACGCTAGAAAAGCACATTCACAAAACAACACTACAGCATTTAGTTTGCTACAAACTAAAAGTTGACAGTCAATCAGGGTTTCGACCAAAAATATCCTTGTCATACGGCACTAAAAACATGATAGAAAACTCTCATCAAAATATTAACAACAATACTCTATGTTTATAGACTTGAGAAAAGCATTAGACATGATAGATCAGGGGTGTCAAACTCAATCGCTTAGCGGGCCAAAACTCAAATCACACGTAAGGTTGCGGGCCGAACAGGATAAACATTCAATATGTCGAAAATTAAACCTTTTTTTAAACATTAATGTAAATTAAAAGAGAAAAAAAGTTTTAACTATAAAAAATCATTGGTATACACATTTTCACTCTTGTGTCAGTTTGTCAGAGCACGGTGTTTGATATCTTTTCTTGGCTACAAGTTCGTTTATGTTGGTAGTAATCTTTTGTGTCATTGAGATTCTCATGATGGACTGCAAGTGTTAATCAGTGAGACGAGTCCTGTGTGATGTTTTGTTAATTTTCATCACAGAAAACAGATGCACACACAGATATGTGCTACCAAACATGCTCAAGGTTCGAGCCACATGTAGACGAAACCGGCGCATCTCTTCAGGAATGAAACGAGTGAACTGTGCAGGCCCAACTGTGTCGTAGTTTGCCATTAGAGTCTCATTACACTGCAGCTCTATTAACTCCATCTGCATATATGCAGGTGCAGTTTCCACATCTATGGCAAATGGATTACGAAACAGCTCGAAATTACTTTTCTGTGCTTCAAGTGATTAAAGCGTAATACGAAGTTTTTCAGCAAAATTTGCATTGGGAAACATTTGGTTTAACATTGCTTAGCAACAAGAAAAGTGAGACAGGTTGCATTGTTCTTCTATAAGCGCAGCTTCACTTGAAATGCCTTCACTGCATCATGCATATCAGTGATAAAGTGATCCCGTCCCTGGTGCTGCAGGTTCAAGTCGTTGAAATGAGTGGTTATATTAGAAACGCCAACTCACATTTCTACTTTTTATCCCGAAAAACGGTGGCATCTTTTCCTTTACTGTCCATGAATTTACAGATTTCCTCGATCAGCTGGAAAAACCTACTGAGAACTTTTTCACCGTACCTCTGTATGATAAGGGATGTCGTCGAATGCTGACTCTATTTCCTGCAAAAAAGACTGAAATTGGCGGTGATTTAACCTTTGGCTCTGATACAGTTGACGGTGTCTTTTACAGTACTCATTACATCTTCCATGTTGAGGACTTTATCACACAGCGATCCTTGGTGTGTTGTATGTCCATCAAGAATAATGATGACCACTCATTTCATCCGGTGGGGTTGAAATTGGATGAAGAATAACTTGCGCGATGAATTACTTTAAATTGAGGAAGAGTTGCGCTGTTCGTCGACCTCACTCTCTCGCCTGAGTCTATCTGAGTCCAGAGGCAAGACAAGTCAAGACGACTGGAGACGAATACAGGTGCAGTGGATGACCAGGGCGCTCTACGTGCCTTGCCATGCTCATAAAGTTCCACAACGCTTTGCAGGTAAACGCCTCGTGCCCGTTGAATCATCAATGATTTCATCCGCGCAGTCTGCCGAATCCGGTCTTCACATGCTGGGTAGGCATACCCTAGTTCACCGCTTGGTTTGACACCAAATCGCTACCTACGCCTAGTTTAGCCAGCCTCTCACAGCTGTTGCCCGAGGGGTGGAAGCTGTCGCATGCTGACAGCTACTAGGAGCCACGGGCGTGAGCTGGATGTCAGGCTTGGACTAGTGGGGGTGGGTCCTGAAGAGGACATGAGAGTCATCCTTACCAAAGTTACTACCAAGGCCTGACACATCCGTACACCCCCCCCCCCAATCCTTTGTGTATGATGCAGTGATATGCCAAAATTATTCTTGTCATACGGCACTAAAAACATGATAGAAAACTGGCATCACAATATTAACAACAATACTCTATGTTTAAAGACTTGAGAAAAGCATTCGACATGATAGATCAGGGGTGTCAAACTCAATCGCTTAGCGGGCCAAAACTCAAAACTCACGTAAGGTTGTGGGCCGAACAGGATAAACATTCAATAAGCCGAAAATTAAATTTAAAAAAATAAAAAACATTAATGTAAATTAAAAGAGAAAAATCTTGTAATTATAAAAAATCATTGGTATACACATTTTCACTCTTATGTCAATTTGTCAGAGCAAGATGTTTGACATCTTTTCTTGGCTACAAGTTCGTTTATGTTGGGAGTAATGTTCTGGGTCATTGAGATTCTTATGATGGACTGCAAGTGTTAATCAGTGAGACGACTCCTATCAATTCACCAGTACATTTCTCCAGCATCTTTAACCACACCCTTCCAACTAGTCCACTTTTTTCGTCACACATCGCCGGTACTCCATCTGTTGTCAGTCTAACGAGATTGTCTCAAGGCAGGTTCATGTTGGTTAAACTTTGACATACGCTGTCAAAAAATGTTTTTTCCTGTCGTTGTCCCATGCATGAATTTCATGTCCAATATTTCTTCTGTAACAATCACGCATTATGTGAAAAGATATGGAGATATGGTATATGGTCAAAAGATTGGAAGAGAACTATCTTCATTCCAATACCAAAAAGGGCAACCTGAAATTATGCACCAACTATAGAACTGTTGCCCTGATCAGTCATGCAAGTATAATTGTACTAACAATCGTAATGGGAAGTCTTCATAAGAAAATGGAAGAAGGGATTAACGTGGTTCAAGCTGGATTTAGACAAGGAAGAGGAACAGAGATCACTTACTCAACATGCGTTTAATAACAGAGAAGTGCAGAAAATTTAATGTAAACCTATTCTCATGTTTTGTAGATTATTCAAAGGCATTTGACTGTGTAGTGTACAACATCAGAAGCTTTGTTAAATCATGAAGAATATGGGCTTTCCATCACATGTAGTACAACTAATATAAAAGTTCTATCTAGACCAACAAGCAGCGGTTAGAGTAGAAGACGAGACATCAGATTGGTTTGACATCAAGCAAGGAGTCCGCCAGGGCTGTGTTATTTGTTTATCACCCTATTTGTTTAAACTGTATGCCGAAAATGTAATGAGAAATGTCAGAGATGATATGACCAGGGAGCAATATGATGCCCTAAATATTGGTGGTCATGAAATACCAGAGATTTGATATGCTTATGATACAGTATTACTATCCACATCAGAATGGTATAGACAACTTAATAACCTCAACCCAAAGAAATAGTGAAAATCACAACGTATATGTTAACATAGCTAAAACAAAGATAATACATACAGATAAAACTACTGTGGAGAATGAATTATACTTGTATGTTAATGAGGAAAGATTGGAGGTGGTGGAAAATTTCTAATATCTTGGGTCATTGATTACTAATAATGGTGACACAATGAAAGAAATTAAACGACGACTGTCAATTGCTTTTCAAAGACTAAAACAACTGAAAAAATTATGAAGAGGGACAAATAGAACTACAAAAATTAGATTTTTAAGAGCATGCATCTTTCCTATTGCAACATACGCATGTGAGACCTGGAAACTCAAAACAAACTGAACAGCGCATAAATGCCTTTGAAATGTTATATACAGGTTCTAAGAATATCTTGGGTAAAGAAAAGAACAAATGCATCCATATTTCAAGAGCTGAATATTGAAGAGGGAAGAGGGTTGGCTATTAAAGACGATAAAACAAAGAAAATTGATATATTTTGGTCACTTAAAACGTCATGAAAGTTTGGAGAGAACAATAATGGAGGGGTATATGCCTGGGAAGAGAGAAAGAGGAAGGCCAAAGAGTAGATGGGTGCAGGATTTGGCGGATGATCTCCATGGGTATATCGGACGCGGGACATCATGCTTGTGATCGAGAATTTTTCCGGAAGGTTGTTATGGGAGCGATGTTCTGCAAAGGACATGCTGCTGAATGAATGAATGAACATTCAAACTGGAGTCCACTCGACGGATGAAGATTGCGAGCTGTGCAGTGATGGTCGTGTCATTACTTTCATCGACAGTAAAGGAGAATGCAACACAGTCTTTGCCTTTTTCGATCAGCTGTGGTTTCTCATCCGCGGCCATATCACAAACCCGATCAACAACCGTATTTCTGCTAAGGCTTACTTTTGCAAACATCTGCTTTTTGTCTGAAAACAAGACGTCACACAATTTCATCATGCAGCGCTTCAGAAACTCTCCTTCTGTAAATGGTCGACCTGAATTTGTGATCTTCTCCGCCACAATAAAACTTGCTTTCACAGAAGCTTCAGTTTGTGATTTTACTTTGGTGAAAAACATCTGCTCTGATGTTAGATGCCTTCTGTAGCTTCTGCTCTGCATACAAGCTGTTTAACTTATCTTGATGTTTAGTCTCCTAGTGCCGTCTTAGATTATATTCTTTGATCACAGCCACATTATCTCCACAAATTAGACACACATGTTTACCGCCAATATCAGTAAACATATATTCAGCCTCCCAGCGGCTTTGAAAGGCTCTGGTTTCAGAATCAACTTTTATCTTGGTCATTTTAAAGGCTAGCTTTGATTTAAAAAAAAAAGATTGTGCATCCACAGACAGACGCTTGATTGATATTTGGTTAGCCGTAGAGGGAAAAGGTGATGTAATATCCTGGCACTACATTACTTTCATTTCTTATGCCAAAAACGAGCAACTCAACGTTGCTAGGTCACTGTAACGACGAACATCCACTCACTACACAACTTTTATTTTCGCTTCTTCTGATCGAAGCGAGAACGCTCTCAGGTAGCCTATCATTCGGCACGGCTGCTAATTAGGGAATTTGATTTGCACTTTATATCGTGGCCATAAAAAAAATATTTTTGCCTAAAATTCTCTCTCGGGCCGAATATACGAGGTGTACGTCGGTTGAGACCTCTCGGGCGTGATATGATTGTACGCCGGGCCTGATGTGGCCCGCGGACCTTGAGTTTGACACATGTGTGATAGACCATATTATTTTAATTAAAAAACTAGAAACAACGAGAGTAAGCTTTAATATGGTGACATAAATAACAATCCTTTTTTTTATTAAACAGAAAACAATTAGTATCACACAATAAATCGTTATCTCAAATCATTACCTTTAATATTGGAGTTACCTTTAATATTGGAGTTTCTTAGAGGTCTATACTTGGCCCTTTGTTATTTGCAATTTATATAATCTTCCCTTATAACTTTCGTCGTCATGCGATTTATTTGCAGAAGACTGCACAGTATATACAAACACTATTGATTGTAATGTGCTAGAATCGTCCTTGCAACAGGAATTAAATACTGTAGTTAACTGAAATTATGTAAACTATATGCAAATTAGCATTCCTAAAACGAAATCGATATTAATAGCAACCAGGCAAAGACTTCAGTCTCTAAAATCACAGGGAATTCTTCGGCTGCACATTGACAGCGCGCCTGTAGAAAGTGTAACCGATCACAAAGCACTGGATCTTATCAGAAATCTACCCTTTTACTCCCATGATCACGCTCTCGTTAAACAGAAAGCCAAAAAAAAAAAAAAAAAAAGTATATTAACTTGCCAAAAATGAACATTTCTTTGATGAAAACACAAGAAAGATGTTCTATGCTTTCCACATACAATCACAAATTGGCTATTGCTCTACAATCTAAAGATGGATGCTCCAAATTAATAGCAAAACGCCATTATTCACTCCATAAAAGGGCAGTGCGTTTAAGTAAAGGTAAAAAGCTTACCGACAATTCTAACCTACATGAACATCTTCAGTTACTGCCATTCCACAAACGCTTACTTAAATAAAGCCAAACTAATTCACAAAATCGTATTTCAAAATGCTCCACACTACCTTTGGCCATTGTTGAAATATAACGCAAGACATAGCGAACGACTAAACACTTCATGTCCCTAAACTTAGGATAGACATATATAAAACATGCATAGCGTACTCTGCCGCTAAATTGTGGAACAATCTTCCACAAGAAATAAAAGACACCATCAATCACTATATATACAGTCGCAACTTGTTTGAACACTATCTCAGTACAGATAGAATCCAACCAACCCCCCCCCCCCCCCAATTTTTTTTTTTTAAAATCTCAAACCGTAACTAATATAATAAACATCCCCATATGTATGGTATGCCGGTTTCTCTGGCCTAGGTGTTAACGACTTTCTCCTTAATCCCGTATATTCACGTGGGTAACGCAGCTGCGCGAGATTCGGTAGCTGATCGCGTCGCGTTGGTTCTTACGGGGGTATGCGAGCCTGTCGCGCAGAAAGCAATGGCAAACTACTGAGCGTAATCTTGCCAAGACATCGACAGCAGCTGAAAAATGCTGGTGTGCTGCAATGTCATGTAAAGGATATACGGGAAAAAAATGTATGGTATGCTACACTTGCCTAAGGTATTAATAATGGCCATGTTAGAAATTGCTTTTGTGAGTCATGTATTATTGATTATTTTCCATGCTTTTTAATGCATATTGTTCTGTTGGTGTATAAGATTAGCTTCAAAAGTGATGTATGAATGCAATAACGTATGAGAGGAAAGATTTACGAATGACAGAATGTCACACGGGCCTGCTGGCCACATTCTTAACTCTTTGTTAATAAAATTTGTTCGTTCGTTAGCATTGCCTGAATAAAGAGATCCCCTGCCTACCATCGTGAGCAAGCCACAGGAGAGATAGAAGACTACCGATGAATCCTTCCCTGAATAAAGAACACCATGAACATAACAACATCTAGTTAGTTAGTTAGTTAGTTAGTAAGTAGGTAAGTAAGTAAGTAAGTAAGTTAGTTAGTTAGTTAGTTGGTTGGTTAGTTAGTTAGTTAGTTAGTTAGTTAGTTAGTTAGTTAGTTAGTTAGTTAGTTAGTTAGTCAGTCGACAGATCATCCTCATTGCTCATCGAACCATTCAGTCCATAAGTGCTCGGATCCCTCCCCAGCAAATCCCGCAGCGTTTAGCGGCTCACGACACCAGTTCTGTGTTGGTTTATTACTCTTCTTTGGCTTTCTGCGTAGTATTCTTCTTTGGCCACACCTCTTTTAACTTGCTGTTCTCGCAGCCTGACAATGGTTGTGGATTCCCAGTCATCGCTTGGTTCTCGTAAGCGACTTACTTGTCCTAGAACATTCAGAATGTCTGCCTGGTCCATGGCTCGTCCGCCTTCCACAGTAGCCCTACCTGCAAGCCTATCAGCCCGCTCATTCCTTTGTACACCCGCATGCCCTGGCACGAAGACGAAACTAATCTTTGCCAGCTGAGACCGCTCCAGAGATAGCAGCCACTCTCTTCGGACCCACCCCATCTCTATACTCCTGAGCAAACTCATAGAGTTACTAAGGACACGTGCCCGATTGAATGTCTGTGTCTCGAACCATGTTATTGCTTTACTTACTGCCATGAATTCCATAGTCAGGCTGCTTGTGGTCTCAACAATAGTACCGGAATCCTCCTTCACAATTTTCCCTCCGGCCTGAACCGTAAAGGCCCGTGAACTTCTCACTCCTCGGACTGTGTACATCCAAGAATAATGCGCATGGCTTCGTTCTGTATCCTTTACATCCTTTCTATCTGCTTATGGCTGAGAGTCAGGATCGCCATCGCATACTCCAAAACAGAAAGGACCAGACCCTCATAAAGAAGACATAAATGGCGCTGCTCACAGTTTGTCGCCGCCATCACCCGCATCGCAGCCAAATCCCGCTTGGCCTTTGTTATCACCTGGTCTACGTGCTTGAGTATAAGCTAGGCTTCGATCAAATCGTATACCCGGGTAATTCATTGCCTGCGTTCTTTCCACCGTCTCTGAACCCAGATTTACAGTTGGCGTTGGGGTATTGACAATATGGTTATTCAAAGAGAATCATGTCACTGTTGCCTTTGTTGGGTTGACCATTGCCCCAGCGTCAACACACCAAGTGCTTATGCGACTGAGTTCGGTTTGTAGTTCTGCAGCAACCTAATCTCTATCCTTACCCTGACGATACACTAAAACATCGCCTGGATACGACAATGTCCTCCCCGATCCTATGATTTGCGTGCTGGTGATTCTAACAGTGTAGGCGTTGAACAGCACTAGATATAATGGTGATCCTTGTGGTAGGTCAGGATATATTGTTGTTGGTTCCGAAGTCCATCTGCTACATCTAAAAACTACTTAACTACCTAACTACTTTAAAAAAAAACAACAACTACCTAACAACATCTGGCCTTTACAGGTACGCGAACCTCACCAGACATGAATACAGCAAAAAGATTAAATGAACACTAAGTTAGATACGCCTAGAAAATCAGGAAGCGAAACACGCAACGAATGCAGCGAATCTTAGAATGTAAATGAACAAATTAGGACGAACTTAGAAGCAACAGAGATGTGGTTTTTAAGACGAATGTTGCGAATTCTCCGGACTGCCAGAGTAACTAACAACGATTGCCTGAAAGAGGCTAATGAAACTAGAACACTATATACAACAATAAGAAAGAGACAAACAGTTTTCTTTGGTCATGTGATGAGTAGATAGGCATTGGAGAACATCGTGACAACTGGAAAGATCGAGGGGAAGAGAGGCAGAGGCAGACCAAGAGAAATGATACTGGACGGATTGAGATGGTGGCATGGAGGAATATCATCAGCAGAGCTGCCCAGAACACC